>JAXCIN010000045.1:4200000-4574004 GCA_038502155.1 Parochlus steinenii | reverse complement strand
TTATTCTCATGGAAATTGCATCCAATTTATTTAAGTAATTCATCACAATATCGATCCAAATACTATTATCTTCAGCAGACAATCAAGACATTCTTTTGTCAGGCCTTTGCTAAAGAGTGGGTGGATATCGGTAAAAGTTTATCAGGGTTTAACAAGTCACTGTGAATATTTGTTCAATCATGAAACTGACTTGAGTTTGGTTTGAAACCCCTTGAAACATTAAATATTCCATTTCCTTGCTATGTTTTGAAAAAGTTATTCTCCATGAGAAATACCACAGTTTCCAGTTATACCAAACAATTTGCGTCGTAGGTGGACGCAATAGTCAACAAACATGTCAATTTCTATTGTCTTTAAGATTTCCAACTCCATTCCAAATGGCAAAAGCAAACTCGCTGAAATTTCTAATGTCTTTGCTGTTTCTTGAGTTAAATCTAAGATCCACATTCCACAATCTCAAGATTGTTTAGAACGACAATATTTTATCTGCGAGCATTAAGTTCCATTTATAGACATTTGTGAGTCGTTGCCATTGTCTTCGGGCGCGAATGGCCGTTTATTTTCGTTATATTTTATTTACTTGATGATATTTTCCGTCTGGCAGACACATTTTATGTCTTTCATGCATTTTATGTATTTTCTGATGAAAATAGTTCTGGAAAATGCCAATCAAGTTGAATCTCAAATAACAGCTCTATGCCCTATTCACATTGGCACTGACGATCTTTCACCCGATAAAGATAGATGAAAGGTGCTCCAGTCAACGCTGCTTGATTATTAGAAAATGTACAGAGAAGCGATGATATGGAGTGGAAATGGGAGGCATTAATTACATTCTCCTTGTGTCGTATGCCAATATTAACAATGAGAGAAGGTGAGGTTTGGATTGTTCAAATTTAATTATAGAATGATCATTTTGGGAGCATTGTGCTTTTAAAAATATGGTCTTACTTAATAAATTGTGAATTTTGACATCTTCATTAACAACAGACATACCTGAAAAACAAAGAAAATAATTGTTAGTTTAATGTTATACTTGTTTAATGTGTTTATACGAAATTTTTGAAAAGTATTTTAAAATTTTCAACACGAGAAATTCCGAAAGGTAAATATTTTCTCTAAATTATTTTACAATCTCGAGAAAAAAAACTTTCTTCTTCAAAACTACGTTTTTTTTTCGTTTTTCCCAAAAAAATTCTTTTCGAGTATTACGTTGTTGTGATGATGTATTTCTCTCAAAACATGGAATGTCTACAAGTCTACAGAACAACGTGCCAAATAATTGTGTCAATTTTTCAGACAGCATTTTTTCGACATCTTTCTCATATTTTTGTTTAAGATACACTAAACAAAACACGCGCAAACGACACTAGAAATGAGATTTATTTAGTTGAGAAGGTGCCAAAGTCTATTAACTCATTTATTATAGATTTTAGTACATTTTGTTTTCAATTTAGGGACGGTGACTATAGGTTAATGGATATCCAATTTTTGATTACTAAAGAATTTTTGAATTACTTTTTTGCCAGAAAGTAATCAAATCTTAAACACATTAAGATGATGGTTTTTATAAAATCGCAGAAAACAATAAAAGTTTCGAGAAACATTTTAATCTTATGCTATCAATGTGTTAAAGTAAATTTCTTAAAAGTTTTGGTTTAACTTCTTTTTTTTTAATCCGTCTATTTTTGAGCAGGTGTAGCTCCAGTGTCCAAATTATTAAATTTATTTATTCAAATTTTCAATGTTTTTTTTTATTTTAAAATAATTATATGTATATAATACTTTATCATAAAATTCATTCACAAATTGCTGGGTTCAATGAAAACAATCGTGAATAAGCTTCCATAATGATTCGATCTGAAGCAGTCGACTTTTTTATTGTCGCCTGTTTTTTGGTTATTTCGAATAATGGTGTTTTGGTGAGGTTGTGATAAAGGGTTTTAAATTTTATTGCACACATTTTTGAATGTTTGAGGGAAAGTACCGCGACTGTTTACAATATATTAGACGATTAATCAACCAAAAAACCTAAACAGGGTATGCTTGTGATCAGAAATCAAACATTCAACAGCAAGACTACAAGAGCTACTCGGGGAGTACATGCTCCAATCCAATTTTATCATTAAAGATCAAATTGTATTTTTTGTCAATTTTTTTTTTCTAAATTATAGAAAACTGAGGTCAATTTGCTGGTTTACATTTTATCAGAAACATGTGCAATTTTTATAATTTTTAATGTAAACGAATAAACTGCTCGTGGAAACTATTTGAGCAAATATAAATTGTAAAATCCCGGTGAAAATGTAATTTGATAATTTAGTTTGAGTTTTTTGGATACTTAAAGCAAACAGAGAGCTGAATCAAAAATTATTATTTATTATTTATAATAAAATATTTGCATTTATTTGAACTTCAAAATTACAGCTACCTCGAAGTTATTCGACCTTCAAGTCCACCTTCTGATGACTGGAGATAAAAATGATGGCCAACATAGTACTTAAGTGTCATAGTTAAATGACTTGCGAAAATCATTCATTTATATTTTTGGATTTTCAAATTCACCAAACTGGTCCAAAAAAGTTACTTGGATGGCTATAAAACAAGTGATTCGCAAATATTAGATCAGTTGTAGTTTTTCCCGCAGCCAAGTATTGAGAATGATTGCAACAATGTATTTTCTGAGCTTCACTATCAAGTTTATCATGTTGTTTGTCAGTTCAGTAGTGGTAAGTCTTGCGGGTTTGATTATTGATAGTTATTAGGATTGACAATATTTCCTATGTTGACAGGCTCACACTTCAATGCTCCAACGAGCCGAGTACATGGATCTCAAGGACAGCCCATACATACGTGTTGATTACTTGACTGTTACGCCATTGCAAAATACTTTATCATTGATTAACGTTAAGATGATATTCTTGAAGCCAGTGTCACCTGACTATGTAAATTCCATTATTATTTAAATTGAAGTTTTTTAATTAGATAATGTTGTCAATTTAGACTCTACTTTCTTATTACACTAAAGTTGGCGAGGAGTACAAAGAACTTCCACTACCTCAGGAGTCAAGCAATTACACAATCAACATTTGCGAGGTTGCGGCTGGGAAGTCAAAGGATTTATATGCTAATATTGCCATCAGTAAGACTTTCTTAGATTTAGAGAATTTATTTGAATGAAAACTTTATGTCATTTTAATTATGCAGGTCTTTTCAAGCTCGTGTCATCTAACCTTGTTCATGATTGTCCTTATGAGGTACCTTTAGTTTTTCTTATAATTTGATATTATTTTCACTATAACTCTAGTGAAATTTTTCGGCAGGGTTCTATTGAACTAAAGAACGTAACGTTTGACAGCCGAATTTTGCAGAAAAATTGGCCACTTGGAGAGTACATGCTTAAAAGCAGCTATGTTTTGAACGACAAAATCATCTTTTTTTTCAAAGTTTTCTTTCAACTAGTAAGTTGTTTGATATTTAAACATTCTTGCATATTTTACTTAAATTATTTAAATTTACAGGTAATGGCATAAGTTTAACTTCCAGTTGTCCAGTCTTATTAACATTAGGAAAAATAATCAAATTTACGAGCTTTTGATATTTCCCTTTAAAATTTTTTAAATTGAATAAAACTTCCGGAAAGAATACGATTTAATCGAGCTGGACTCTTAATTTCATGTTTTATTACTGCATCTGATAATTATTGTTATTAAAGTTTGTTAATAAAAGAAAGATCTGATTTTAAATTTCAGTTAAAAATAAACAAGACATTTAAAATTGATTTGTCTAATATCAACTTGAGTCAACTTCATTGCTAAATAAATGCTGTAATTATAAAAAGTCATCATGAAGTATTTTTGTACCGGTAAATACCAAATATGGCCTTTGTTATGGTTCAACGCAAAATGAAAATCAACAATGTTTGTTGAACTTTTACTAATGATGACCTGATAAGATCGCTTAAACACTCACTATAAATCAGTTGATCCACAAAAAATTTGACAGTATCAATTGAGCTACCAAAACTAAAGACAATGATATTCTTAACAAAAAATTTCGCTGTTGTATTCATCGTTTATGCGATTTGTTTGTTAAACTCAGTGAATGTAAGTTACTGAAAATCAATCTCTTATTGTTCTAACGATCAAAATTTTAGGCTGGAAGTTTAAAGATCCAACGCATAGAATATATGCCCAACAATCTAAATAAATTGGGAGAGATTGATCACTTAACGATCACACATCTAAGCGATGGTTTGACTTCATTGAGTTTTAAGGGAAAAGTGAATGAACCCGTCTCACCGGAAACTGTGAGTTACTTAGCATATTATATTGCTGTTTTCAATATATTTGATACTTTCAAAAGATCTCAACCAGCTTCTTCACCAAAGTTAATGGAAAGTATACAAATGAAACTTTAAGTACATACAATTTCAAGTTTGACTTTTGCGAAGCCACGGCTGGAAAGAATACGAATATGTATATCAGAGGAGCTATAGGTTAGATTTACCAACAATGTAAAATTCTTAACTAACACTATATTTTTCTCTAAAGCTGCCGTAAAAGTCGTTGCTCCAGCTGTGATCCACGACTGCCCTTACAAAGGATTGTATGAAGTCAACAATCAAACTTTTGATAGTCGAGTGTTCTCGATCGCTTGGCCAGTTGCAGAATACATGTTGGATATCACTGTCTCAATGAAGGATCAAATTGTCTTCTACTCGCATGTTTTCTTTGAAGTTGTTGCCAGAACTGAATAGAATATCTTGTTATGTTTAAATTAACCAATAAAATTAAAGAGCTCAATAACAAAAAAAATTGTTTTTGTTTTTTAAACAAATCAACTATGAGCATTAGTGTGGTCCAAATTAGTATGAAAAATCAGAGAGGTCGTATATGTGCGCTCCTCCAGCAAAATTTTGATTTAAATGACAAAATAAAAATTCAGTAAAATTTTCAAAATTTTTGATGCACGTTTAGGGGTCGCTCAACGAGCCCAAAGTTTTGACAATTTAGTTGTTCAGAAATCATTTGATAAGTCAGCTCCACATACATTTTTTAATTGATTTTCTCCACAATTTTTATTTACTATGCTAATAAGAACACCAAAAAAAATTTTCAGCCAAAAATATTAAAAAACCATGAAGTTATGGCACTAGTCTGAAAAGTCGATTTTATGCAAAAGCTGTCTAAACCGTCAATGTAACCTCACGAGCCTCCAAATAATTTCATATTGTTTGTCTGTCTTTTAAATACAAGTTAATTTATCCCTTAACCAAATGCAAGTGATCTCGTGACTTTTCGATGACGCGAACTTAAGTTATTAAACTTTTAGTAGACTGATATTTTCATCGATCGCTTGTTGTTGTTGTAATTCTCAATAAATTCTTTTCTGAATATTTACAAGCCCAATTTTTATGGAAAATTCACCAAAATTTGGAATAATTTTCTTTCTACACTACTTTACAAAATCTTGAAAAAAAATTTGAAAAATTTTCATCTAAAGAGTGTTCAAAAAATGAAACAAAATGAAAAATATTTTGTATACGAAAAGCACCAAGATTTATTTTACAATTGGCAAATCTAGGAGTTTTATTGATAAATGAGGAGTTTTATTGATTATTATTGATCATTGATCAATAAAACTCCTAAATCTACCATTTGAAAATAAATCTTGGTGCTTTTCGTATACAAAATATTTTTCATTTTGTTTCATTTTTTGAACACTCTTTAGATGAAAATTTTTCAAATTTTTTTTCAAGATTTTGTAAAGTAGTGTAGAAAGAAAATTATTCCAAATTTTGGTGAATTTTCCATAAAAATTGGGCTTGTAAATATTCATAAAAGAATTTATTGAGAATTACAACAACAACAAGCGATCGATGAAAATATCAGTCTACTAAAAGTTTAATAACTTAAGTTCGCGTCATCAAAAAGTCACGAGATCACTTGCATTTGGTTAAGGGATAAATTAACTTGTATTTAAAAGTGAGACAAACAATATGAAATTATTTGGAGGCTCGTGAGGTTACATTGACGGTTTAGACAGCTTTTGCATAAAATCGACTTTTCAGACTAGTGCCATAACTTCATGGTTTTTTAATATTTTTGGCTGAAAATTTTTTTTGGTGTTCTTATTAGCATAATAAATAAAAATTGTGGAGAAAATCAATTAAAAAATTTATGTGGAGCTGACTTATCAAATGATTTCTGAACAACTAAATTGTCAAAACTTTGGGCTCGTTGAGCGACCCCTAAACGTGCATCAAAAATTTTGAAAATTTTACTGAATTTTTATTTTGTCATTTAAATCAAAATTTTGCTGGAGGAGCGCACTTCTGAGACAAAGATGGATTATGAACCACCCTAATGAGCATGTATTAATTGTGTCCTTGACAATAATTTTCCATCCTTTTTTCAGAAGCACTCTTTTCTTTTCAATCTAATGAAATTTTTTATTTTGGACTAATCAGCCTTTGAAAACGTGCTTACATAACGGAAGTGAAAATTCAAATTTTTTGGGATGTTTAAATATGTATTAGCTGCAAGCAAATTTTCAAATACAAAGAAAGACGCTAAAAGTACACTGAAAAAAAATATTTCTTGCTCCTGGAACTATAATTCTTTTCTCTGGAACTAACAGGTCTCGATAGACTTTAATTATTTTGAGGAGAGCTATAATGATCGATTTGAGAACTAATAATACTTGAAATTTAATTCTTGCCACAGGAACTGATAATTCATTTTGCATGTACTATTGATTCTTAAAACAAGACTAAATATTTCATGTGGTTGGAACTATTATTTTCTAGATTAAAACCCTAATAATATTTGTTACAGGAAATAATAATTCAGTATTCAAGTATTAAATAATGCCTTATTTGAGAATTAATAATTCGAGTCCAAACCATAATAGTCCATTATACAAGCACTAAACAGGTCTCAGTAGACTTTAATTCCAGCTATACGAGTTAATAAGGCGCGCCGCAAGAACTAATAAATCGCACGGCTTGCACTTATTTTTACTTCTCCGCAACACGGAGAAGTATTGTTTTCGTGACAAAATTTTCAGGGTTTTTTGACCTTATCTGATTTTTCCTGACTTCCCTGTACACAAATCTCAAAAATATCTCATTTTTTATAAAAACTTTTTACTAATATCCATGTCTAGCACTACTAGCTCTCGCAGTCTAAGAACTAATTCAATGTTGGTAAATTTTCAGTCCAAATGCAAGAAATAATATACTCTGTACGAAGCATTGTAATTCCAGTGTCAGGAACTAAAAATTACTTTAAAAAATTAGTGCAAGCCGTGCGATTTATTAGTTCTTGCGGCGCGCCTTATTAACTCGGATAGCTGGAATTAAAGTCTACTGAGACCTGTTTAGTGCTTGTAGAATGGACTATTATGGTTTGAGACTAGAATTGTTAATTCTCAAAACAGGCATTATTTAGTGCTTGCTTTTTGAAATAAAGTCTACTGAGACCTGATTAGTTCTTGGGGCAAGAAATATATTTTTTCAGTGTAAAGTAAGATAGATAAGAATAAATTCAAGAACTCATATTTAAGTTGCATAATGAGTAACATCGACTTATAAGCTACAAATATCCTTTTAAATCTATTGACATCCGTTTTTTTGGCAACATTATATCCAAAATCTGTTTCCCAAATTAAAAACGGATAGCAACAAGATAATATTAATATTTCTTCAAGAGCCTTAAGCACTTTTAAAGTACACCTCGTATGACTTTTTGGAGCCGGATGGAGTGAACATTGGATATCGATTTCCGCAGGATGTTTTTTTTCATAATTTTTTCAGTAATTACTGCGATGATGACTTTCTGATAAGATGACATTTAAACCACAAGCTATAAAAAGCTGTTCATGGAACTTTTCAATCAGTCACAGTTTAAGCTCATTTGGAAGAACATACAGAGATCAAAAATGATTTTCACAAAAGTTTTTGCCACATTATGTATTTTTTACTGGATGACCTTGTTGGACTCAGCTAATGTAAGTCTTTAGATTAAATATTGTTTAATGGTCATTTTCTTACTATCAAAAAAAAATGTCTAGGCTTCTTCAACTTTTATCATTCAACGCATAGAGTACATGCCCAACAAGGAAAATTCAGTGGTGGAAGTCGATCATATATCTATCGATCATTTACCAAATGGTTTGACTTCAGCCAGCATCCGAGGAAAGGTCTTGGACAAAGTTAATCCGGAAATTGTGAGTGTTGAATGTTTATGGTTTTGAGAAGAAGGAAATTCATGTGACGTATTTGATCAGATGTCGATTTGTTTCTTCAAAAAAGTTGATGGAAAATACACGAATGAAACTGAAGGAAACCTTTGCAATTACAATTTGGACTTCTGTGAGACTATGGCTGGAAGAGCTGCTAGAGATTCTACCAAACGAATTATCGGTAAAATAGTTAATTCCTATCTATGACACTAATCCACAATACTTTTATTTTAAAGCTGCCATTAAGTTTATTGCCCCCAATTTGATTCATGATTGCCCTTACAATGGATTGTACGAGGTCAACAACCAAACTTTCGACACTCGAATTTACACGGTTGCATGGCCAGTTGGAGAGTACATGATGGACATCAGTTTCCTTTCTAAGGAGAAAATAATGTTCTACTTTCATATTTTCTTTGAAATCATTCCAAAACTTGAAAGTGTTCAGTGAGAGAGTTCAATAAGGAAGCAAAAACTCGGGATTATTACATGAAAATCTAAACTTTTTTATTTAACTACTGAAAGAACATGAGAGGATCATAAAAAGTATTAAAATCATAAATAAATATTTTTTCAACTAATCCAATGAAACCGACAAAACCTCCCAAATTACCATAATCTGTTGTCTTTATTTTACTTTTCTGTTATTTTTGGCATACCTAACTGATTTCCTGGTAACTAAATTACTTGCGATTGTTTATTATTTTTGAGTGCAAGCTTTTTACCCAAAAAACAATGTAGCGAGCATTGAATGTGCATTACGTACCGACATTTGCCTTCAATTTCGAAATTGCGTAATAAATTTCATGTTTTTCTTTCAATTTCCCCGGAGATATTTTCAATAAAGAAATTTATACCGACAAAATATTTCAGATAAAAGAAATTATTTATTTTCAGCGGAATCCATAAAAGATCGGCAATATCAAGCAAAATGTTAATTACTTTATGAAGTAATAAAATGTTCGTAGAAAAGCGAAAATTCGATCAATGAAAATTCAATTATTAAAATAATTGATTTTAATGTGTTTTGCCAAGAAACTAAAAAAATTCAGAAATTGCTCGAATTGCTCGAATTCTCTATTTTGTATATATTCAGTCTTTTAGAGGTGAAGGTTAAGAAAATGTGGAAATTTATTGAAATTGTGTGGAAAATGAGAAGATTTTGAGAAATTTCTGAAAATGAGAAAACCTTCAAAAGTTGCTCTTATTTCGCTAAAAATCTGTGAATTGCGACTTTGATAAAATTCTAGATTTTGCGAAAATTTACGATGTCTTGTTACATTTTAGTGCATGTTTACCCGAGCAGCAAATTAACAAGTCATTTGGTTGACGTCATTTCAAAATTATGTCATTTTTTGCTTCTAGCTTAATTAACCATTTTTTTGAGTAATTTAATTAAAAGTAAATAGACGATAGAGGAATTAATTTTTTATGTTTTACTGAAGAATATTAGTTTTAAAGCTGAATTTTGGGGGAAAACACAAAAAAAATCAATTTTCCCTACATAACCTTTAATCCATCCAAACTCTTCCCCCTCGCCATCTCATAATCAACTCAAAAAAGCCATTCCGTCATTTCCCCTCCTAATTCACTGCGAAATTTCAACCAATTTGTCAATTTTTAATAAATTTGATGTGACAACTTCTTCAAAAGAATTTCAGCTGGTTAAAATTTGCGAGGCAAATAAAGCCAAACTCACCCACGCAGTAGCAACTCACGTGTGTTTGTTGTTGCAATGATTTACTTTACGATCAAATTTTTTCAGAAAATATTAAATATTTGTTTTTTCATAAATTCTCAGTCAAAACATTAATTTATTGGAAGTTTTTTTGGGGATTTTTGGGCGAGATCGAGCGAGTTATTTGCGATGAGAAGAGTTTTCAATGTCAGATTTGTTATTTGGTCGAGGAATTCGGGAATCTGTTCATTATTACGTTTTTCTAGATCTTTTACTGGGAAGTGGTTGATGGTGTTGATTATTGGTTCAAACTACTTTAAAATTTGTTTTCAAGATTCTATCAATAATTTTCAATAAATCTTATACTTGTTTTTCCTTCTAATCGTCTTCAATCCATTTTGTTGTTGTTTTCCAAAAAATGTGAGGTTTTTTAAAAATCTCAATACTATTTCCGATATCCGCAAAACTTCCCACCAAACCCAAAATCTTCAAATTTCAATAGTACAACCATAGAGTACAATTCTGAGGTCTCATATGCCGAAAATCCACAAACGATCCGGAATGAAATTACTAAAAAAAACTTGTTAACAAGCAACAATTTTCCCTAACCAATAACACCAACAACACCAACATCAGCTTGGCTGAGCAAACAAAAATCAATTAACAGTTCGATCGTTAAACTGAAGAAATTGAACAAAAAACTCGAGGAAAGTCGAGAGAAAAAATCTGAAAAACGCTGATTAGTTTCTTGTTATTTTCTTCTCTCTCGATAAACTCGATTGATTCTAATTTTTTTTCTAGCTTTTTTTAAATTTTACGGTCATTGTTTAAAGATTTAGTGTTTTCAGATCTTTTACATTTTTTTTACATTTCTTACATTTCTTACATATTTCTTACATCTTACATGGTTTTTCTTCATTTGTAAGAAAACTGACAAAATTGAAGAAATTGAAAAACTAAAAAAAAAACTGAAAAAGCGACGTAAAGTTTTTGAATGGAAGTGAGATTAAAAAAGTTATGGGAATTTCATGTTAAACTGCTAAACTACTCAACTGCAGCTAAGAAACACAATAGAAGTTTAAGATACGGGAAGAAATGGTTTCGATCGATTGAATGACTGCGGGAAGATTTTTTTCGATGCTTTCTTTTTGAAGTTAGAGAATTCTGATTCGATTGCCAAGATCTTAAAAAATATAGACCAGGTAATTTAAGAACTGATTAGCATTAAGATTTATAGAATATTTGTCTTAATCAATGTAGTCTTGAGCAAAACCTTTCATAAACAATTCAGAAAAAAAAGACACTACCTAAAACTACAATAAATCCTTACATAACAAAAACTATCTTTTTGGCTAATGAGTCAGCGCAAAAAAAAATCGCTGACTCTCATCTCAGAAAATAATTAATTTGTTCCCCTCAAAAAATAAATGTTCAATAAAGATCGCATTGTTGTAACAGAATTCGATAAACTAAATAAACTCAATGAAAAAAATTCGCTTTAAATGATTTATGGTTATCGGCGTGACAGGGTTTGACAACATAAACAGAGGAGAGACATGACCTTTTGATTTTGGATGGTGGTTTTTGGAAGGCTTTATCGAATAATCTGATTTAAAATATTTCATCGGAAAAAATTTAAAAATAGCAAAAAAAACTAATTTTGCAATAATTATAGTCAAAATCACTTTCTTCGGTTTTCAACGAAACTAATCTCCCTCTCATCATCTTGCCAAAAAAACATCTTGTTACAAGTAGTACGTGAATTTAGCGCAAGAAACAAAAAAAAACCAAACATTCAAATTATTTAGTCAAACAACCATGAATCACTTTCTCGTTCAATTTTAAATCTTTTACACATTTAACATTTGCAAATCTTTAAATTGAGTTTTCATTAAAGCACTTATTGCACTTTAATAATATTCATTCGTTTTGCACTCCCTGGTTCGTTTAAAAAGTAATAAATAAAATGCCAGAATAAAATTGGACAAGCAAAAATTAGCAATTTGCATCTGAAATAAAAGTTCTGAGCGCCCACACTTAAATCTATATCATTTTACAGATCTGTTTTCAATTTGGTATTTAGCTTTTTGGCGCTTTACTCGCGCATTGCAGTTTTTAACGTTTTTTAATTTTTAGCACAAGCCTCTGGAAATGCGATGCAGATGAATTTTTTATTATTCCATTTTTATTGCTACGATTTTAAATGAAATTTTTATCAAAAAATGAGAAAGGGGGAAAATTAAAAAGTCGTGCTTCATTTTACGGGCATATGTGTACTTGATGAGTGCTGTCATGAAATAATGGTTGTTAGTACAAAAAAGGTGTTTGAGAAGTTTAAAATGCACCCAAACTTTTCAAATAATTTATTTTTCTAGCTTTTACTTTTAGGTTCAAAATTGAAAAATCATTCGATATAACAATGAGCAGGATTCCACGATCATCTACAATTTACATAATTAAAAATGTTTATGATTTTGAAACTTGCGTGCCATAATTCAAAAATAATTAGTACGCGATTTCCGGTTTTCAAGTCTGATTGGTTTTCATATTTATTCAGAATAATTTCGGATATCAAACATTTTCAAAAAAAAGTTTACAAATAATTGCAGTTGCTCCTTTTATGAAAATTGTAACTTCATGATAATAGTGTCCAACTGGCAACCTCACAGGAATGATTCGAGGACTTAATTGTAAGTTTCTTAGCTCCACTGCTCCAAGATATGGACACTCATGTATTAATTGTGGCATCAATGTTTTAAAGAAAGCTGAGACATTTATTTATTAATAAAATTTCAAGGGCAGAGATATGTTACCAATAAGAAAAGACGCAGCGTACTCCATCTTCTTGCCTGCCATTGCATCACAAAAGTTTATAGTGTTGTTACAGTCCCTTAAGTTGACCACTTTATAAGTTGTACTAACTTTTTCGAAAGTGCAGCATTGGGCCTTCAAACTTTTTAATATAATTTACTCCGAATTTACTTTTAATATTACTATTTTATGTAAGATCGTACCTTTTCAGGAGCAAACGGCTTGAGAAATGTAAAACTTGCACTGATCCGTACAGATGCATCTTTCATGTGTTTCATTTCCAAGACGTTAATTTTAATAGCATCTCGAAAGGATTCGTTCACCAAAGTATCAAAATATTGCAGCTTTGTCATTACTCCCTAATTAAAGTACCTTTTATATAGTAATGTTAGACCGATAAGGATAAACTTACAAATACTAGATGCTGAGCTAAGATGGTCAGTAAAAACAAGCTATAAAAAATAATTTTACATCGAACCATGATAAAAATACTATAAACCTATGTTGCGCTTCAAACTATAATGAATTGATGTAAAAACAAATTGTGGAAACGATCATTTATTTGTCATTGCTGAAAATTGTTTTTAATTTATTTTCATTTGAAATTAACTATAAGTTCAAAGGTTTTTATGGAAAACTTTAACAATAACTGCAGGAGCTTTCTCAATAAAAAAAATTAACTTCATGAAAATATTCTCCAAATTATTAAAATTAAATTTTTGGACAAATTTGATTACGTTTATTATTATAACAAAGAAAATCTACCCTTCAAAAACCAAACCAAGTTTGATCATCTTATGGGTGATAGAAAAAAATGTAAATAAAATAATAATCTTCAAATTTATTTAATTGATCTGCATAGAGATGTGAAATACAAATCATAGAGAAATCTTCAAGAATTTTTAATAAAAATTTTGAAAGTCACAGCCGGAGCTTTATCGATATAGAATATAACTTCATGATAGTACTCTCCTGCAGGTCTTCTTACTGGAATCAATCTCTGATATATTTTCAAACTCCTAACTTCGAAAGTTCCTTGATAAGGACACTCATGTACAAACTGAGGTACCAAAGACTTGAAAAGTGCTAAAATATTAAGAATTAGGAGTAGATGCAGTTGAGATTATGTTTATTTACAAAAAACCATCATCGTATCAAAGTTGGACCTTTTTCCAGCCAAAACATCACAAAAATTGATGTGCAAATTACAGTTTGTATTTGTGAGCAGTTTATACTCTCCATTAGTTTTTCCATACGAACAACCACCAATCTAATAACTATATGATTTAATTTTAAAGATCAGTTATTTTTGTAATATTCTCACTTCATTCAAGTAAATTGGTTTTAGTATACGAACACTGGCAGCAAGTGTTAAAACGCTCTTTACTCTTTTAACCTCCAAAATATCAAATTTAAGGAAGCTTTTGACTGACTCATTCACTGTGAATTCAAATCGCTGAAAATCTGAGGTAATGGTCTGTAATTTTCAAGGTCATTACTCAAGTCCGTTAAAACCACGTCCTTATCTTACTAAAACTGGTTCCAAACATAATTGTAAGGCTACTAGAACGATCGAAAGGTAAACAATATTTGATCGAGCCATTCTCTTCAGAAAGGCTTTATACCTCTGATGTCAGGTTTGATACCAATTGTTAATATTATTTTGGCTTGGAAGTCAGTAATCAAAAATAAGCATTTAAAAATATTTTTGGACATATTTTGCATGAATATTTAAACTTTGATAAAATTCTATAATCATGATTGCAGTTTTGTCGGCGTTGAAGACAAATAATAACTTCATTTGCCTTCAAAAATTTTGAAATTTTAATATTTCGACATGATTTTAATTGTACTCCAAGAAATGTCATTCAAACATTTTCAAAGAATAATTTTATTTTACAAACGATCGAATCCTTCATATAAAGTTTGACTTCGTGATAGTACTTTCCAGCCACAATTCTTACAGGAAAGATCCTTGGATTTATTTTTAAGCTTCTTACTTCGTAAATACCATAATAAGGACAGTTGTGCATCATTTGGGGAACCAAAACATTGAAAATTGCTGGAAATAAGTTGATAGTTATATCAATCGATACAAGCATAGTGAAAGTATTACATGTAAGCATTGATGTCAAAAAGTTCAATTTTTTACTTTTATCGATGTTGCATAGTTGTATACGATTATTTATATTGTAGACTCTAAACTAGCCATTATAAAACTCATGTGTCGATATTTCGGCCTATTTAATTAAACTTTCAATCAGAAACCACAAAAATTCACCATATACCTCATCCGGAGAAAATGGTTGAAGTACTCGTACATGTCCACTAACGCTTACCACATCTCTTTTATATTTTTTCATATCCAAAAGGTCAATTTTGATCACATCACTATAGGACTCATTCACCCAATATTCAAAACGCTGTAGTTTTGTCGTCAAAGCTTCAATCTGATTTAAAATTGATAAGACAGTTTTCTAAGCTCATTTTGGTACTTACATCGACAAAAACTACTATTAAAAGTAGAAAAAGGACTGTTGCAGTCATCATTTACAAAAAATACTTTCAAAGTGTTAAATTTTACATGGCATTATATACACATTTCAAGTACTCCAATTAGTAGAATTTGATATATTTTTAAAATGAGTTTTTATTCGACAAGGTTAATTTTTAATAGATGTTTTAAAATCGCAAATCCATCAGTGATTTTTTTTTAATTTCGACAAGTATTTTTTTTAAACAATTTTAGTTACAATCCACTAGAATTTTATATTATATGTAGTTTCTTTTTATCTCTATGTTTAATTTTCGACCTTAATGTATTTCAAAAGGGATTCAAACCTAAACTTTCATATAAACTTTAGGAAATTTATTAGACAGTCCTTTGAAAAACATTTATAGTGACAGCAGGAGATTTGTCAATAAAAATAATGGTCTTGTGGATGTAGGACCCTTCTTCATGTCTCACTGGAATAATTCTCTGACTCACTTTTAAATTTCGAACTTCTATTGTGCCTTGGTATGGACATTCGTGGACAAATTGCGGTACCAATGTTTTCAGAAACGCTAAAATAATCATAAAATTATAATCTGGAGGAAAACTGAAGGATAAAAATTATTCACTGTTGCAAAATCCACTCTTTGTCCAGCTAAAGCGTCACAGAAATTCTCACGAAGATCACAATTCGATTCAGGATACAATGTGTATTCTCCGTCAACTTTTTTTAACATGCAGTTTACAACCTGTAAAATATCAACATCAGATTTCAAGGTCTTTTTTTAGAACACAACTTACATCATCCAGATATACTGGTTTTAGTAACTGTACATGTCCTACGAACACAAAGTTGTTTTTTATTTTTTTGACTTCCATTAGATCTATTTTAATAAAACTCTTGCTTGATTCATTTACTGAATACTCGATGCGATCATATTCTGTAACAAAGGCCTATGGAAAATGGAGTAATTACTTATGTGTTTTAGATTTGTATAACTCACTTGAAATGGAACTAAAAGAAAAGTTATATTTATAAGGATGATCACGAGGATTACTGAAGTTATACGTGCCATTCTTAAATTGGACTAAAACCTACTGTTGGTTCAAAAGTTTGGCGTATGATGCTAAGCTATACGGAATACACGGCTTAATACTTCAGCCATTTCCTGAACCTATTTCACTTGAATTATTTCTAAGCTTTCCATCAATTGGGATCATTTCAACATAACAACTCCAATTAACGTCCGGGAAATCAATTTTAATTCAATATTTCGATTTTAAAAATCTACATTTTAATTATTTAGCAACATTTTTCAAGAAGAATTTAACATTAACCACAGGTGATTTTTTAATAAAGAAAATCACATCATAATAATATGATCCAGCTGGATATCTCACAGGAATAATTCTTTGATTGACTTTCATATTCCTCACTTGGATTGTTCCTTGATAAGGACATGTATGAACTAACTGGGGGACAAAAAGTTTCATAAATGCTAAAAAAGAGAGAAATTTTCAGCATAATTTTTTGCAATTCAATTGAATTGTTTACAAAGAACTGTCATCGTGGCAAAATCAACTCTTTTTCCAGCCATAACTTCACAAAAATTTACATGATTATCACATTGTAAATCAGATTCGTGTAATTTGTATACTCCATCGATTTTGTGGTACATGCAGGACTGGATCTGAAATAATTTATCTTTATTTGTTCCTGCATCAATTATGGAGATTGCAGACTTACATCATCCAGACTGACTGGTTCGAGGAGTCGAATGAGTGCTACGAATGTAAAAGTCTTTTTAACCTTTTTGACCTCTAGAAGATCTATTTTGATGAAACTTTGGCTTGACTCATTAACTGAGTACTCAAAGCGCTCATATTCAACTACTAGAGCCTAAAATGATGAATTTTAATTGATGGTACATTCATTTTTCAAGATATAGAACTTACTGAAACTCCTGACGAAGTAAACTGTATGGTTAGGATGATCGTAAGGATCGCAACTTTGAAATATGCCATTGAAACATAGGTTGAAACCAGTTTGAGAGTAACTTTTTCAATTTTCACAAAAATATTGAGCGTACAGTAACAGGATATGAGTCTTTATAATAATTAAAAGCATTATCCAGACTGTGCAAAATCTACCAAAGATCACTAAACGTAGATTGTCATGATAATGATGCCTAATCATAACTATTTAAATTTAAACTTTTTGACCTATAAGTCAATTGTTCACGTTGATCGTCAAAAAAAGTTATTAGAATAAATATTAGAAACTTTAAATCATTTTTTATTTATTGTGACAACTCATCACTGATTTTTAGTAAAAAGTTTGATAACTACAGCGACGCTTTTATCGATATAAAATGTAATTTCATGCAAGTATTCTCCAGCGCCCATTTTCACCGGGAGCGTTCTTTGATTCAGTTTCAAGTTTCTTACTTGAATTGTTCCTTGATAGGGACATTCGTGTACAATGTCAGGAGCAACTACTTTGAGAATTGCTGTGGAAATATTTAAAAAATGAGTTCATCTTTGAAGCAATTCAAATTTAATAATTTTACAAAGCACCACCATGGTCTCAAAACTGACTCTATGTCCAGCTGCTGCATCACAAAAATTTACTCTGTAATCACAAACATTATCGTAGAATGGTTTGTACTCTCCATTAACCTTTTTAAACATGCATGCTCCAATCTAAATAAATTATAATTTAGCCTTGGGCTTGAATCACTTTTCTACTAATCTTACATCATTTAGGAAGACTGGTTTAAGTAATCGAACTTGTCCATTGATCCTAATTGAGGTTTTGATGTGTTTGATATCAAGGATGTCTATTTTAATGAAGTCTTTGCACGACTCATTGATCGAGTGCTCAAAACGTTGCAGTGTTGTCATAACGCCCTGAAAATGATTATATATCAACAAACTATTCGAAGATTTTGGAGATCTATTTCTTACAATGGTTGGTTTAGATTTGAGGGCAATTAGAGCAAACGCAAGGATTACATGTTTGACACTCAACTTCATTCCTGTAAAGTTATTTAAACTACTGCGTTGATCTCAACTGCTAGAAATTTTTAAAGGTAAGATAAACTGTGTCCAGCACAGGCAAGTGAATGAAAAATAAAGACTATTATATATTAATTAAAAAGCAATGAAAAACAATTTAAGGTCTAATTTTAATCAAGTCAAATGTATTTTTAATCTGCTGAAATTAATCAAACATTTTTTGTGAATAGTTTGACAACGATAGCAACCGATCCATTTATAAAGAGTGTCACTATGTGAACGTACTCTCCTAATCCCATCCTCACTGGAATCATCCTAGAATTGACTTTCAAGTTTCTCACTTCTAAATTTCCCTTGTAAGGACATTTATGGACCATTTGAGGAACCCACAATTTGAATAAAGCTAAAAAACTTAAATCATTAAAATATTTCCTTCTTGAAATTGGTTCGTAATATAATATTACCAAGAAGCATCGCGTAGATTGGTTCAACTTTCTTCCCGGCCATCGCATCACAAAAGTTACATCGTAAATTGCAAACATCTTGGTTTACTGCTAGAAACTTTTCATCTGCTTTTTTCATTGTACAGATCGTAATCTTTGTGGAAATTAAGAATCCATCAATATCATTGCCTAGTAAGCACATCTTAAATATGTTACCGTGCCTGGATAAACTGCCACTAACAAACGAGCATACGCATTGATCCTTACTGAATTATCTTTCATTTGCTTTACTTCCAAGAGATCTATGACGATAGAGCTTTTTAAAGATTCATTCACAGAGTGTTCAAAACGCTGTAAGATTGTTGCAATGGCCTACAAAATATTTTATGATTACTACCTATCTTGTAAGTATTTCTTTGAGCATAACAAACATATGAAGATTGAATAAATATGATAACTAAGAAGATCAACAAGTTGGTAAAATACATCACTGTTTTGTAGGTTGACACAATACTGTATGATAAATCATAGCATTTATTTTACTGTTATGCAAAAAAAACCATCAAAAAACTCATACAAGGAATATTAAAATGATATTAACAATCAAATTGTTCGTACTTTTTGTCAGTTTTTAATTATGACATGGTCCAGAGATTTTTGATCTAATATCTAGCCATTACATTTACTTAAATTACAAAGAGGTATATGTATCTGAATCTGTCCTCGATATTAAACATTCTTGGTAAACATTCTAAATATGAAGGCAGCAACTCCATCTATATAGAATGTTATTACGTGGACATATTCGCCAACTCCCATCCTAATTGGGATCATTCCTGGATGTATCTTTACATTTTTAACTCGAATGTCTCCCCTCCATGGACAATTGCGAACTACATTAGGCACCCATATTTTTAAGATACCTGAGAGTTAAGTACAAAAGCTGCCATTTGGTTTTGTTACTTGAAAATAAAGAATTTTACCAATTAGTAACGCTGTTGCCTGGTCGATTTTCTTTCCAGCCATAGCATCACAAATATTGCGTCGTGTATCACAAATTGGTTGATAAATTGCTATGAACTTTCCCTGAACTTTTTCCATTGTACAAATTGTGAACTTAAAGGAAGAAACTTGTTATGTTGAAGATTATTATTTTAAAAGTTTATTTACTGATTCTGGAGAGACCGGCTTCAACAAACGGACGTGGACATTCATTTGAACAAACTTATCTTTCGTATGCTTTAATTCCATTACAATTACAACAATTGAGCTGTTGAACGATTCATGAACAGAGTGTTCAAAACGTTGTAAGATTGTTGAGATGGCTGAGGTTGTACTAAAAATTCCAACTGCGATCAGGACGATCGTTAAATTGATGCAATACATCTTATAGTCTTGCAGTTTCAGACAAAAGGCCTTGTTAACTGACTCAAATTTTCACCAAAAC
Organism: Parochlus steinenii; assembly: GCA_038502155.1. Lineage (NCBI taxonomy): Eukaryota > Metazoa > Arthropoda > Insecta > Diptera > Chironomidae > Parochlus > Parochlus steinenii. The sequence continues at coordinate 4,553,866 of JAXCIN010000045.1, read as the reverse complement.
TCATTTATATGTGATAAACATTTGCATTAAATTCGAATAATGTGATTAAAACTAAATTATAGCGACTATGTGGTCCGTTATTGATCTACTGCACATGTCACGTTGTCCTAAATGTCCAAAAATGCTTGGATATAATTTTTGTAATTAGCAATGTATAGTTATTAGCATTTTCGTGAGAATCAAATCCATATCTATTTGTTGCTTTTTTATTGGAATGGTTCTGTTAAATTATTGTCCAAATATTGTAGAATATTTGATATTCAAATGACATTCGTATTTTCTCCTGATCATCATTGAGCAAACAATGTAGAGCAAAGTAATAATTATTGAAAACATAATGTGATTTTTGTTACTGGGAGGTAATATATTCCTGAATACAATATAATTTATTTATCATTGATTATCCTTCAAACTCTGTCCTTGATGTTAAACATTTTGAGTGAATACTTTAATTATAAAAGCAGTGACTCCATCTACATATAATGTCACAATGTGCACATATTCTCCAACTCCCATTCTAACTGGAATCATCCTAGAGTTTACATTTAAATTCCTTATTTCAAAGTTTCCTGTCCAAGGACAATCGCGAATGACAGTAGGCACCCAAACCTTTAATAAACCTAAAAACCAAGTTTAAAGCTAATTTTGCTACTTTTAAGTTAAGAATATTACCAATAAGTATCGCTGTTGGCTGATCAATTTTCTTTCCAGCCATAGCATCACAAATATTGCGTCTTTTATCGCAAACTGGTGGGTCCATTGCTTCAAACTTTCCATTAACTTGATGCATTGTACAAACTGTGATCTTTAAAAGAAAAACTTGTTGTGTATAAGCTTTTTTAGAAGTATTATTAATTTACAGCTTCTGGAGAGACGGGTTTCAGCAAACGGACGTGAACATTGATCCTTACTGACTTATCTTTCATTTGCTTCATATCTAAGACATCTACAATAACGGAGCTATTGAATGATTCATGCACAGAGTGTTCAAAACGTTGTAAGATTGTTGAGAGGGCTGAGGTTGTTTGAAGAATTGCCAAAACAATCAAGACGATCGCAAAATTGATCCAATACATTTTTAGGTGCAGGTTTGGGCAAGAAAATCGTGTATACTGTTTCAGATTCAACAATTTTTTTTGTACATGGTTTAAAAATTCGTTAAAAGATGATTAGAGGATCTTATCTATATAATTGATTATGATTTATTTGCTCATTTTTTTTTTTAGTTTATAAAAAATATTAAAATACACAAATTATTTTACAATTATTTTGTAAACTCAATGATGAGAAACAATCTTTTCGAAATTAAATATTCTTGAGGAACAATTTAACAACAGTAGCAGAAGAACCGTTAACGTAAAATGTCGCTTCGTGCACGTATTCTCCAATTTCCATCCTAACTGGAATCATTCTAGAAGTTATTTTAAAATTCCTAATTTCAAATTTCCCTTTAAAAGGACAATCTTGAACCATTTGAGGAAACCATAATTTGATTATAGCTGAAAATAAAGACGATGATATTATCTTTAGAGCTGATATCAAATTAGAAAAACGAAAGAATATTACAAACGATCAGTGCAAAACTTGATTCAACATTTTTCCCGACCAATGCATCACAAAAATTCCGTTTTAAGTAACAAACCGATCGATCAATTGGCTCATACTTTTCTTCAACTTTTTTCATTGTACAAATCGAAACCTTTGAAAATGTATTACTGGTTAAGATTCCATAATTATAGACAATAAATTACCCTATCTGGAGAGAATGGCTTCAACAATTGAACGAATGCATTGATCCTCACTGACTTATCTTTCATATGTTTGATTTCTAAAACCTCTATAACTATTACGGCCGAAAAATTTTTATTCACTGAGTGTTCGAATCGCTGTAAGAATGTTGACACAGCCTGGAAAAAGTTCAAATTATTGGATCATTTAGGAATAACTCAGAGAGTCACCAACATAAGAAGTTTGTACTGATAACAGAAAAATCAAGAACGTCTTCATGTTATGACAAAAAATCATTGTTAAGAAATCTGGCTGTACGATACTGGTGTACTGACTTGGCTATTAAAATTTTGGTGGAAATTCTCATTTTATCTGATGATTAAAAAGTCATCACATAAATATTTTTGTGATTTCATACACATTACGCTCAAAACATATTATAACAAAATTACAAATTAATTGAACCTTGATTTAAACAATCAAAATATAGTTATAAAGTATATACTGAATAAAGTAAATACGCTTTGGACTGTTTCAGAGAGTCAAATCATTAGATAAGATTAATCAAAGTGATGGATCATACTCCTTTTAAACAAATTGCTTTAAAAAATATGTGTACCGTTCGTGCAATTGCATTCAATATAAAATACACATTTGTTAAAACTATTAATTTCAGCATAAAAGTCTAAATATTTAATTTTTAATTGTACCTCATCTTTATCTTAATAAAAGATTAAATCTTCATTATGTCTGTAAGCAATTCATCCAAACTTTAAACGCCATAATTTCTCAGTGTAAAAACATTTAAAAGCACACTGAGCATTCATCAAACTTCAGACTGAGCGTGCTCACATTAAACACTGCAGCAAAGTTGAAATCAGAGGCGTCAACTGCCAGTAGATTGAATATCACTCGGGCGGACGTTTGGACAGATGCTGAATGACGGGCACGACCACATAAGAACACATAGCACATAAGAATGCTTTTGTTCTCGTTTTAATTGATTTCGTAGGTTTTTTCATTGAAATGGTGATGGTGAATATTTTTAACGGAAACGATTTTTAACATAATTTATTAAAATCAATTTATAAGTTTTTTATGAAAAATCTTCAAAAAATCTTACCTTTTCAATGTGACATTCTTGGTTCCAATCTTGGACATTTTAATAATCCTTTTATCTCCAATATTGCAGTTTGTCTCCTCATTGCTGTTATTATTTAAAATAGAATCGTGATCCTTAGTGACATTTCCACCATTCTTGATTATCGAATTATTATTAAGGTTGTTGTTAGAGTTGCTGTAGATTATTTTTGATGAGTCGCCATTTCCATTTTTAAGGATATTTCCGTTAGTGCCATTGGTGCCATTAGTGCCATTTGAACGTGGCCCAGAAAATTCCCTTTCCAGTGTCAAGAGCTTTGTGCTCTCGTCAACTAAATCATTGTGCTCATCCGTGTCAGAGGATTGCTGAGACACTGTGTTGGGATTTTGTAGATTTAGGCTCAAGTTGCGGGAGGTAGGTGATTTCTCCTCCACGGGCAACATGTAAGACAACATGGTTGGCTTTTTATTACTTATTAAACTTCTATTAACTTTTTCTATTGGGAAACTTCTTAAACTCTCATAATTATTAATTTACAAGGAGAAGATTTTTTAAATAGAAATTTACACTTTTCTGGATTAACACTTTTGATTAGCACTTAATTATTTCATTTACTTTTATTTTCTAATTAATTATTCAGTTTAGACTCAAGATGATTTATTGATGACTTTTTTCTGCAACCTGGAAAAAGGAAATGGATTTATAAGTAAGTTGTTACTGTTTTCAATAAATTTTCTAAGAAATGTGGATAAATCATCCATAAACTCTTGGAAATCCTGGAAATTCATCGGAATAATTAATGTAAATCCAATCAATCAAAGTTACTCTAGCACCACAAATCGAAAAATCTTATTGATTTTTTTCCCTTTCAACCCTCACACACAGCACACATTTCAACATAAATCACATCAAAACAGATACCAAATAACAACTCCCTTCAAAGTTCTAGGGTGCGAAAAAGAAAAACTTGAAATTACTGAAATTCACCCAAATCTTTTTCAAGTAGCCAGTCCATTCCCCTAATGTTAACGTATTATCGAATTAATTTTAATTTCATGGCATTACGAATAAATATAAATATTTTCTATAAAAGCGATGAATTAATCAAAAATTAATTAACATTAATCAAAATTTGTCGAGCGAAAAACTTTTCCAATTAAAATGCAAGAAGGAGGTGGAAACAGAAGGTCGAGGCAGGTGAACCGACAGCTAAGGGTTGTTTATAATTAATTGGTGGTTTCGGTGGATATCATTTGTTTGTTCAAAGGGTATCGTGTATCGCTAGCATCGCATTAAATTGAATTAATGAGGTAATGACGCTTGATTATTTTTATAATTTTTATAGTTTTTGCTTTCGAGATTTATTTGAATTATGATTTTTTATTTTTATGCGCAACATTATTGGTATATAATTTTTATAATTTTCCCATCAAAAACTTCAAAAAGTTTCAAAATCAAATTGGAGTAATTTGATGTTGAATTCCACCCAAAAATTATCGATTGGCCGAAAATGATTTCAATTATGCGCATTTCTATGAAATTTGCAAATTTCTCATTTTTTCCCACATTTTCATATTTTTATGAAATTCCATGTATGCTCGCAGCCTACTCTTTGAACAAAATCTCAATATTGCTAAAATATTTCATTAAATTTAAGCAAATCCCCGCAAATCTCTTTGAAGTGCTTTGAAGTATTTTTTTTGTCAATTTTTTCCTAGTTTTCTCGTACATTCTGAACTCAATATCATTTTTTTGCAGTTCAGTGTTCGGCCAAGGCAAAATACTTGAAATAGGTCAGTTACACAAAAAAAACGCCAAAGAACATAAGAAAACAGTTACACAGGTTTTATCTTTGAGATGAAACGAGAAGGAAAATTTGTTGGGTTCTGGGGAATTTAAGGGTTCTTGCGCAGGAAGTGATGGGTTTGACAAGGATATAATTGTTCCGGAGTTTCTTGAGTCATCATGTCAAACGTCGATATTTTAATTATCTTTAAAAATTAAGTTATTTATAATCTGAGAGATTTTTAATTAAAAACTTTTTTTAAAGTTTAATCTTGATCTTAATCTTATATGTAAGGTTACAAGAGATTTTAAAAAAAATACCATCTCAACAATTTAAACTACCAAACCAAACATAATTCTTAATCATAATCTCAATCTTAATCTCAACAATGATTGTATGCAAACCTTAAGAAAAACTCCCACACACACAAAAACATTTATTAATCTCGACAAATATCCAATCTTATCTAATTTCCCAGCCAGCTCCAATTCCAACAATCTTCCCAAGATCTCAAAAAGTCGTGATTCACCAGTCTTTCAGTTTCAAGACGTCCCATCGATTCTTCCGCTAGATTTCTTCGCTCTACACAATTTGTTGCTTTCCTATGCCATTTTCAGTATTTTTCAGTATTTTTATTATTTTCACAGGTTTTTGCACAACTTTGCACAATTTCGCTAAAAGTCTACAAAACTTATGAAACATAAACGATTTTCTTTGGTTTTTCGTTTCGCTGCAATGCCAAACACAGTTCCACGATTATCGCAAATGATTTTCGTGCAAATTATGCGCTCATAGCGCTTTGGGTTGCTTTTGGATGCTTTGGTCGTTTGCAAAGTGAAATACTGAATTGTTAAGGTGAAGGAGCTTGGCAGAAAAAGTTTCACGTGTTATTTTAAGAAAATAAGGAAATTCTGTGATTTTTAATTATTGAAGACGAAATAAGAAGGTGAAACCAAAAATTTTCCAGGAAATTAGAAAATTCATAGACCAACTCAACTTTCTTTAAAAAGGGTTCTAGGTAAATTAAAACGCTCGCAAACACCAAAGAGCAACAAAAAGGCAGATAAATGAATATCGGTCTGACATGCCAGACAGTGATTTGCCTAGCAGCTCCGTGTAAAACTCAGCATAGCTCGCAAAAGAGACCCAGGAAAACTGTTGTGAGTTTTAGTGAAAATTGCGAAAAATCGATGCAGATGTTACAGATTTGATGTTATTTCTATGATATTTGGGATTTTCCTCGAGCTAAAATTATTGCTTAAGGAAAACTTTTTCTACTGGCTGGGAAAATCAATATTTTTGTTTGGGTAGACGTTAGTAATGGATTATTTAGCAAATGAAATTGAGAAAATCTGCTCGATTTTGCAGACTGCACGAATTTTTATGGATTGTTTGTGCAGTTGAATTAAATACAAAGCTTGAGATTTACATAGAAAAGTAAAATTTTATTGTAAATAAATAAATCGGAATCATAATGAGTTTCTGGAAGAATTGAAAAAAATATTTTTAGATCGTTAAAATTTCTTTTTTGATGCATTTCATCAATCTCCATAGTTTCTTCGATAATTTCTTTGATCATTATCGTAAAATCACAAAATCAGAGATAATTAATTAATTGAAATGTCTTAATAGGAAATTTCCATTTATAGCTCAAAATTTCCATAATGAAGCTTGCCTGCTGATACCCATAACTGCTTTATCTTGGATTCGATGAATGTTGATTGTTATTTTTTTGTTTAGCATATCGAGCTAGTCAAGATATTCAAAGATATTTCAAGATATTCAGTGGATTCTACATGTTTCTAACATTTTCTAGAAAAATAAACTTTATGAATATAAACTCGAGGAAAATTGAATTTTTATGGTGACTTGGGTTGGAGAGTTGATGGAAAGGAAATATTTATTCAAGACACTGAAAAAAGTTGATTTGAAGATGGATCGTCGGGAAAAAATTGCAACTTGGAAACTACCGTTTATATGTTGGGTAATTGACACGGTTTAAAATATTTTGATGGATTTAACTATTTTTCTATTTTTGGAATAATATTGTTGATTCGAGAGCAAAGACATTTTTACGCATTAAATAGTTTCCGTTCCAATTGCCGCAAATACTAAAATCAATCATTTTGAAAATACCAAAGAGACAGCTGTTGCTCCCATTCCACCTCAAACCTCATCTAATTGATTCCAAATTCATCCGCACGCTCCTTCTGTATCTTCCACAACCTTTTTGTGCTCAACCGTGAAGCTGCCTGCATTCCATCTCATGAATAAATTTACCATAACTGCTATTAATAGAATAATTGAATATTATATTTTTATAAGAGTTACAAGAAGTTATTCAAAATAGAAAGACAGACTTTTCTACCGAAACGGGCGAGACAGCAGCGCATTCCAAGTCACCTCTCGCGCCACTTACGGATCATTGCAAAAAAAACGTGTAGCTGCAATTGAAGTTCAAGTCGGCTGAAGTGTTTTTTTAAAGACTAAGAAGTGGCCAATTAAGAGGCACTAAGTGGCCGCTCTGCATTTATATAATTACTATGATTTATTCATTAAAATCTCTTACATGCAGTTTTTTGCATTATTCTCAATTTATGCAAGTGTTGGCAGTGTTTACAGTGTTTGCAATGTTAGCAAATTTTGTAATAAGAGCCGCCAAACCATCAATTAGAATCAATTCACTTTTTGCTTGATCTTTCAACAGAATATTCAATTTTTCAATTACATGAGAAATGTTTCAAGTTAGCGACAAATCAAGAGGATTGACGATAATATTTTCAAATCTTTACATCTTTTGAGTTTTCTCAATTACTAGGCAGAAAATACATTTTTAATTTTCTTTACAATATTTTTAAACGTTTTTCAGATTCATGCATAACATTTTTTAATTTCTTGAAAATGTATCGATTTTTATTATTTTTTCACACTTTTTATAACAATTTAATACATTTTGTACATTTTGTACATTTTTAATGCGTAAACAACATTCTTGGTCATAATTCTAGAAAAAAGATGCTTGGATATGGTAAAACATGGAAAATGATCGAGTTACAATAATAATTGGATCGGATTTCTTCCAAGTGGCGATTGTATCGATTTAATAGACTTTAATGATTAATTAAAAAATATTTATGTTTATAAAATTTTTCGTTTTAAGTTTAAAATTATATTTTTAATTGCAACTATGTGATTTTTAGTTTATAAAAATCACCATCACTTCGGCTCCAAGCCACAAATTCAAGTCAATAACCATCAAAACTCTGTCTAGCATCTTCAATTGCTTCCCATAGCAAAATCTCCATGCAATTAATTAAAATGAGCAGTTATTAAGCGTTTTTATGCAAAATTACAAGAACTACAAAACATAGAAAAATTCGAAACATCTAAAATTTACAGAATTAACAGAATTAAGAGAAATAACGATTCACTGGTTTTACCTCTAGAGATCTATCGCAATCATCAAAATTACCAGAATTATCTTTTCAAGCAAAAATTTGCAAGTCTTCAAAGAATTTATGAAGATTTTTTGTAAATCATTTAAATTACCGCTGTGGCTAATCAAAGGCAAAGAGATTTTGTTTCATGATTCCTTCATATTATTTTATTTCTAGTTACTTGCGATTATTACCAGTTTCTCTGATTTTTTTGGATTTTTATTCAATACAAAAAAAAACATTATAATGCTTTTAATTGAACACAAGATTTTTGAGGTCGCGGAGAAACAGGTGAAGCCTGGATTAACTATCCAACAGGTGATGCTTGGAAAAATGTAAAATGTAGGAAATCCAATTGAATCAGAATTTGCTTCGAATGATAAAGTTTGACGGATTTGCTTCAAGTTTTCTTTGAACTAATTTTGTCAATATTTTAGGTTAATTTGCCTTGAAGAAAAGTCCAAAAATATGATTTGTAGTGAAAATGTACAGAAAATCAGAAATTTCCTCACAACTTTCTTTAAACTAACAAAAATTCAAATTAACGTGTCATTAAAGATTAAAAAGAAACATGAAATTTTTCAGCTGATTTAAGTTTCCCTTCAGAACTATCAAAATCTTCAAACATTCAACGAACTTCTACAAACTTTCAGATTTTCCGGAACATTTTCTTTTTTCAAAAACAATTTAATGCTTTGATGCTTTACAAGTTTGAACAGTTGAACTAAATCACAAAAAATCAAAAAATTGTACCGAAATTTCAACAAAAATTTAATAAAACTGTTGAAAAAGAAAATTCAATAAAACAATTCATTTTCATTTAATCTGTGTTTATCGCTTCAAGTCTAATTTTAGATTCGGTATTTTTATGGAAAACTTTCTTCCAGAAGCTTAAATGGTGGCGACACGCAATCTGATTGATTTTTCGGGTTGTCCGATTTGTTGGGAATTTTTGAAAAGGAGAAAAGTTTGATAGAATTAAATAAAAACTAAAAATCAGGCAACATTCCCTATCATAATCTATTTTCCAATTTCTCTAAAAATAACCAGCAACTTCCCATATTTATCCCCACCCTTTTTAATAGCCCAACATAATAACAAACAACATAACCAAATAATCAATGAAAATCCAATTCAATTATGATTATTGTTATTGCTGTTCTTGCTGCTTTATACAGGAATTGAGGAATTGAGGAATTGAGAAATTGTAGAATAATAATTTCTATAATCAATTACAGCGCACCAAAAAGCCAAAAGGCAGTGAACCATACGTGCATGGGCGTAGAACAACATAGAATCACATAAAAGCTAGCATAGAACTGAATAAACTACATAATCTAGCACTAGCTACATAAACAAAACATTATGCTGCGAACATAAACAGCAATACATAAAATATCATAAAAAGCATAAAAATAAAACAAACATGATGTTTAACCATAATTTGCTCGTGATTCTTGAATTGCTGCGAATTGTTGAAATTATTGGAATTGTATGAATTAGTTGCATTGCTGGAAATTGCTGTTTATGAGTTTTCTATAATTCCAAATGTATTAGAATTGAATGTTAGTTTTGCTGGAGAAACATAGGAAATGTTGGAAAGTGGCTGGAATCTAATCGTCTAATCGTTTTGAACGCAGTTGGACCAGGAAAATTGTTGTATAAATTTTTCAGTATTTATTTGTATTATGGTGATTTGGTAATTTTTAGAGGCGGAATTGTTGCTTTTGATTAATTAGATGGAAGACAAAAAAAAATCATAGAGATTAGATTATATATCGCATTGCAAATATCGCTAGGAGGAATCAAACCCAAGAATCATATCGTTATATTGGCAATTCTGAATAGCTTTAACTTACAACTTAAATTTGTAATTAATATATTTTATCTAATTTTTTATTTAAAATCCATTAAATGCTATTTATTTAATTAAAATCAAGAAATTGGCCAAAATAATCAAAATCCACGATTAGACGATTCCTAGTCAATCAAATCACCCTTTTCTCCATTTTTCCGAGAACAAATTGGTTCTGGCCATTCTTCTTGGCTCTCACAATCCACTTTTTACAATCCATAAATATTTACGCACATAAATTTCGCTTTTTTGCTGCTCGACACAATCATCGAGCTCAATCAATATGCGGATACTAGAGAGTGCATGTAAGAAATGCAAACTCATAACAAATATTGCAAAAACTGGGAAGAAACTGAAACAGCATAAAATCCATAAAACAGTACGAAAAAGTGGTTTTGCATAAATTATGCGATTTATGTTGATTTCTTTGGAAAAAATGGAATAAAAAGATCAAAAACACAATTGCTGGTGGAGAGAACTTTAGTATTTATCTGTTTTATTGTTCTTATGGCTCGCATTTGCATATTAAGGCTCAGCCCGCAAGTACTCGAGAATATACTTGAGAATACACAAAACTTTATGTAATAATCTGAATAATGAAACCGACGAACCATTCCGCTCCCACAATAACACAAGACAACTGAAATACAAAGACTCGCAAAAAAACCTCAAAATTGAAAGAAATCTTCTGCAAATCTTGAAAGAATCTTGAAGAATTCTCAACTTCTTGAGAAAATTGATTGCTATGGTAAATCTTTTCTTTCTTATCGCTGATTGAGGTTTTCCCTGCGAAAATGGTAATATTCAAATTACGGAAATTATTGGCCTTTTTGTAGTGGCTTCGTGGGTTTTTTGTTTTTGTTCCAAGATTTGTTGGAAATCTTATTGTTTTTTTGTTTTATGATTTTTGTCTGAGTGTCTCTTTTTTTTAAATAACTTAAAAATAAAAGAATTCAAAATTTCAACCTGTTTTTCAAGATTTTCCTTAAAAAATTTAATTTTCGAGATATCTTTAAATTTTCTTCTATAAAAAATCAGATGAGCCACTCAGCAATCTTTCCACCAATTTTATGCCACAATCCAAGTCCAAGTTTTTTATTGCAAACTTCTGCATAAATTAAGTGATGGATTATTTGGAACGGAAATAAATTAGCATAAAGAAGTTTACACTCGTTTGATTAAGCGTCGTCGCTTTTTGCGCCTTCCTTCATGTGGAATTGCAGTAATTAAATGCGATACTGTGGTACTGAATAGAACTGTGTGATCTTGCAAATGATATGGAAGTGCGGGAAACAATTTGCAAAGAGTTGAGAGCGTTTAAAAATCACTCAGGATGAAGATATTAAAATGTGAGAACTATAGTGAAGTGTTGACGTTTATGTTGATGGTGATGGAGAAACAGTGTTTAAGTTAGTGGCGCCAAAAAAATTTGTTTGGATTTATGGTGCAGCAAATTTGTCTGCTGAAGATTTGATTTTAAAAAAAAACACTATTGACGCTAGTGAACTATGCAGATATAATAGGAGAGATCAAACCCGCGCTAAATATATTCCTGGAAAATAAACCTTAAATCAAATTGATTACCCTATAACATAACAAGAAACTTTGGTCCAAAGTATAGACAAATGAAAGTTAAATTTAATTTAGATCAAAAGCACAATCAGCTGCTTTTCCAAAAAACCTTCAAAAAAATTACTACAATAATTTCCATGTTTTTCGAAAATTTTACATCAATTTCATGCTTCATTCCAACAGACCTCAACTGGAGTAAATTTAAGTAAAAGAAAATAATTTCAAGATAAATTGAGAAACCTTGAGAAGTTTCAAGACTCTTGCATGTTTGAAAAATCAACAAAACAATTTTCGGATCAATAATCTGACAAGTCAACGATTCTCAATATTTTATAAATTTTTCTACTAATTTAAGCAATTCATGTTCAGTTTAATAAAAAATATTCAATTCATCCAATTCATCCGCTTGATTAGTGTTTGTTTTTCATGATGATTATTTATTTTGACTGTTTTTTTTCATAATTTTTGTATTTTTAGTGTTTTCAGTGTTTTATTCCATATTTTTGTATCCTCGTTATCAGCTGGAAACAGAATTATTATAAAAACGTTAAATATTCAACAAATGTCGCAACTGTGGAGGTTTTAGCTCAAAAATTGTGTTTAGACGAGATAACCTGCCAAAAATCTTGAAATTTATCAAATTCTACATTGTAGACGGTTTTTGTGATGTTTTGTCGGTTATTTGAGTTGATGCCAGTAACAAAACTCTAAATCCACTTTTCTGAAAAATGCTTTTTATTCACTAAATCAATAGATAACAACATAAAATTACTAAAAAATTAAAAAAAACCAAAAATTTTCTTCGGCATCTTATAAATATTCACTCAGTTCCCACGCGTTTTTAGTGCAATTTTGTTCGAAAATTTGGGTGATAAATGTATGATCAGCGGTAAAATCAGTTTCTCACTGAGTTTTTAAGATAGCCGTTCCAAATAACTTTTAATTGATCAAAAAATGATGAAATTTTTGAAAAAATATATTTTTTATGCAAATTTGTTTTTTGGAGTCGATAGAATTCAATGCGCAAGTCAAAAAAACATATTTGACTTTGCATGCGCTGTTTCTCAACTCACTGCATCTACAAAAAATTGAAACTTACAAAAAACATCAATAATATAGTACAGAACAAAAAAATATCTTTGGTTTTAATATTTTCCATCAAATAAGACTACTGCAAGCATTTGAAGCCGCGCGCGCATGGACAAGTTCTTACTCAAACTTTTTTTTCGTTTTCGTGAGAGTAACAAAACTCTAACCACCAAAAAATTTAAAAACTTTGTATCTCCTCGAGTTTTATGAATTTCTTTACAAACTAAATTTTATTTTATGGTTTTTAGTGATAAGAATCGAAAAAAAAAATATTTTCAAAAAAATGTCTTTTAGGGGGGGTGTAATAAATCTTCAAAGGGAAAAAAAGAGCATTCTTGTCGGACGGATTGTTCTTTGACCAATAATCGGAAAATGTTGAAATACATCTTAAAAAATGCGTAATTTAATATGAAATGAGGATAAAAAAATATTTTCATCATTTTCATCGAGCCAAGACTTTACGGGTCATTTCAATCCAAGCGCGCATTATACGGCTCGTTCAAATATAGTTTTGTTCGATGTGAGAATAAAACTTGTATGCACGAGCCGTAGAATGCGCGCTTGGATTAAAATGGCCCGTAAAGTCTTGGTTCGATGAAAATGATAAAAATGTTTTTTTATGCTGATTTCATATTAAATTACGCATTTTTTAAGATATATTTCAACATTTTCCGATTATTGGTTCATGAACAATCCGTCAGACAAGTATGCTCTTTTTTTCCCTTTGAAGATTTATTACACCCCCCCTAAAAGACATTTTTTTGAAAATATTTTTTTTTTCGATTCTTATCACTAAAAACCATAAAATAAAATTTAGTTTGTAAAGAAATTCATAAAACTCGAGGAGATACAAAGTTTTTAAATTTTTTGGTGGTTAGAGTTTTGTTACTCTCACGAAAACGAAAAAAAAGTTTGAGTAAGAATTTGTCCATGCGCGCGTGGCTTCAAATGCTTGCAGTAGTCTTATTTGATGGAAATTATTAAAACCAAAGATATTTTATTGTTCTCTACTATATTATTGATGTTTTATGATAAGTGTCAAATTTTTGTAGCTGCAGTGGTTTGAGAAACAGCGCATGCAAAGTCAAATACGTTTTTTTGACTTGCGCGCCTAATTCTATAGACCCCAAAAAATAAATTTTCTAAAAAAATACATTTTTTACAAAATTTCATCATTTATTGATCATTTAAAACTTATTTGGAAAGGCTATCTTGAAAACTCAGTGAGAAACGTGAAGTTTTGCAAAAGTTCATTTATCTAAAAATTTTGTTTGAGGGAGTTAGAGTTTTGTTACTGGCATCAACTCATTTGATGGAATCTTGACTTTTTATTATAAACTTACTAGTAGCATAAATCCCCTCAAAAATGAGGGGTAGATGACACACTTGAGAATAGAAACATAATATTGAATCATAATAGAGATAGCAGAAATCATTCAAAATTCTAGCAATTTTTTCATATGACTCAGACGCGTGACTAAAAATTCGTGATTTCCTTCAGATATTGTGTAAAAAATATGGATAAACATTGTTGAGCAAAAAAAATCAAAATATTCCAATTAATGAACAAATTTTACACAGGGAACATGAAAAATTCACGATTTTGCGTGGTTTCTGGATGTGTGAGGATCAGCGGTGCATGGTAAAAATCCCACACTCAGCTCAAAAGTTGTGTCTTGTACTGTTATATATGTTTCAGAGAAAAAATTTTCAATTTTTAGAGCCATAAAAAGTTTCATCACATGGTGAACGTTTTTTTTATGTTTTTGAAAAAATGGAAGTTCGTGAAAAAAATTCCTGGACACCAGCTGGTCAATATACCAACCTGAAAACCAAAAATATGGGTACGGAGTAAGATTATAAGTATCATGTAAAAAAATCAAGATCCTAGCTCTAATAGCAAAAAAGTTATTAAACTTCTAAAGCGTTAGTTTCACCCTTTTCATACAAAAAGTCCGTATTAACACCAAACATATATATAAAAACACATCTTTATTCAAGTTGATGATATTAGGACTGGCATTTCAAATGGCGATTCCGTAACAAATCGTTTTATGATGAGAATTCAAAAACTTGAATACTTTTATGTGAGCAACTTAAACTAATTAAATCTGAAATTTATCTGGAATTGTCGATAAAATATAAAATTTTCAAGTTTCCTATCCCGCTGATCCACAAAGTACCAAGAGTCCCAAAAAACAGGGGATTTTGACATTTTTTCTCTTTGCTCCAAAATATCTCGAGAACCTTCATACTTCTATGCGTAAAACTTTGCCTAATAATAATGTTCAATGACTTGCGAAGAGAATAATAAAGATCTAGTTCAAAATTGCGACACCCGCTGGTCCACAAAACGATATTAATTTAAAAACCCAAAAATTTTTACTTTTTGCCCTATCATTTGAAAACCATAATACTTCTATGCGTAAAACATTGCCTAATAATGATCTCCAATGACTAACAAAGAGATTAATAAAGATCCAGCGCAGAATTACTCCACCCGCTGGTCCACAAACTTACATGAATCCCAAAAAGTCGGCGAACTTTCAATAAAAACTAAATTTTTTTGATTAGAAACTACAAATAAATCAAAACCACTCATAAATTTGCTCCTGAAGTCTAACAGGATGGTTGCACTACACCTAATATACTGAAGAATGGTCATTAGCTGTATTCATTGCCTTTCCAACTCACGAATTATCTTTTATATTGTAAAAATATCTGGATTATCTCAAAAACTACACTAAATTAACTTGTTCTAGCAAATAAAGCACATTCACTCGATTACAGTACATTCAGTCATTCAGAAAGAAACACTCAGTGACATCCAACTTATTAATTAAGGCATAATCACAACATAAACAACAATTTGCAAATATTTTCCAATAACATATATTTATGATATTTTTGAACTACTATTGACTGTGTGGCCGCTGTCTGGGCTATGAAGTCTGGGCTTACTTCAACCCCTCGAATATTAAAATACTTTTTTTCAAATATTTGAAGCAAATTAACCGTTGATGAAATGTTAACATCAGTATTAATTAATTGAATTAAAGCATATTTTGCACAAGTTGATTTAAGTTTATAAGTTTTCGATTTTTTAATCGTGTTTTATTTATTTTGCATCAGGACTGCGTACATCTGATAATTTTTTGGAAAATATTTGTTTCATTTTTTGGATGTTTGAACTAGATTTGTGAAGCTGGTGAGAGTCTTCTAAAAATTAAAATTTTGAAAATAAAGTCAAAAAAATAATATTATCTAAAAGAAGATATTTTTCACAGCCAAAAAAAATCATGAGAACCATGTACAAAACTAAACCTTCGAATCAATGATTCCAAAATTTTGCACAAAACATTGCTAGATCTAAATCCACCTTAAATGCATCGAAATACATTATTGTATTTGAAAGTTTGCAGACAAAAAAATCAATTAAAATATTATTTTTCCGACCCATTTAGAGCATTCATAAATGTTTATTGAGTTTATTGAGTTTATTGAGTGCAAACAATGAATAAAATGAAAACTAACAACTTTTTGGATCGATGGGAGTGTTTTGTTGGGGAAACTTTATGTTGGACTTGTTTTATAATAAAAATATTTGATTTTAATAAATCGTTTTGAAAGATAGTTAAAATACTTATTATACATTGAAATGTTATACACTTCATAGATTATATCATGAAATTGAATTAGAAGGTTCGAATCCTTCAATATATTTCTATTGTATACATTTGGTCTGTGCTAAAATTCATTTTTTTTTATAACTTTTGAAATATCCAAGTTTTTACTAAGTTTCTTATTTTTGAAAAATTTAAAGGAAATATTCCAATGAAAAAGTCTCAGAACCTCAAACATTTTCTGTTTCAAATTGAACATTTCATTTAAAAGTTCATTCTAGAACCAACAATAAAGCACAATGGCAAGAAGTCGATATACAATTGCAAATATTGATAACTAAAAGCGCACAAAAGAGTTATGAATGAATTTATTCACAACATGCTTCAATTGTTTTGTGAGTTTTCAAGAGTTTTCAGAATTTTGCAGAGTTTTTTCACATTTTGCACACAATTTAATTGCATTTTGGTTTGTATTCATAAAAATGATGAAACGTGCAAATATTATCAAAAGAGTTATAATTTATAAAATGATCTAAAATAAATGCACAAACAATTGTACTAACAAATAATAATAGGGGATTCTCAATTAAACTCTGTTGTGTTTGCTTAACAAATGCTTTTAGTGCCTTTAAATGTGATGAACGTTTTGTATGTTGTGAGCGCTTTGAGTGCTCTTCAATTGAACCTCAATTGCAATTAAACCACACAAGCGCCTTTTTATCAAATCATCAATTGGCGGGTCTTTTCAAATTTGAATAACATTTAAATAGTTTTTTCTTTTTAGCCGCATTTTTTGCGGATATTCGCGAATTATTATTTGCCACTTTTTGGGAACAATTGAAAGTGGAATCGACAAGCAAACCCAGGTGAAATTTTCGAAGGTTCGAATCATGTGAAAATATAATTTACTTGTTGAAATTTGTTAATGTACCTGAATTTGACAAATATCTATTTGAAGTACCTATTGATTTAGTTTCGTCAACAAATATTAACAGGTACAAAAATTTGTAAAAATCTCGACACTTTAAAACCGTGTTGCTAACAAATATTAACAGGTACAATAACACATAAATTGACAAGTATTTAAAGTACTTGTCAAAAAAGTGTAATTGTCAAATATTAACAGGTACAATTACACATATTTTGACAAGTATTTAAAGTACCTGTCAAAAAAGTGTAATTGTCAAATATTAATAGGTACAATTACACTTAATTTGACAAGTATATAAAGTACCTGTCAAAAAAGTGTCATTGTCAAATATCAAGAGGTTTTCTTGTTCTTATTCCTAATACTCTTTTGGAAATATTTCACGTTATTTCAAGCTCTAATGAGGTTTTTTAGATAAGAATTGGAAATTTTAGTTAGATAAAACGTAAAAACATAATTCTGATGTATTTTTAGTAAATAATATTGGAAGTAAAATTTGAATCAATAATTTTTCAATAAAATCATTATAATACTATAAAACATGAACAAAAGTATGACAAACTATGTGAAGATGTGGAATACTTTGGAAAGCAGCTTTTACAAAAGGTACAATAGTTTCATATTAATTTTTAAGCCAACAGTTTGTTTTAAAGTCTGATAGGTCAATACAAAGTGCAATGTCATGGCAAACATAGAAAACATGAAAATCTCTAAGTCACTTTAATGTATTTTATCGTTTTTTACTTGCTTCATTTTTACTTTTTAGTGGAAATATTTGCTTAACACCTTTTTAATATGTACACGCCTGGAACAGCTTCATAGTTTAACTTTATAAAATTTTCATTATATTTGATTTAAAAATTTAAACTGTTTTTCAAATTTCAATCGAACAGCTGAAATAATTTTAAAGCATAATAAAATATTTTTCTATAATTCATGTGTTTCTATTTTTGCAAAATGTTCAGAAAACACGTAAGAAACAGTGCAAAACATACATACATTCACATTCGATTGCTACTTAATCAACTTTTAACACCATGTTAACAGTTCCCGTAGCAGAGTGGTCAAAGCCGTCGTCCAAAATTCAGAATTTCGCGTATCGAGTCCCGGTGTAGGCAAAAAAGAAGGTGTCCAAGATAACATGTCCATGATAAACTTTAAAGGAATGTGCTCTGGGTAAATAGAAAATGTCGGAGAAAATTTGGAAAAAAGTGTCTCGAATATGAAAATTCGCGGTTTTATTTTTGGTTTTTTTTTCAAAATTGTACCTGTTAATATTTGTTAGTGACACAAATTTGACAAATATTTTTAATTTGTCAAAACCTGTTGACGACACAAATCGAACAGGTAAAAAAACCTGTTCTGGGCGGTACATTCGTGACGTTTAGACAGGTCCATTTAACAGGTACAGTAACAAATTTTTGGGTGTTTTTTTCACCTGGGAAGGCAAATAAGAATTGTTGAAATTGTCGGAATTGTGTGAGTTTTTCTGAGATTCGTGATCATTTTTTGTCGATAAGTTTTACATGTAAATTCGTTATATTTTGCTTCAAGTTTCAATGAAACAATATTTGGAGAATTCTCAAGATTTCTTGAGATCTTTGGCGATCTTTAAAGATCTGTTAAGATTAGTGAAGCCGCAGGTGAGCAAAAAAGTTGCACGGCAATAGCGACAAGTACAAACAATTATAAATGCATTAGAGGATTATTCTTAATTTGGAAAAATGGTAGGAGAGGGCCCTGTGTATTAATTTTTGATTAAATTATTTATAGGATTCAGAAAGTTGGATTAAATGATAACAAAGCCAAAAAAAAATATTTTATGAAAGAAAATCTTGATAACCAACACAATTAACAGGATAGATAAACTATAAACCTCATTCAACAACAATTGATCAATAAAGAGGCATAATTTTCGAATTAAATTTAATAACAGACATTACCCAGCAAAATCAGAAATAAAAATATGAAAACGTAACAAATATTACAAACATTACAAACATCAAAGATCGTGATCACTCAAGAAATCAAGAAAACAAGAAAACGTGGACAATTTCAATAATTTTCAATAATTTCACAATTGTCTCTCAAACAAGTCAAAAGCGAAAGATTTTTAAAACGACTTGTTTGTTCTATTCTTCAGTTTTTCCATCACTTTCAAGTTTCTTGGTTTCTTTTAGATTTTTTGAGTCTTCTTGGAGAAACTGTGAAGAGATTGTAGAATTATTATAGACAGTGAGTCGCATTCAATTGAAGAAATTCGAAGCGTTTGACGTCAAGTGAACAAGTCATGTTTTTTAAGATTTTCATTTTTCACACAAAGTTTGTCGCAAGATGAAGATTCAGAAAGATGAATTGGAATGACATTTAATTTTAATTTGGCAGAAAGGTAAAATACTTTTTCAACTTTTTAAGTACCTTTAATATTCGAAAAATGTCTTAAGATATCAATCTTAGATCTTAAGTAACCATCAAATTTTATTAAAATATTTAAATTCTAATTTTATCTATCGCTAAAAAATAAAACAGTAATTTCTAAGAAAATTTTCTCAACTGTTTACAAAACAAATATTTTTACCCTTGAACTCTTCTCAAAACCTTCAACTACCAAACATTAAAAACAAACACCCACACGATTGAACTTGAAAACCAGAGATAACACATAACAAAAAGTATAAACAAAAGTCTTAATAACGGTTTTCCTCCTAATATTTCGTTCATTCGAATTTTCTTAAATTTTCTTTCAATTTTTCATTGAACTTTACACAGATTTTGGAATTTAAGCAAAATTGTTCGATAATCTCCCACAAAAATGAAATGAGAAAAGTTTTCTCGAAACGCAGATATTTAGATTCTTATTCGCAAAGACAAGAAGAAGATTGAAGATTTGTGTAAATAAATAACAAAATTTTTGTAAAAAAAAACATTGAAAGATCGAGGAAAAGCAGCAAGAAATCGAAATGTTGGGAAGATTTTGAGATTTTCTTGAAGATTCTCAAGAAACTCAAAGAAATTCAGCAAAACTCAGCAAAATCTCAAGAAACTGGGAAAGAAAAGAAATTGGCTTAAATGTTTTTATGTGAATGAAACAAATGAGATCTCATTTAGTTGACAATAATCTACTTTAAACTTCTCAAGTGATTTTTTGGTAGGTTCCTGAATTAATGTTAAGATATGTAAAAATATGTTGAAGCTATAAAGATATTTGTTGTAAGTTGATTTAATGGTAGAACAGTAGATGAATCACAAATGAATTAATGAAGGGGAAGGAAGATTAATTGTATTTGCGCACAATTTGCTGAATTTGTTGAAATAATTTGCTTGAACTTGAGATTTAATGTGATTTTTATAAAGATTGTAAAGATTTGACTGTCTTTGAGTAGAATCTTCTGAAAATTGGATAATTATATAGAAGAATTGCCTGAGATTAAGATTAAGACTTTTGTCTCAATTCAATTGTCTTCAAGACATTTTATTAATTTTCTTAATTTCCCGCAAACATTAAATAATTTATCTTTAAACCGTATTCACCACTTTCCAACAATGAAATGAGGTTTAAGACCGAATCATACGCAAAAGGCCATAAACTTCATTTGTTACAAAAATAAACATCAAACTCTTTAAAAACTTAATCCCCCATAAAAATATTGAAATCTTTTAATATATTTTAAATCAAACAAATTCATGTATAATTTGAGCAAATATGCGTACATTCAAGTAAATCGTTAAATCCAAGACCAACTTATATTTTTCAAGAAATTCAAAATTATTTGAAATTTACTTAAAATAGTCCAAAACAATAAAAATATAATTTCTGAAGAAAAGCTTTTTATTTGGTTTCATTTTGGTTTAATTTGATTTTCTGTGAATTTTATGACTTCGTGGAATATTTTTGGCAGCTGATTCACAGTTTTATAAACTAGTATTTTTATGGAGTGTGTGCTCTATGGCGAGATTAATGGAGTTCTTTTATGTTTTTTTAGAGATGTTTCAAGAAATCTTTAATAGGTTGTTCTCGGAGAAAGATAACAAGTTCAGTTTTTTCAACGGTAGAACAAATCGTGAATGTTTTGAAATTGTTCTCAAGAATTATGGTTTTGAAGAAAGGATGTGTTCTTCAGCAATTTTATAAGAAAATTGATAAGAAAATTTATCTAGCTTAATCTTTAAATTTTTTCAGAAAAAAAAATCAAAGAATCTTTTATAAAAAAGGAAGCAAATTTCGATAAAAACAAGTTTATGCTTTCCTGCAAATTTCAAACCAACAAAAATTTAATTTAAAATCTTAGAAAAATTTAATCTTTAATTTTATCTGTAAATTTTTCCTAGAAAATTCAATGTCGTCAAATAAAAACATCAATTTCAAGAAACTCCTCCGACCATTTCTTAGAACCCCTTCATCCATCACTATTTTCCCACACCAATACCTCAAAATTCTACACTAACAAATTTTTCTAATTAAGCCGCAAAAACCACAAACACTGCTTTTTGCACCACATTTGAAAAACGGCAAAAAATACAGTTCAAACTTCAAAGTGAATTTAAACGCAATTTTGCCGTGGCGTAATAAAATAAATAAATTAAAATATTATATCGTGATTTCAACATTTTTATTGTAATTTATTCGCAATTTTTGTAAAAAATTGTAATTCTCCGTAATTCTTTTGGTTCTCGTAATATTCGCGTAATACTCGTGATTTTGCTCAAATTCGCCAATCATTTCAACTTTTTATTTTGGCTTTTGTTTTTGCGCTGAACTAAAAATAGTTTCGGTCACTGTTCTATTCATTTATTCGGCACAGTTATGTCATTATTGAGCTTGGACAATGGATAGTGGTTGGGTTTGGTGGTTTCTTGAGCATATTGGTTGAGGTTGAGGGGGAATGGTGATTTAGTGAAAGTGAAATGCAATTTTATGGATTTTAATTAATTTTTCAGTTTAACTCGATTTTTTTGCTTTCTTAACATTTTTAGTTTTTTAATCTTAAATCTGATTTTTTTTGTTCGGATCTTGAAAATTTTTTTTTAATTTTTTTGCCAAATAATTTTGATAATCTAAGATATTCTTCTTGAAAACTCAAAAAATCTTTGAAAAATTTCCAGAAGATTCCAAAAATTTCTTAATTAATCTCTTTCAAAATTAATAAAAAATCGATTAATCAATTAAAGAACTCCTACCAACCACCAATGGGCAAGAATTACACTACACAGCGAGATGATATCATTCCTCAGCGAGCACACGCAAAAGTCCGATGACTCACCAAAATGTTTTGGTTTGAAAAGAAGTAGAGGAACGTTCAGAAAATATTAAATTGTACGAAATTGCTCCATTTCCGGTTCGAATTTGTGAGCTGATGAGTTTTTAGAGCGTTAGAAAAATGGTAAACTATTGATGATTGTTTGGTGAATTGATTTGGAGTGATACTTTAGTGTTTATTTTTAACATTGATGAATGTCTTGGTGGACTTTTTAAATTTCTTAAAAATTTCTTGAGATTTTTTTTTGCTTTTTGTTGAATAATCAATTTTTCTTTGCAAAAACATTCAACTTTTTAAGGATCAATTTAATTTTACAGCACACTCAAGAGCATCAATGACGTCAATAAATTATAATCATCAAAAAAATGTCCAAATCATCCTCAACTAAAAATCGCATTAAAAACACAATAAATTACAATAAACCGCTACTTAATCAGCTGATTGTTGAGTAAAACTCTTATTTCCTTGTCAACCCATTTAAAGCGTTATTGAGCCCACAATCTGCCAAAAATAGAAACTCCGCAAGACTACAGCTAAACGATTGCGGATACTCCATTAAAAACATTCAAAGCATATAAATTACCAAAACAAATTATAATTTCCAAGAATCCACGATCAAACAACAAAATCCAACAAAATTCCCAAACAAACTCTTGAATTAGATTAATGTCTGCTAATGTTTGTTAATATTTTCTATAAATGCTTCAAAATGCCTCTTAAAATGCCGGGTAAGTGCTTTCAAACAGTTGATGCATTGTTTTGAGATAAATTCTCGTATAGCTCGGTATACTTATGTGTATCGTAGAATAGCTCATTTATGTGTTGCTTTTAAGCGTGCGTATTTCTTGCTTGCCGGCCACTTGAACATTTTGTTGGGAATAGACGAAAGTAGCTCTTTGCCAGTACTTGGAGCACTTGGAAATTTTATAAATTAAATTGATTTGATGAGGAATCGTTTCCTGCTCATTGTTTTTACTTTTCGAATGATGTTTTGTAATTTTTACTGTTTACAGTTTTTAATGGTGTATGGAAGTTTGGATGAATGAGTTGGTTGTGGATCAATATTTGGTTGTTCATGGATTGTGAATTGAAATTCTTTGAAGGTAAACTTGGCTAAACTTAAGTTTAGTAAAGTCAGGATCAAAAAACTAAAAATTAGACGAATAAATTGTCACCTTTATTTTTTAAAGAAAAAAAAGAAAATCACAAAGTTTCCAAAAAATGATCCACAATTGAACCACCATACTATAATAAAGAAAACGCATAAAATTTAATGCGAGTCGGAAGAGATATCTAGATTATAAGTCTTTTCATTTGCCAGCAGTTAATAAAGTTTATCAGAATCAATTGACCCTTAATTAAGGTATATAGTCAGTATAGCTCGAATATCTAGTTGCAAGTGGGAAGATGCAAGCAAGTAAAGTGAGCAACACGAATTTACACGACACAATGGAGAAATCGAGAAAAGTAGTTATTAACGATGAAATTTATCAAAAAGTGTAAGACAATGCTCGCCAAACCAATTAATAGTTCCTTTCATGAATTTATGGTCTTAGTAAATGTACATTAATAATTGCTATCTAGTTAAGCGACTAATTAACTGCCGCTCTAACAACAGTCTCAACAATCTAACAAAGTGATGAATTAATCGCTCAATTATATTTTCCAACCACTTTTGTGCGTATTTCTTAGCGTTTCTGTCGAATTTTGGCAGTGCCACTTCAAACATAATAATAATTGGACAATTGACTTATCAAGCATATAGACGCATAATTTTAGGTTTTTGAGTAGGAACTTTTAAACGTTTCCAGTTTTTAATTAATTAAGCAGTCATTGTGTGGAGAACGTGCTTGAAATTTCTAATTAAAATCAAATTTGTCTTCATTTTAGTTTATGAGTAATTTAGGTTGATTTAGGCTTATCAGCAAAAATGCTAATTCAAATTAATTGAGCCTGAAAATGTTTGGTTGTTGGTTTTTGCTCAGAAATTTGAAATAATTTCTTGAAGAAAACTTTCTTAAGAAGTATTTCTTATTATTTTTCTTTAAAAATTTAAGATCTTGAATTTAAAAAAATATAAAGTTTTCATTAAAATAGTGCCACACGACCTCTAAGTATATTTTTTAACAATCTTTCAAACAAAAGCCAACAAAAGCCACAATTTATCAAAGTTTTTGCATCATTTTGTAGCAAAATCTGCGACACAATCACAAAAAGACGACTAGATAAATCTTCTACAATGTATGTTTCATTTGCGTGTTCTTCGGTGTTCCTCACACAAAATGATTAAAAGTGCCAAAGCAATTTATGAATTAAAATTTGACGAAAGAAATCTATAAATCTGCGCTAAAAAAAACACGAAAAAAAAAACTTGAATAAAACTTAAAATTTGAAGAATTCTTGAGATTTGAATTCAAAGAAAATTTTAAGATCTCAGCGAATTATAAAGAAAGCAAAAAAAATTGGTGGCAAAAATGGCACAACTCTAATTTTCTGCGTTCCAACGAATTCATCATGCTCGCATGTCCGAAATTCTTAAGATCACTTTTAAATAAGCTTGTAGGTTGCGGTAAATTATTGACGCCACACACACTCAATAATGAATTGCGTTTATTTCCTGTGTTTCCGCGATTTTATAGTTTGTCACGAGTTTACGCACAATTTGAACGTTTTGCGGATTTTTTAAGATTTCTTTAGAATTTTTTAATTCATGATGAATGGCGTATTTATACAGAGTTACGATTTTACACGGCTCGATGATGAATTCTATGCGTAATATTAAATAGTTTTGGTGCCAGAATGAATTTCGATGTTTTATCGGATTGAAGGGATTTTTAAGATATTCCTCAATCAATGATTTATTAAAGTTTCTAAAAAACTAAAAAATTATTTATTGACAATTATGCAAAAAAGTGTTGAACATAAGTTAATGTTTCTTATAGCTAAGTAATGGTTTTGAACCTCTACTCTTTAATTCCAATTCAGGTCATTACAGGTTTGATACTATTCTAACTAACATAACTTACCCAGGAAACCAGGTCGGAACGCCATGCCAATAAATCATTCCACTCAGAATTCCGACACATTCTGAGTGTTAGAATTCCAGTATTCATTCAGAGTAGCGTTCCACTCTGCAAGCCACTCTGAATGCAGAATGCATGCAACTTGGAATGATTATAAGAACTATTTTGAAAAAAATATTTTTAGTGATTTTCTCACGAATTACTTTATTATTAGGTGTAAAGTCGACATATTTTTATAAAATGATCGATAAAAATGTGATAAACAACTAAAAAATCAATGAACATATTTGATAGGTGGTCGATATAAGTCGGAATGAATTGAGAATGCAACTCCGAATGAATGTCAGTATAAACAGGGCGTGCAACTCAGAATGAATGTTAGAATGAATTCAGAATGAAAGTTAGAATGAATGTTAGTGTGAACATGGCGTGCAACTCAGAATAAATGTTAGAATGAAAGTTAGAAATCAACAAAAATTTACTTATAAAATTGCTTTTGTTAATGCAATTGTTAGTGATTTAAGTCAAAGGATTTCGGTTTGAACTAATTATGTTTAACAAATCTTATCAAATTTTGAAGTTTTGGGATGTTAATACTTTTTGGGGTAAAAAATAAGAAATATTGTTTTAAAAAATTGCAAAAAAGAGTGACTGTTTCGGGAATTGATCCATAAATATTTTTCAAACTTTTGTTATTATTCTGTTTATTGTGTATTATAGTTTATTTTTTATTGAACTTACATTAATATTAAGATTGATTACGCATATAAAAATTTTTAAGGTGGATTTTTACTTCGCCATCTAGTACCTGTAGTGCAAACTATCATTTTACCATACAAAAAGTTTTTTTTCCTGAGAATATTTTAAAACATCTAAATATGCAAAAACATGGTTTTTGTTCCAAAATGATCAATTCCTGAAGGTTTTTTGAAAATTTTGTACCATGTCAAAGTTGTCAAGCTTTAAAAAAACAAAATTCTAAACTCTCGTAAACGGTTTCTCAGACTGCACCAAACCGATTGATTCTTTATTTACCGAGGGGGTAATAAAGGGTACTTCCTCTTTCCAAAACAAAAAAAATCACTCAATTTTTACTAATGTTTATTCATTTTATTCATTTTATTCATTTTTACTCGTTTTACTAGTTTTTACTCATTTTACTTATTAATATTCATTTCAACCAATTCAACTGTAAAAAAACAATTTAATAGAAATTAATTGAAACATACTTGTAAAACTTTCCCCCAAAAAAAATATCAAAAAAGTGCAAAAAAGCAAATTTTGTCTGGTTTTGAACCCGTAGCCTTTGGTGGCTAAAACCTCTTAACGCTTGCACAGCACCACGAATTTTTTTCTTCATTGTGGTGGCTTGAATATTGCAGCCGCTGTATATTTTGCCAGTTTTGGAAATTTTTGGAAATTTTTTTATTTTTTACAAAAAAATTATTTATTTATGTTCGTTTATATTTTCTAACAGATTTATGCTAGTTAAATTAGTTTTTCAACATTCAGCATGTCATAATGCAAAAATTTTCAAAACTGTTTAGAAGTTTGAAACTTTGAAAGTGTTTTTTTAGAAATTTTTGGAAAAAATATTTGTTTTTTTTTTGTGTGAATTTTGTATGAAACCAAGTTTTACGTGTTTTTCGTTAAGAAACTACCAACTCAAGTTGATCTCAAAGTGCTAAAATTTGATTCAACAGAATTATCAGCAATAATGCACAATATTCCCGCTGGGCGCTTTGATCGGATATTTATATTTTGGTTACGCATTTTTGAATTTCCTAGAATTTTATTGCTGCATTCAAATGAATCATTCTAATGAAACAGGTATTATGTTGCCGAAGTGCCTGCTAAAGCTTCAGCTTTTCCGATTTTTGTGTCGTTATTGTATCAATTTTCAAAACCAAGTGAAAATTGTAGAGTAGTTAATATTTTTATCGAAATTCTAAAGCAAAGATATGATTTTCTGATTTGCTAATAATAAAATATTGATTCCCAAAAAAAATTATATTTTCAACAAAAAAACATACATGATTTGTTTATTGCGATCACTTGAATTCAATATTTATAAATTAAAATAGAAAAATCAGTAGAAAAATCCTGTTAGATAATATTTTCATTATAATTAAAATTTAAGCCACAACATATTCAAAGGTTAGGTAGTGTAGGGCATAGGGCGCTCGTCTCGCGAGCGAGAGTAAGTGGGTTCGAGACCCGAGTGTCTCGCAGAGTATATTGGAGTTTTTAGGTAAATAAAGGTACAATACAAAATTTGGTATAAGATTGGTGGCAAAAAAAAGTGAAAATGCAGGAAAATCGGTGAAAAATTAAGAATTTTCCGATCTTTTATTTTTTTGTTTTTTTTCATCCTTGAATCTCAGAATGAACTTAGAATGCAACTCTGAGTGATTGTCAGTATGAACATGGCGTGCAACTCTGAATGAATGTTAGAATGAATTCAGAATGAAAGTCAGAATGAATTTCATTCTGAAAATTCATTCTACTCTGCATGATTGTGGAATGATTTTTGTAGACTCGGAATGCCATGTTGAATGCAGAGTGGAATGATTTTGAGCATTCCGACGTTCTGAAATTTCATGCAGAGTGGCATGCCGATTCATGCCAACTGGTTTCCTGGGTTATGCTATCCTACCATAAATTTGTATCGCAGATGACAAGTGTGTGTTCATAATAAACGTACTCGGCTTATGTTTCTATTTTTAACCCCAACAAGAAGAAAACTAGATTATGTCTCTTCGAATTTGTGTCTTTTTTGCTCACTCAAATAAAATGAAATAAACTCAAATAAACTAAAGCATCCACAAAAAATACACAAGAAAGTAAGAAAACAGTGGCAAAAATGTTTGAAATTAAATTGGATAATGGTGAATAATGTGAACGTTGGATAATATATATGTGAAGAAGACTTTCATGAAATAATTTGGAGAAAATGAGCGCAATTAAAAATAGACGCGGAATGTGTTCCTCCTCTGGAACTGATGGATTAATAGAAAGACTTTTAGCTGAGGCAGTTTTAATGTCTGCTGTGCGAGTCACAATTTCACAATTTATTGCGTGATCTTTTAATTTTTGAGGTTGTTTGAAGAAAAGATCTTTTTTCGTTGTCTTTTGATTGGAAGAGATTTGCGAGTTTTTATTTTTTGTGAATTTTAAGTTAGTGCATTTTACATTATTCAAGATTTAACTTACATCGTTTACATAGCTCTAAATTCTAGAAAAAGAATTAAAACCTTAATAATTAAATGATTAAGGTTCGAATCCCACCATGAAACTATCTGTAGTCCAGTACATTTTTATCAATGCTGATTTTTTTGTTGATTAAAAACAAAGTTTTTTATTGAAAATTTTAGATTTTTATTAGTCGGTACTATTCAAGATTTTTAGCGATTTTCTTTGGAACAAATAATAATAATGTCCGATTAAAATCTAATCAAACCTCATTATCATCATCTTCCAAAAATGTTTGACTTCTTCACAAATAACAGCAGCAAACTACATCAATATTTATAATACCAAACCAGAAAACCACCTGAATACTTTCTGCAGCCCATAATCAAGAAGAAAAACTCAGCTTATGTTCTTATTTCGTTCATACTCCAACTATATTCAGTAATATGTTGTTCAGTTGCTGTTTCCAGCAATAAATTAATTCTGGAATGCGACAAGCAGATGATACATGAGCGCGAGCAAAGATTATGTAACAAAATAACAAAACTAAACGGAACAAAAGAAGCACTTGTTTTTGCAGCAATTTGGCACAGAAAATTAATTAAAAATTATTGAGAAGGGAAGTGTGGAGTTAGGAGAGGTTTTTTCGAAGCATATAAGTGGCAAATATAGAGGTTTAATGGTTGATTAAAAAACAATTAATTTTTTCCAAAAAATCAATTTTTATCAAGATAAGTTCCGTTAGATGGCGCTTTTTCCTATGTTATCTAAAAATAATTGACTTTCAAATCAAACCCCTAAACTCCCAAAAACACATTAAATTACCCATAAAAACGATAAAGATCATTTTTGCCTGATAACATTGTCTACAAACTCCCTCACTTATATGCGCTTTTCTACGCAAAATCCAACATCTTGCCCGCCAACCAATTTCCATCTTCATCCCAATTTTCAAGGGTAAAACGCCGATGAAAGTCTCCCTAATGCTTTGGCATCGACAACAACAACAAATCTGATATATTTACATGAAAATTTCTGACAAGCAAATAAAAAGAGAATTCTATGAATCTTTGGGTGGAAACAAATGTGTTGGGAAGTGTGCGTTTAAGGTTTTTTTAACAAAAAAAATTTGTTTCAGATAAAAATAATATCAACGGGCAGATTAGAAGATTTTCAAAATTTTAAAGCTTCTAGAGCCCAAAATACAAAGAAAAGATTATTTAAAAAATAGAAATTAAAAAAAAAAACTTAATTAGCTCTCTTCAAAAACAGCCATGTTTAACGATTAAAACTATAAGATTTGAACTCCTAGCCTAATGACTATATTAAGTCTGAATATTGACTATCTCATTTATGTTTTCTGAATAATATAAGTTGTAATTTAAGTTATTGAAAACTATAAAAGCTCCTTATTCCTAAAAAAGACGATAAACCACTTTAAATTAATCCAAAATGCCCCAAAAAACAAAAACACCCATAAACTGAATCCCACAAAACTTTTATCGTCAATTCGTCATGCGAAAGGAAAAAATATTCATGACGAGACGAAAAGATTAGGAACAATAGAAAATTCAATAAAAACCTCCATAAAACGCTTCAATGAAAATCCTTCAAGGCAACTTTACTCACAACAATTTTTCGGTAAATTCATTAAATCAGTCAAATTGAGGCCTGAATCCAACATAAACATAAACAAAAAATATATAAAGTTTCACAGTTCCATCAACAAATATCAGCACAACTGAAATGAAAGTGACAGTAAAATCAATAAACAACTGGTAAGTCTGCTGGAGTTCAGCGTGAGTTTGCTGAAAGGAAGAGGTTTCCAGTATTTTGGGGTGAGGGGCTGAAATTGAGGTCTTAAGGGACTTTATTAGCATTTTGATTGAAAAGCGATGACTTGTTGTTCAGCAATTATGAACAATTTTGACAAATTTTCAGTTTCGTGAGGATTTTGATGGAAAAATGGCGGGAAATTTGAATATTCAAGTTTTCAATGTTTTAATTACATTGAGCCCAGCTTAAATAAAAACTTTTTCCCCTTGCCACCTCACAAACATAATGCTAATGATTGATGAGGGCGAATTGTGTGCGAATTCGTCCTCATTTTTCGTCTAGTTCGTGATTCTTTACTTTTCTACTTTATTCAGGCTGGGGGTGACTGTACAAAATTACAAAAATTACGAAACTACAGAATTTTGCCCCAGCAATTTCAGAAATTTCTTCAATTTGAGCTACTTTTGTCGAGTTTTGGAAATTTGGGCCGGAAAAGCGACTTATAAAAGTAACAATGGGAATTAAATGTTTCAGTGAGGAAATTGGATGGAAATTCGCTTTTAGGAGGAGTGTGATTTTGTAGAAAATGTAGATATTGTGAAGATGTGGATGAAATATTGTGGATCATGATCCTGACAAATTGTCTAGGGAGTTTTGTCATGATTTGCTACAGTTAAGATAAGCTTCTTAAATTTTATTGATTTCTTGTCTTATTTCATGGAGATTTTAATCTTGAAGAGGGTGGAACATGAAAATATAAATTCAACTTAAAAACTGATTTTTCATATGAATTCGAGTTCATTTGAATTTTGACTCCAAAAAGGAAACAACTTGGAAGATTCTACTTAAAAATTGAATTTTTCTCAAATTCCAACCAATTTCCCTAATTATCTCCTAAATACCAACCAAAAACTCTACTAAATGTCCATCAAACCATCATTTCCTGAAAATAAATCAACAGTGCGTTCACGTCCTGCTTTGCGTTCTAATTAATAATAAAGCGACACTCCCACATTTCGCGCCAATTACATATTTCAGTTTTTGTGTGTGTTCTGTCTGCAAAATATTTTTTAACGTCATGTCACAAGTGATGGAAAGTGAAGGACAAAAATTTTTATCATATGAGTATTAAAAAGAAATTTTCTAGAGTGAGCTTCAATTTCCTGTAAACTTCACTAATAATTTCCTTTTAGTCATCCAAATCGATTTATTCCTTACTTTTCCATTAAAAAAGTGAAACTTGCAGAGTTTCCGTGAATTTTCCTTTTTGCAGGGCGACACTGTATTTTTACATGTCCCTAGATCTTTGGGGTTTTTTTTAGTATTTGTGGAAAAGAATGGAAAATGGAAAACTAAGGGAAAAACAATAAAAAACACCAACAAAATCTTGGATTAACGAAAAAACAGCGTAGAACCGAGTAAACTGTGTAAATTTATTATTATGCGAATAATGTACGTTTCCAGCCAGTAAAAGTGTGTGGAGAGAATAAAAAGAGGGAAGAGTTTGTTCATTTTGTTGCCACTTGAACGCCACCAGAACAATAAAGCATTAAGCAAGTACAATACTCAAAACGCAATAAAAACACGAATTATTTATTATTATTTTTTTCTATCCATAATTTAAATTCTTTACAAATGCCCATAAAACATTAAAGACATTAACAATTGTAGAAACACATTAAAAAGTGGAAAAAATGGGGAAAACCATTGAAAAAAATGCAAAATCATGGGGTAATTTTTAGTTATTGCTTGTTTTTCACGAGTTTTAAGTCTTTTAGATGGAAGTAACGTCAAGTAATGTTCATTAAGGAGCTCAAAGTAATTGCTAGAAGGGTCGACTTGCGTGCAACTGGGTGCTACTTTGTTGATAACTCTGTTTTACTTCAATCTACTTGCTTGCTGCATGTTGCAATAAAAAGATAAACATTCAAAAGACATTAAATGGTATACACTTAAAGAATGGTAAATTCATAAAATCATCGCATTCGGCAGTTTATATTGAAGTTGTCGTATAAAATACTTGAAAGTGTAGAGAGGAGCTGACATAAGGCTAGAAAAAGGGTTCTATTTACGTGGCAGGAAACGTGGGTGTCCTTTTTATGATTTATGGCACGTGTCTGGACTGGAGATGTAATCTTTTCGGATGATTGCGTGCATATTAGTTTCAATGGTTATGATATTAGAGAATTGATTTTTATTTAGAGTCACATGGACGTGGATTCAATTTTAGGAGAAGTTTGACAGGCTTTTGAATTTCCTTTCGATTTTTGAGCTAAAATTTTTATTTTGAGCTTTTGTTTCATTACTTTGATATGAATCCATTTAATGCAGCATTTAAAGTCATATTCCAATTTATAGACTCACTACTAGGGCTTTCCGCTGGAATTTGCATTTCTATTCGACATTATAGCTGTGTGGTTACAAAACCATAATTCTATAATACTTAATAACAATCCTGAAGTGTACTTTAATGTTGTAACTTTGACTGTTATAAGCGATATCGATTTTAGTTCGATGTGACTTGGGAGGTTTTTATTGATTTGTGCAGTTCATGTTGAAGCCGCAAATCGATTAGGTGGATGTTATTATTATTTTAAGCTCTGAAAGCATTTTAGCTTGGTGTAATTAAAAAAAGTTGGTGTTAAAGAACATTACAATCGATTATCTTAATAATCTCATATAAAATGGAATAAAACTATTTGACACATTTTCCGACACATTTTGGGACACAGAAAGAATTCCATGTTAATTCAATTAAAGATTCATCACTTGAAACAGTCTCTGGCTGCAAAGAAAGCCGCTCTCATCTTTAAAAAAATATACAAACTACATAACAGTAAAAAACGATCAGATCATTGTTTTTAAACTAAATTCAATCTACTCAGCACTCAGTTCTTTTTTTAAAAAGTGTAATAAATTGGAAAACAATAAAATTAAAGAAAAATAAAGAAGCCGAAAGTCAACCACAACAATAAAAGTCAAAGACAACAAGCAAATTGACTTGACGAAAAAAAACTAAACTTCTCGTTAGTTGCGAACAATAACAGAAAAATCACAAATTGTCATAAAACTTCTTTTCTCGATCATTAAATCTGAGAGATTGATGAATAAAACATTTTTTGTGATTAAATTGTTACTAATTCAAGAAGATTTGACGAATTGACAAATCTGCCATTTCAATAAATTTGGAATAAATAAAAAGTTTACAATAAACTGATCATAGATTCCAATTATCTATATATATTCATCTTTATATCTATGATATCCATATAAAATCCATAAAACCAATAAAACAAGCTCATAAAGACATAAAGCATCTGAAGCCCATAAAAGAAGGCCAAAATTCAATAAATCGCGTGAATAAACGAAAGTTAATTGGAATAATTCGTGCTATTTGAGAATTTAGTTTATGGTGCGAATTTTGGGGGCCACGGGGTTCTTTTTTACATAAAGATGTGAAATAGTTCTTTGTTAACTATAAATTCTTGGAAGTTTTTTTTTATTTAATCGTCATCAAGTCTAGTAAATTTCAAGACTTAAATTATTTTGTAATCTGAGGTTGTCGGAGGTTTTTGGAAGTTTCAGTAATATTGTTACATTTTCATTGTTGAAAAGTCAAAATAAACGAATTCCAAGAAATTCTTAAGACATAACGAAAGACACAAATAACTGCGGATGGTTACATCAACAGTAATAATGCAGAAATAGATAGAGTTGCCCGATATGATCTAGATCTTATTTTTTAAGGTAGTTTGAATTTATAATTTACAAAAATTATTTATCGTTGTTAAAAAAAACATTTATTATTCTTAACCTGAGGAGGCTAATATTATATAGCATGAGTTCGATACTCAGTTAGTTATTCTCCCTCCATGTCGGTAATACTTTTTTTTGTAATTTTTTTTACTTTTTTTTACTTCTTGACTGAATATTTTTCCAAAAAACATTTTCAATCAGACACCCCCAAACCAAAACGGTAGCAAGATACACTATTTGAATATTACTGCAAACGCAGCACAATAAAAATATCATAAAAACATCAGACCGAAACATAAGTTCTCTTTATGTTAATTAAAGAAGAAGAAAATCCTCAGTTTTCCGTCAATGAAGGTTTTTTATTCCAAAATATTTAAAATATACGGAAAACACTCAAAAATAATAACAAAATCTAACAAGACTAACAAAACTACCGAAAATCTTCGTAATCTTCAAAAACTTCAAAACTAAAGATCTTGAGAAATATAAAACGAAAGAATGATGAATTTTATGGGGTATCTTGGGGGATCTTTTGAAGATTTTTTTTGTCTGGGAGGTGATTGTTGCTTATTTTAATTTTACAAGTAGAAATTTTTGTTTTTGGATGCATTTTTTTTCTAAGAAATTTTTTAATTAATTAAATTTTTCTATGATCAGAAAAGCAAAAAAAAACATTGTAAGATTTTTGGTTTATCCATTGGAGTGATAAAAAAATATTTAAATCAATCAACATTCATTTTTACTAAAAAACGCGCGAAAATTCAAATCATGAAAAACTGCATCATTCAACAATTTTTTCACTAACATTACACAATTCAAAATTAATTGATTTGATAATTATCATTTTGAAACATCAATGAATATTATCTTCTACTTGATCTTATTACTGCCAAAACATCTTGCAAACTCATCTCCATTATCATTAATCGCACTCAGTAGACTTTTGAGACACTCAACTCACTCATCAAAGTCTTGACTTTTATCAACCTCAAAGTCAAAACTATCAAAAAACTATATGAACATTCCTATAAACAAACAAGCAGACTTTTCCGCCAATGCATTTTCCACCTGCACACTGTCACACTTGCACGCACACATTCACGTCCATCGATTTTCCATTTTCGCTGCTTGCAAAATAAATCGAGGAAATATGAAAACGTCGAATTGCTCAGGAAAAAGGTTTTTGCGACTTACCAGAAACTGTTTTTTAGATGACAAACCGGTGAATAATTGGTTGATCAGATGATTTAGTTCGGTTCCTTAGTTTTTAACTAATCTTGTGTTTTCCTTCTTATTTTTATGTCAAATTGCATAATTTCCCGACAATTATTTTTCTGGACAACAATTTGCCAATACACAACAAATTTTCCTCAACTAATTTTCAGACAAAATTGCGAAAAGCAGCGAGAAAAGTTTACATAAACAGATTTATTTCAGATTCTTTTTTAGTTTTCCTCGGGAAAAACTTGAAATACCAACACAGACACCTCACAGATTAATCAATTTCCACAATTTCCACCAAACTGAGGTTTCACCGCACTTTTTTAATCTGACCACCAATTTATCCGAGCACAGATAAAATACTTTTCTTTCTGCACAGATTCTTATGAGAATTAACCACCAGACACTTTCCCGGAAAAACAAAGAAAAGTCGATGAAAAACTCGCGGACACTTTTATGGACCACAACAAAACAATTTGCACACTGAACTGGAGCTTTTGTTATGCAAATCGATTGACTAAGAGGCTGAAACACCGCTAAGAAAGGCGAACGAAATAGAGCGATCACATAAACAACCTACGTCGAACAAGACAAAATAAAACTGAAAAAAATAAATAGAAAATGAGTCCGAAAACAACGGCGGGAAACATTGAGAAACATTGAACGTTGTTGAGTGTTGATCTGTTTGAATGGTGGCAGCATTGGAGTACGAAAGTTGTATGTAAGTTGAGTCTTGTTACTACGGAATTATTTTATGTGTTTATTTGAAATTCTCCGAATACGAATAAAAAATCAACTTGCTAAGTACAGTTGATTTAACTTTCGGAGTACCATAACATAAATTGCTGAGTGATATAATTAAATTAAATCTGTAGATAATAATTTCAGTTGAATAAAAATAAAACTCACTAAGTGCTTTTTCCAAGACTTTATTCAATAAAAAAGTTACAATAATTTTCAGTGGCCCAAGCACACAATGGTTAGTATAAATTTCTTCTGAATTAAATTCTATACGATATTTCGCCTTAAAATCTGTTAGTTTTCCAATAAAATATTAAATACATGAAATAAATGAATTTAAAAGAGTTACATAATTTTTCTTACAAATCATCGATTTTATTAAGTAATTAATTTCAAATGCAAATTGCAATTTAGCTAAGTAACTAAAAAATTTGCTGCAAACTGGAACAATTTTTGACAAAAAAAAAATCTTAACGGAAATGCAACAATAATGAAAAATTAAATTTTTAAGTGCAAAATACTGAAGGGAATTTTTTGTTGACTCGACGAACTTTTACTTTTAACGTTTAAAATTATTCAAGAACACTTTTCAGAATTCGGGCGAAATTTTCTTAAAAGATTCTTAAAGAATCTGACTTTTTCAGCTTTAAATTGTTTTCGAGCATAAATGATAGAAATACTCCAGAAAGATCCTTAAAGAATTCAAATAAATTTTTCCCGCCCAATATCTTCCAAGTGATTATTTTGATTAATCCAATTAATCCAACGGGGTAACAGGAAGTGGCACAAAAAGACATAATTTACTGCTCATCCTTATCTTTAGCGCCATGTTTAAGAATTCTCGTGAACTCAATGTAATCAAAGAGTGTATTCTTAATTGGAGCCTCACGATACATCTCATCAACATCTTCATCAGTAAAACGATCACCCATTGTGGTCAAAAGCTCTCGCAAACGATCTTCAGAGATGAAACCAGCGTTCTCTTCGTCAAAGCATCCAAATGCATTTTTAATTACGTCCTCTGGGTCTGTGCCCTGCAAACGCTCACCGAACAAAGTCAAGAACATTGTGAAGTTAATTGGACCTGGAGCCTCGTTCATCATAGCCTCCAAATAATCGTCGGTTGGGTTTTTTCCCAAACTGGCCAACATATCATGTAAATCCTCCTTCTCAATGAATCCATCTCTATTCTGATCAATCATGTTGAAAGCCTCCTTGAATTCGGCAATCTGAGCCTGATCGAACATAGCAAAGACATTGGATGTGGCTCTTTGTGCGCGTTTTTTGGTGGTGGCACGACGGGCAGTTGTTTTGCGTGAAGACATTTTGATGCTAAAATATACATAAATTATTGAATTTTAAATTTTAAAAATTAATTTGTGGAAGAAAGGCCGAGTGTCTTGTAAAATACTTTTAATTGACAGAAATATGGAAATTGGTGTGTGATTCACCTTTTCGCGTTTATTATGTGAATTTTTACGTTTTTGGGGCAATAAAAGTGCTTAAAAAACCAAATAAACCAACACTGTGACAAAAATTGCAAGAAAGTCAGTAGCGGAGACATTTTTTGCAAAAAATTTGTAAGATTTATAAAAGGAATGTTTGTAGAATGACTAAGATATCATCCGGATGTTTCTGCCACCTGGAATTTATTATTGGAAAGTCAATTAATACCAAGAAATTACCAATTAAGGAGTTTTTTCTATATTTAATAAACTTTGCTCAAGAACCAACTTTAAATTGATGTAGAAAGCAAATTTAACTATAATCAATCATTTTTAAAATCAATTAGGCTGGAATGGAGCTCTTACAAGCCCAAAATTCATCAACTTAATGAACAGACCTTAAGTAAATTTATCGAATGCAATTTTGTAATCAATTATTTTTCGCGTTTTTTTTGCTGTTAATGTAAAACAAAAACAAAATATCCGCGAATGGCATACAAAAAGCGTTGCCATATTTGGACAATATTTGTAAGTAAAATTAATATTTCTTTTCATGTTTTCAGACCATGGAAATAGTTTTTTGTTGTTGTTCCAGATCTTTGTGATTGATTTTGGGGCTCCGCCCTAGTTCGTTAATCTGTTCAAATATGTCGTTAGTATTTCCATTACATCAATTTTTTTGTAATACTAGTAAGTGCTATTAAATGTAGGGATGCTGATTAATTAATCAGTAATCAACTAATCAAACTAATCAACGCGAATTAATCTGATTAATTGCTGATTAGTAAAATGGTTGATTAATTACTAATCTGATTAGTTTTTTTAGGTCGATTAGTCACAACTAATCAATTATTATTTTAATTTTAATTTTTCATAATTTTTGCTCACAACGGTTCATTTACAACTCAAATTTTTCTTTAAATGTGATTTAAATAATAAATAACGAAATTTTTATAAAACCCTTAAAGGAAATTGAAAATTGGAAAAATTTTCAGTAAATTTTGAAATTTTTTGATTTAAAAATTGAGTCTACGTCATTGATTAGTTTGATTAATCACTGATTAGTAAACTGGCCGATTAATCACTAATCTGATTAGTTTTTCCGTCGATTAATTAATCTGATTATTTGATTAGTAATTTCACTAATCAGCATCCCTAATTAAATGCTTTCTTTGTTAATATCAAAGTAAATCTTATTGGAATTCCAAGAAGCAAAAAAAACATCGAGAATGAATCATCACAAAAACTTGAGTTTAAACTGATTTCCACTATTTCTAACTATCACACCACTTAGCAACAACACTAATTAACACATTGAGGATACTTACAGCAATTAATTTGAACGATTAAGTATAGAAAATTATAAATTAATATTATTTACGAAACTCCGATTGTAATTATCTCCGAAATATAAATTATCCCAGAAACGTCATCGATGGCCTGAAAATGTCAAAAATTTCAATTTCCCATCCCAAATAAATTCGCGACAAATTGCTTCGACACCAAAATATCAGCAGTAACGTACTTAAATTATACGAAACATATTATTTCAGGCTAAAGATTATAAATGTCACTGATTTGTAGTTCTTCAGATAAGCTTTTGATATCTTCCATGAAAAGTTATCTTGTTAAATACTAATATATCATTCCAGACATTTCTGCTGATTAGAATATTGCTTGTGTTGTAGTTGAAGTGTTTAAAAAATATAAGCTTTCCCGACTCCTCGGTTTGTTTACATTTTTTTAGTTTCTTTAATTTAATTGATTTAAATCCTTTATTTAAACAATCACTTTTTAGATTATAAGCAGAATATTTAAAGCAGTAAGTTATTCAAAAATAAGTAGATGAACCGCTGCGTAAGCAATATATTAATAATATTTAATACAATTAAAATTTTTAGCAATATTTCTTCAACTTCAGTGAAAAAATGGAACAACCATCCGCAAATATCTTGCTGGATCTTTTGGTAGAATTTCGGCGAAACCAGGAAAAAGCTAAAGAACAAAAACTCCTACTATCAAATAACTATTGCGATAATCAACAAAAAATCCTGGAAACAATTGAAGATCTCACATTTGAACTGGTAGAAATATCTCAAGTTCAAAAACTTGCTGTGTGTCATAAACAGTTACAAGATCTATTCGAAGCATTTGAGCGAGATTTTAAAGCATCCTACACAGCATTTCAGTTGATCTCTGGCCAGTATTTCGAAAAACGAAAGAAATTAGCTTCTGAAGTAGATTTCTTCTGGATGCAAGTTCTAAAAGGAGCGCACGAAAGATTAGGTGTCTATGCTGTGACAAAGGTTGATGAAGGACCATTAAGACACTTGCTTGACGTTCAATTGATTCTAGAAGAAGATTCAAGTTTTATGCTTAAATTCATTTTCTCACCAAACGACTTTTTTGACAATGATGAACTATGCAAATGCTACCAGCCAATTGAAGGAAATACTGAAGGACAGTTTTCTTCATCCAGTGGTGCCATATTCTTCAAGCAAAAAGTTCCGAATAGCAGAAACTTTTTCAATTTCTTCCGAAATGTAAGTTATCAATCCTTAATTTATTTACCTGTAATATTTTTTAATTTATCCATTTTTAGACGCATGATAATCGTAATTTGGACAGTTTGGTGGGAAAATTTTTTCGCGATAGTATAGTTCCTTCAGCAATCCTATATTACAACATGTACAACAAGAAAATTGTCTTGTATTGACTAGCAAAGATAATTTAATTAGAAAATGATTAGATTAGAAATTCGACCAAAGTGATACTTAGCTGCAATAAGAATCAAAATGTGAACATTTAATATAGAATTCTGAATGCTTTGAAGTTGTCTTGAAGTTTCTGAATATTTTAGAATCAAATTTCTTAACGTCACAATAATCGACTAAATTATTTAATTGAATTAACAAAAATTTTACGAAAGTTCAAAATAATTAAATTAGTAAGAAAATTAGCCAAAATTCTAATAACTTCACATTTACCTGTAACAAAATATATCAATAAGATAAAAATGTGGTAATGAATTGAAAAGACTGACTATAGTTAACGTTCATCTTTTTTATTTCAACATTAATTACATTTATGTCCTAAATTTGTTTGTAACAAAAAAACACTATAAGCAAATAAAAACTAATATGTACACAATTTATTTTTTTGGATAACATTTCTATGCAACTCAAAGCTCAAAGCTGCTCAAAGGTTTATTGACTCAGTGAGGAGTCGAGGATCTCATAAATTAGGGATTGGAGGTTTTTTAAGTGTGTTGTTGGAGGATCTATATATTGTAAAGTGTTTCCAAAATATATTTATCAGTTTTTTGGTCAATTTATCATCATTCAAGAGTATTTTCAGCAAAATGATCCTTCAAAACCTCCTCAAGCTTTCCCCCTCAATAGTATAATTAAATATGTCAAGAATTTCATTCTCTGTCTCTCTTTTTACCGGACACTAATTCCATTTATAGTAATTCCAGTATTCGCTCTTGGTTCTGGCTCGTAAACCTCTTCATTCGTTCGCATCTCGTAAGGTGCATCATAAAATTGTTCATTAGGAATTTGATCGTAAATATTCTCAGTGGATCGCATGCTACCACTATTATTATTTTGTTGGCTAGCATTATTGTTATTCGCTCCACCATTTCTGGTTGGCGATTGGAAAGTGTTAAATGTGGCAACTCCAATGCGATTATGCAGATCGAAGTTTGGTCTATTGTTTTCTAAGCTGGAGTATGACATCACAGCAGCATTTTGGTCTTCCTTCCTCTCTGCCGCTTGAATATTTTCAGTGTTTTTCACTGGTCGTGATTTATTTCTGGAAAGATAGGACCTGATCAAGTTAGTGTTAGCAGTGTGTTAGCAATCTATAAAGTTTTTAGTAACAAATTCATGTAACTACAAATGTAACTTATTAAATTAAGCTGCGTACCTGTGCAGGAAGATGAGCATAATTAAAATTAAAAGTATGACAATAATGGCAGCTCCAATTGCGATGCCAGTTCCTAGTCCACCGGACTCTTGAGCATC
This sequence comes from Parochlus steinenii, assembly GCA_038502155.1. NCBI lineage: Eukaryota > Metazoa > Arthropoda > Insecta > Diptera > Chironomidae > Parochlus > Parochlus steinenii. Next base: position 4,512,306 of record JAXCIN010000045.1, on the reverse strand, counting down.
ATTTACGGCCACTAAAAATGTAAATACATTTAGAAATCTCCATAATACTTTGGAAATTGTATCTTTACATTCACAGCGAGGCTCTTCACCACTCCAAAGGCCATTTTCCATACATTTTCTTAAGTATGGACCTATTCTGTTATATTGTGGTACACAGTGATACTCAGCTGAGCCTCCGTAAACTGTGGAATCGTTGATCACGATTATTCGACCATTTTCTATTTCAGCTGGTCGCATGCAGTCAACAGCTAAAATAAAATAAAATTTTAGATCTCAAGCAATAAAGTTATGGCTAAAACATCTCACGTTTACAAACAGGATTTTTTCCCGCCCAGTTTCCATTCGCTAGACAAGTTCTGGTAGAATTTCCCACCATAAATCTTCCTTTAGCGCAGGAGAATTTTGCAACAGTTCCAACTGTTTGAACGCCGGAATCCACAATAAGATTTTCAGTAACATTTGGTTCTGTGCACGTGATTTGCTTGCATAGAGGAGCTTCATGACCCCACGTTCCATCGTCAGAGCAAATTCTTCTTGAGACTCCATCAAGTTTGAAGTTTTTGTTGCATTCATAGAGAGCAGCAGCTCCATAGTAGGTGGCGTTTGTTGGGAGAGAAACTACACCATTAACAATTGATGGAGGTGTTTTACAGTCGACATCTAAAAAGAAAATTGTCATTAAATTAAGAAAACACTATTTTCTTAAGATTGAAATTGAAACCGTCTACTCACAAACACATTCTGGAACCATTCCTCCCCACACTCCACTATCCTCACAAGTAATAAGAGGATCCCCAACAATCTTGTAACCTCTCTCGCATCGATACTTGGCTAAAGCTCCAACTTTATATGTTTGTGAAGCACTTGAAGTTGTCTCGGAAGTCCTCAATAAAGTTCTTCCATACATCCTGTCATTTCCAGTCACTGAAAGTATGCTATGAGTGGCAATCACTGGTTCAGGGCAACGAATTTCATCACATTTTGGTGTTGCATCCGACCAAAGACCAGTTTCCAAGCAAATTCTCCGGTTAACACCGTTGAGCTTGTGAGTATTAGCGCAGCTGTAAGTGACTTCTGAGCCTAAATAGGTTGTGTTTTGCTGGTATTTGATTGTGCCGAATGGAACTTGAGTTAATGGCTTGCAGTCGATGTCTAAAAAGTTAAGAATTATATTACAACGTTCATATTTTAAAATGAACTTTAATAGAAAAACCTACATTGACAGAACGGTGCATCTCCACTCCAATCTCCAGTATCCAGACAAGTAAGCTGAGGTTCTCCTCTTTGCACGTAGCCAGGATCGCAATGATATTCAATATTTGAGTGTACATTGTAGTCGTATCCAACCACATAAGAACCTGGTGGAACATTTGGAGTCTCACAAGTTATCACTGAGAAATAAAAATTATATTAAGATGGTTGTCGTTAGAAACAAAAGTAAATACTCACGATCACATTGTGGCGTATTTCCCGACCATTTTCCTTCCTTAGTACAAATCAGTTCGTCATTTCCAACAAGCCAATAGTCTTCATCACAGAAATATTTAACTTTCGCGCCAACTGTCGTTGAATTGCTAACCATCATCAAATTTCCACGATCTGGTCTAGCTGGCGTTCCACAGTCCACATATCTGCAAACTGGGGGTTTCTCTGTCCATTTTCCACCAAGTCCACAAGAGAGAACATCTTCACCAATCACAACGTATCCAAGATCGCATTCATAAGTCGCAGTTGATCCAGCTCTTCTACCATTAACCTTAATTTTTCCGCCAACAATGGATGGTGGCTCAGGACACCAGTCTACTAAACATTGAGGCATTTCTCCAGTCCATCCTTCTAAACCACAAGTTCTGTTCTCATTGCCAATCAACGTGTAATTTTCATGGCAAGTATAGGTTGCTTGAACTCCAAATGTTGTTCGATTTTCTGATAAAACGATTGCGCCATGAGGGAGAGGAGTTAATTGACCACATTCAACATCTAATCGAAAAACGAAACAATTAATTGCTGTTCAAAACAAAGGATCAAGTGTTTATCCACTTACATTTACAAGTAGGAGCTATTGAACTCCACAATCCATTATTCTGACAAGTTCTCGAGCCATCACCAACCAAAGAATGACCTTTCGGACATTTGTACTCAATTTTTCCTCCAGTTGTGAAGTTTTTTCCAACTACAGTCGTGTTTAGTTGAAGATCTGGGGATCCACACGCTAAGGGAGCTGAGGAAATCAAATATAAATTGAAATGAAAAAAAGGTGAATGGTGATACGGCATAAAAAATTAATTGATCAATAGAAGTTTTAAAAGTCTTCCTGCAAGTCTTTTCATTAATCAAAATTTTGTAAACTCAACGAACAATCAAATAAAGCTATTGCATAATTTTCTCTGCATTGATTAACTTACCATGCTGACAAACGAAATGCAGGTAGTCTAAATTACAGCCCACATCGTTCCACAGCCAGTTCCTGCCACCATCAAGTACCACGCAGTTTTGTTCACCATTGTAATTGTTTGGCTGTTCCTTGCCCCAAGTTGGCTTTAATACAGTGTCGCCTGCAAACAAATTAATGAGTAAATAAAATCTAACAAAATGAAACATCAAACATTCCATAGATTCTTTAACAAAGCCTAATAACGATCACACCGTATATTTACGACACAAGGTCGGGTATGTAGCTGAAAAGCCTGCAATCAATTATCGCAACTTATCCCAATAATTCAAGTAACATCAAACAATATCAACAATTTCAAAAGTATCAAACAATTTCAATGTGAGAACAGAAAAACGTGATTTGACTATCCGACTTCGTAAAACGTCGAAAACATCGAAATAAGTCTCACAAATTTAACAATTTATGCAAATGATTTATGACTTGGATTGAATGGATCTATCGCTTAATCTCAATGCTGAATTATTCTTTCAGTTCCATGTTTGCTTTACCTATTTAAAAAGTTTTATAAACTATAGAGCTAATTTAATAATAATAAAACTAGCAAAAAATAATTGACGCTAAATTAACAAGAATTTAAATACTTTGATCTTGTAACAAAAAATGCTAGGATTATTTTTAAACATGGGAAATATTTTATAGAGACATGAAATTGTAAGTAGAATCGGTTATTGTCATAAATTAGCATATATGCTAAGTGGCATGCAAAGGTTTGTGGATGATGGGTGAGATGGAGTTACATCTTTGGGTGAATTTATTTATTTACAATATTCCGAGGATTCAAGGATTCAAGGAAATGAAATTATCAATAACCTTAAAATATCAAAATTAAAAAAGAACATGAAAATTTAATATTATAAAACCATGTAAACACACCTTCAATAAATTTACATGCAAATATGAAAAGACTAAAAAACAAATCATCTTTTGATTGAATAATTTTTTAATTGAAATGCAGAGCACAATTATGCACGGATAATTAGTTTAATGATTTCTCGCTTACTTGATTCATTTATTGGCAAACAATAAATCACTAAAACAACTAAAATTTATGACTCAGCAGTTTAGCACTCAGCATATATACAGCATAACACCAGAGAGTTATTTTATGGTACTGAGGTATTCACACTGTATTTCACTTTTTTATTGAATTTCCATTTTTACACATTTCAAAGAATTTTGAGCCAAGCCATTGTTACTGAGAAATTTGCATGTAAATGTTGCAGATTTTGTTTTGTATTCTTTAATTAATTCAAACTTTAGTTCAATCTAGTATTATACTACTAAGTAGACAGCAATCAAATAATTTTCCATTAAAATTCAACAAAAATAAATTAAAAATGCGAGAAAAAGTGTAAAGTTCATAAAAGTTTTATAGAAACAATCCATCGCCTTCAAAATAGTGAAAAAATCATAATTGTTTTAATGTTGAATTTTGTGATTTTATGAGGGGGATGTCTGTGAATGATGTTTATCACTAACAAAATTCTCGACATGCTTTTAAGGTTTCCTAGGTCTACTCTTAATTAATTAAAATTAATTGAAATCATCAATTTGTCCGTCATTTTATTACACTCAAAAATTCTGAAGATTTTGGTACATAATGTAAAAACATCCCTCTCCTGAACTACATGAAAAATATTCAAAATTTTCAATGTATTTTAAAGTTTCCAATTGAAGTTTTCTTGTCGGGGTATCGAGTTGTTTGGGAATTTCCATTTTTCTCTTAATTAATGAGAAGTTAATGCTTTTGCCATTGTGTGATAATGAGGCATTATGCCAAAGGAAGTGCATGGATTATTATTGGATTTTACATTTTGTAATAGGAAAATTATCTGGCAAGGTGCAAGCTATTAAATTTATTATGCTTTTTGATATATTGATGGATTGGTGGAGCTTTGTCTTAAGATGAAGAAGTGAATGGTTTGAGGGGATTTTTTGAGATTTATTTCCTTTTTTTTTCGTTTGTTGTCGTATTAAATAATTGTCGTAATTTCACCTTGGGCACCTTAAGATTTTTTCAGGATTTGTTAATTTTCTAATGAGCTAATCTGTTTTCAATTCAAATTTCTGCATAAATTTGGAAAAAACTTTTCTCATCAAATAAAAGTAAAGGCAGACTCAAACCGAAGAATATTCTGCAAAAAAATTATGCATAATTTTTTTTGTTTCCCTGCAACAAAACATTATTTGAATTTTGCCGAATGTTTTGACTAAAACTAAGACAAAAATTAAATTCTGCACTCAAAAATGACGGAAAAATCTGAGTAAACAAGGAGTAAACACAAGAATGCGTTACATATTTTGCAGAACATTACGCAAATTTGCAGAATATTCTTCTATTTGAGTAGGCCTTAACTTCAACTAATTAAAGATATTATCAGCATGCATAATTATCCAATTATCCCATCAAAACCCCTGTTGAACTCTAGTTATTAAAATTGCTCCATGACATCGTATGCAAATTTTCCTCCGCTTCTCCATTTCAACTTTCAATTAAAAAATTATTTAATTGAATATTCGGATATTTATCTGTGGCATTTGATCTCGGATTGTTCCAAAGTTTTGAATAATTTCTTTTGTATTCACCATTCATTTTTTCATCTTGTAAGATTTTTAATTTCCAAGACATTGTAAAGTTTTGTAGTCTTGAACTATTTTTTAAGCAGCTTAGAGATAAAATCCTACAAACAAGTATTCAAAGAACGACTTAAGATGGAAATCTTCTATCTAAAGATTAAATAGTTTAAATGTAAAGCATAGAAAATCGAGAAAATATTGCGCAAATGGATCGAATCGATTGTTCATTAATCTAAGATCTTTGAAATTTTTCTTATTCTTTCGATATTGTTGAGTTTTTATGAATTTTGTAGAAATTTTTGTTAATTTTTTATGAGTTTTGGAGAAACATCATCAATTCCCTCAATTTACCAATAAATCTTGAAGCTTTGCTGGAGATTATTGTTATTAATGGAGTGAAGTTTATTTGGAGCTTGACGAATCAGTCAATGAATTAATTAACGGTGTTCTTGAAATTGTTTATAAATTTGTAGAATTTTTGGTTTGAAATAATTTTGATTGACTGTTTTGAATAAGGCTTTTACCGATTATTGTTTTAATTGTTGTTTACGAGTTAAAGGCTCTTCATTGCTTAATTGATCAACAAAAACTCACCATTAACCCATTTCCAGATCCTCGATGTGATTCCTGGTTCCTTTTGAGCTCCAATCCACACCAACTGTGTCCTCAGCTCAGTCTTCCTTCTGTCCAATTCCGACAAAATGTAGTCTTGAGTTGCCCCTCGAAAGTCGTGTATCAAATCGCCACCTGAACCATCAAACCGACAAAAAGTGGAAAAAATTAGCAAAATAGAGAAATTATGATTAGACGTGATGATGCGATAATCTGACAATTTTTTCGGTTTTTTCAACAATTTTATTAAAGTTTTTGCAATCAATTACCATGCGACTGACAAACGACTCGTGCTTTATCGAAACTTTCTCCTCTAGTTACGTGGAACTCGTAGCAAGTGCGCGCGAATGTGGTCAACACGGTGTCGGCGTTGAGGTTTGGCGCTGCACAACGGTCCGGAGAAAATTCTGTGGAGAAGGAAATGCAAGGGAAAAAGTATTGAGTTAGATTTAATAGATTTCAATTAGTGGTTTGGTTTTTAGTAATTTGAGAAATTCTATGAAACTCAGATTAAGTTGGGAATTTGTATTAAGAAAGTACACGTGGCTATTTAATGTGAGGTTATGAAAATAAATACTGCAACAATCATAAGTTATTTGGGTTAATTGCAAAGTGTAAATATGGTTTTGGAGCACGTGTCTCCTGAAATGTGAGATTGATATTTTTCTTCTTAAAGTAAAGACCATTAGCAAATTTTGTCCATATAGAGTGAGGTTAAACGGCAACAATTCAAATTGAAGCTCATAAATCTCAAATACCTCATAAATCTCATAGTTTTATGCAAATTGTTAATATTTGACATTAAATATTAATTATAAAGCACGTGTCACTCAAAGAGTGAGGTTAAGTGTTGAAAGATAAACTTTTGTTTAATTCTTTGCAGAAACAATTAATAGCCGTTCTTTTGAAATGAATATTGCTGCAAAAACTCACCATCATTGGAGAAAACTTCAACTTCACATAAACTGAGACTTCCCTCGACTCCTACTAGTTGAATGGCAACATATTGTCCAACTAGAGGTCGTGCACAGGTAAAAGTCTTAGTAATTCCTTCATCTAGTGTTCCTGGATACCAAGCACAAAGAGGATTCCTCTGTAAGTCCGTGCTGCTATTTCCCACTCTAATTTCCAAGTCTTGCAGTGGCTGGTGACCACAGCACCCTCTAGTGGTAATTCTAACAACTCTCACGGTTTGTGGAGCTAACAGGTCCACTCTCCAATATGGCGAGGCTTCTTTCTGTGTCTCTGAACATTCCTGGCCGTCAGGATTTTGATTGCCTGGCTTGCCATCGTTCGCGAAGTTTGCTGGACCCGCTCGGGTGGTCGATGACTGATTCACCGGCTTCCGGTAGGCAACATTGGTACCTGTAAGAGTGGAAATGAGCTTAATCACTTGTTGAAAGTACAATTATCGTTAAATATGCATAAAAATATTTGTGAATGGAAACAATGTGGTTTTATTGCGACATTACTGGATTGTTATTTACTTGATTGTTTTAAATGTCTTCAGCGTTTTTGGAACGTTTTTCAGCTTTTTGAATGTATTTAAATTTTTATGAGTTGCATGTTTTTTTGTGAATTTTATGTGTTTCAGGTTCTTTGAGTTTTTGTTTAGCTATTTTTCACAATTTAAGCTGCAAACTATTCAAACTATTTAACAACAAACAACTTTAGTAATTTTTACACCAGCCAACACCAGGAAAGCTTAACAATACTTAACAATGGCAATCAATCCAGTTCATAAATTATAATTTTGATAAATTAGATTTTGTACTTAAGCAAGGCTTGTGTGGTTTGGAGGATGAATTTCTTGAATTTTTTGCTGTTTGATTTGTGAAATAGAAAATTAATCTGTACACGTACTCAAAAATGGTAATTTTTGTATAAGATGTTTCAGAAGATCCCGAAGCTCCTCCTCACAATTTCAAAATACTCGGCCCCACAAACATAAAGTTAATAAAAATAATAAGAAACACAACTGCCATTAATTATTTGATACATATCGTCAAGTGTGTAACATTCATCTAAAAATAGTTCATTTGAAATATATGAAGCATTTGAATCATTTGAATAACACTCGTGTTAAGAAAAAACACCATTCACCATAAAAACAAGCAAAAAGTGAAGGAATTGTTGCTCATTGTTGCTTTATTTGTTTGGGAAATATTCATTATTTCTTTTATTGGATCGAAAAATTGTTCACAAAATAAAAATATGATTGAAGCCAATTTCACGGATTCTTTTCAGGTGAATCATTGCGAGACTTGCGGTTGAGTAATAGGAGATGCTTGAAGGATTTGTTCAAGTTGCAGTGTATTACATGTACATGCACTGAATGATTGAGGTGATGGAGGTGGATTACATGTTTGCACTGAGTATACAATTAGTTAACCTGGGGACATGTATTGCTGCTAAAAGTGCAAGTACTATATATTCTACAGAGAAAATTCCTTGATTTGCTTGCACCACACCCCGCAAGACAACCTCAAGACATTAAATGGTTTTAATGCTTCTAGTGCGGCTAGTGCAGTTTAGTTGTTAAGTTTATGCAGGCAGTTTGCACGATTAGTTTTTTACTAATGTTTTGATAATTCTTAATGAATTTTTGCAGGGCTTGGAAAGCGTTTGCTTGATTTTATTGCTGGAAAGTCTAAATAAAAGTTTTCAGCTGAACAAAACTGTTCAAATAATAATTAGTTATCCAAAAAACAAAACAATTCAATTTACTGAACTTGTATTAGATGATCTCAGTTTTAATCAAATTTTTTACAAAACTTTGATAATCTTGTTTTATAAATTAGTTGCACATGACATTTACAGACAAAAGCTTGAATTAGTTGACCATAACTGCCTCCAAAAATAAACTTGGAGAGACCATAAATCTATTAAATTTTCTGTAAAATAAGTGAGTTCAAGATTTAGACATTTCAACTACGATTTTATCAGATTTATTGGAATTTATTTTTTCGCTGCGCTTCTCTGCTCGAAGTTTCTCACACTAGGGTGATTCATTCTGAGTACTTTGTTGAAAAAAGATGCTCCAGTGACCATTTTTGGTTCCTTTTTAAAATCTAAGAATTTTGGTAAATTTTTTTTTTTTTTTTATTCGGCCTAAGTGGGTGCGCTGACCAATCAAAGATTTGAAAACTTTGGAAAAAGTGATACTTTGAAGCCCAAATCCCGAGTTTTAAGGAAATCGATAATTTTTATAATTTAAATAAATTCTAGACTTCTTAAGCTTTAAAATGATGTGTGTGAAATTTTTTTACTGTTATTGGTTAAGACTTAAATCTTATAAGGAATGGTAAAACTTTTAAGCTTCATCGAACCTTTGAAATGGCTCAAATACCCAATATTTCGACTGAAGATTTTTTTTTGGAATTAAGACATCTTACTAGACTAAATCGAAGCTGCTGAATCCAAATCCGGGCTTAATTGTGGTCTAAAACTTCAGGTTTTCCGTGAAAATTGACCCGAGTGAAAAATACGTTATTTCAAAAAAACTAAATAAATTGACAAAATTGATAAAATTTTATGAGTTTTTTATGAATATTTTCAGAAGTTTAATGAGAAACTGAATTTATTGGTTCAAATTATATGGTAGATTGAAAAATTTCTTAGTATTTTTGAAATAATTTATTTTTCACTCGGGTCAATTTTCACGGAAAACCTGAAGTTTTAGACCACAATTAAGCCCGGATTTGGATTCAGCAGCTTCGATTTAGTCTAGTAATATGTCTTAATTCCAAAAAAAAATCTTCAGTCGAAATATTGGGTATTTGAGCCATTTCAAAGGTTCGATGAAGCTTAAAAGTTTTACCATTCCTCATAAGATTTAAGTCTTAACCAATAACAGTAAAAAAATTTCACACACATCATTTTAAAGCTTAAGAAGTCTAGAATTTATTTAAATTATAAAAATTATCGATTTCCTTAAAACTCGGGATTTGGGCTTCAAAGTATCAATTTTTCCAAAGTTTTCCAAATCTTTGATTGGTCAGCGCACCCACTTAGGCCGAATAAAAAAAAAAAAAAATTTACCAAAATTCTTAGATTTTAAAAAGGAACCAAAAATAGTCACTGGAGCATCTTTTTTCAACAAAGTATGCAGAATGAATCACCCTATTCTCACACACATTTGAATTTAAAACTTCCTAAATCTAATGAATTTAATAAATTTAACAAATTGGCCAGAAGTAACGAAAATTACACGTTTTATTGCTGGCTTCATAGATTCATAGACAGTGTTTAAATAAATTAGCTTTTTTGGAGCTTTTTCGGAGATTTGTATCTGCAAGTGTATCATTAAAGTTGATTAAAGTTTTGAGCTATTATTATGTGAATATTGTTCGGATATGTTTCTAAAACTAACTTCTTAAGTGTACTTGATATTTTAATACTATGCTTGCATGAGTTTAATGGTCTGAAGAGCTTTTTGCTGTTTGGACCCAAAAACCTAACATTCGACCCACGAAACCTAATTTTATGAGATTTTTTGGTCAAAACACGAAAGTTCAAAAAAAATTATTATCCATGAACCTAGGTTCATGAATAGCAATACTTCGAAAATTTAATTTATGAATGTTGGGACCCAAAAACCTAAAATTCGACCCACGAAACCTAATTTTATGAGATTTTTTGGTCAAAACACGAAAGTTCAAAAAAAAATATTATCCATGAACCTAGGTTCATGAATAGCAATACTTCGAAAATTTAATTTATGAATGTTGGGACCCAAAAACCTAAAATTCGACCCACGAAACCTAATTTTTTGAGATTTTTTGGTCAAAACACGAAAGTTCAAAAAAAAATATTATCCATGAACCTAGGTTCATGAATAGCAATACTTCGAAAATTTAATTTATGAATGTTGGGACCCAAAAACCTAAAATTCGACCCACGAAACCTAATTTTATGAGATTTTTTGATCAAAAAACGAAAGTTCAAAAAAAAATATTATCCATGAACCTAGGTTCATGAATAGCAATACTTCGAAAATTTAATTTATGAATGTTGGGACCCAAAAACCTAACATTCGACCCACGAAACCTAATTTTATGAGATTTTTTGGTCAAAACACGAAAGTTCAAAAAAAAATATTATCCATGAACCTAGGTTCATGAATAGCAATACTTCGAAAATTTAATTTATGAATGTTGGGACCCAAAAACCTAAAATTCGACCCACGAAACCTAATTTTATGAGATTTTTTGATCAAAAAACGAAAGTTCAAAAAAAAATATTATCCATGAACCTAGGTTCATGAATAGCAATACTTCGAAAATTTAATTTATGAATGTTGGGACCCAAAAACCTAAAATTCGACCCACGAAACCTATTTTTTAAAGAATTTTCAGTCAAAAAATGAAAAATTCAAAAAAATTTATACCTCGAAAATATACTTTTTAAATGTTGGGAGTTTTTTCTATCAAAACCCTGCATTGAAATCTTAATAAATCCATAAAAAAGCATTTTAGCATTTAAATCGTTTAATCAAGGCGATAATTTAAAACAAAAAACAAATATTAACCTCAAAAAACGATAAAGGTGAATTTTTAACAGAAATATTCTTTTTAATTAATTAACGTAGATAAATAAATGTAAGTGTTTAAGGGCTGTCCTTTAATTAATAATTTTGAATATTCTCACAGAAATTTCAAACTTCATTGTAGAATGTTGAATATTATTCAATTTATTGATTGACAAGTAACTTATGGACTACCCCCAAAAGCCTAATTCAAACAATCTTATTAAAATTGTATTTGACCATATAAATAATATTTTAGCAGCAAAAAACAACTAAAACGGCGAAAGTAGGACAACTCCAAGCACTTTTTCAGTTTTTACAATTTTATCAAGTTTCCATTGAATTTTGTAATTTTGAGAACTAAAAATAGTACTTAACGTTTATTGCACTTTTCAACTTTTCAGTAAATTTTCAGAAGTTTTCGCAAATATGTTTCCATATGTTTTTCTGTTCAACAAAAAAGCGATAATAGATAATGCAAGCCATATTCCCATAATTGTGTTAATATTTTTTGTTGTACTTTTAAAGGGAAAATCTTAAGACAATGGAGTATGTTGCATAGAAAGTTTATTAATTGGTCGATAATAAACTATTTGAGATACATGAAAATTATCTTACCACAAAAGGGCAGCTCCTTTTCCCATCCTTTAACTGCATCACACCTAATAGTAGCAGGGCCGAAGAGCTCGTACCCTGAATCACATTCATATCTAGCTTCGCTAAACCCAAAATCTGATGATTTGGTTTGTACTTTGGCATTTAATGGAACTGCTGCGGGTCCACAAACTGTAAGGAAATAAAATAGAATCGATTAGTTATATGTTTTATGTTTTAACATTTAATGACGGAAAAGCTGCTAATTTTATACATTTTTATGCTCCGATGATTTTCCATCGATTTTATTTTTTATTTTTTTGAATCGGTTTATGGAAGCATTTTACTTTGATAGACACTTGGAAGACGTTTGGGCAGGAAGCCATAAAGATTTTTTTACGCGTGAATGACTTTCAGTCTCGTTAGTTTCTGGGTGCGATTGTTTTACAATTTTGAAGTTTTATAGATAGTCAAGTGGTTTTGCTGATTTTATGTTGCTTTTAGGAAATATTGGAATTTTAAGCAAAAGTAAGTTGGAAAAATTTTTCAAAAGATTAATTTAGACAAAAAAAAACTTTTTTCCAAAACACAATGCATATTTATCAACTATTAATTTAAGGTTTTGAACCTGTGTAAATTTAATCACCATTATAGGACAACCTCAGCATCACTTTAGTATCTTTATATAGTGCAAACTAAATTAACAATGGTAAAACAACATAATAAATAGACGATCATCATTTCCCCTCAATTGCCCGGCTCCTCATTAAAACAAAAAAGCTAAACCAGTAATAGCTCCTGCTTTAAAACAAATTAAATTAAATCAATTTAAATTTAGCTTTCCACAACAAAAAATTCATTTAATTTGCGAATAAATCATCCACCAATCCACCATAATTTTCCAATTAAATAAGAAATTAATTTATCGATTATAGACGAGCGCACAATAATCGCAATAACAAATATTAACTACGTAAACCATTTGAACAGTAACATCATAGACTCATAGACTTATGGCCGCAAAATTAATAGAAAATCATTTATACAATAAAAGTCTTGAAAAGTTGATGTTGGCAAAAATGGAAAAACAGCAGAGTCATAAACTGCTGCGAGACATTCGCCTTTGAAAAATGAACAAAAATCCAATACGAGTCAATATGAAGTGAAAAAACCGCTCCGACCACATTTTACAAGAAATAAAAATTTTTCATATTTTCAACTGCAAACTTTCAATTTTCAATTTTTATATAATTTTTAAAGCTCTGTTTAGAGTTTTGGACTTGTATTTAGTTGTGCAGTTTGTATTGATACTCTCATTTTTACTATTTTACTTTTGGCTTTTAGTATTTTTTTCTAATTTGCATTTTAAATTGCAACTGCCAGCTAATTGTAATGCATAGTGAAACTGAGAGTTGCCAACAGCTTGCCGTTATTTTGTCAATGTTTTGTTTTTGCTATTTTATTGGCAAGTTGACTGGCAGGCAGGTATTTAGAGAGGATTTAAAGGTAGTCATTAATTAAGAGCTTTTTTGATCTTTCAATTTTCAATATTTTTCTGGTGAATTATGAAAGTTCTACAATTCGAGCGAAATTCGAGTCAAAATATGAAAGTATGGAATAAAGATTTGAAATAATAGAAAAAGTTTTCCATCAACTTTCATCAAAAAAATCACCATTCCCTCAAAAGCTCACAAACACAAGATAAAATCTTCTTTCCGGATCCTTTATTCTAAATTAGCTTTTATATGTTGATTGAATGTTACAACTTGTAAAGTCGTGATCCCCAAACTATTGACACGACCGAACAAGTTACTAGCAATTATTCCATCCGTCTATCAGGTTTCAAGCAATCTTTATATCTGTTATGCTCTTAGTTATTACTTCTTTACAAATTCGCTAAACATAACTTCAAAATACTTCAGATTTATCTTTTTTCTGGTCATTCATGTTTTATAGGAGTTTTGCCAAATCATTGCAAATTCTTATGGGAGTTCATTTTGTCGATTTATTTTAAAATTTGAACCAGGAAATATTTCTTTAAACGAAGAATACACCTTACTGTAGCGTTTTTGAGATTTTATACTTTTTGTACTTTTTTTGTTACTTTTGAGCTTCCAGCATAAATTTAAATATAATGTATTAAATGTTTTCTCGTTGTATTCTGTACCTGGATCTTTTTTGATCGTTTTCGTTCTCTTTAGCAAAAATTTTAAACTTCAAGGCAATTTTAGCAAATATACCCAATGAAACGTGTTTTTATTCCCCATGTAAAGAATATACTTAAAACAAACTGAACCTCCAATTCCCTTCAAAATCATTTCACTTTCTACAATTAATATCGATTAACTTCCTAATCGTTTTGTGCACTGCTGCCTCTACTGAAATACTGAAATAAAGTAAGGCTCACAGTTGAATGCTTCAATCTCGGGCATAAATCTCTGAATCTTGGAGCATAAAGTGCAACAACACCCACTCGAGTTCTCTATTATTGCATTTATTTTGTTTCAAACGTTTAATTTAGTCAAACACAGCATATATAATCAACTCACGAGCTTGCAAAATAAACAAACATTTAAGCAGTTTACTCAAGTTTTCTAATAACGAAATTATAAATTGCTTAAATCAAGAAATTATAAAAAGACAAATAAAAAAGCAAATTGAAATTGCGCGCTATTATTTACATAAAGTGGAAAACTAAATTGAATTGAGAAAGAACTCTCTCCAGTCTCCATGTGCAAATAAAAAATTAAATAAGTCACTTTTAGATCTTTTTAAGTTCTTTGGAAGTATTCGAGTCCATATGGTTTTTTGTGGCGTATTTTGTTTATTTAATTAAATATAAGCTTTTTTGTCATAAAAGATTTGTGCGCCCATTAAGCGGCGAACGTGACAAATTTATGCATTTCACAAATTTTCACTGAATTATCAACATTTAGATATTTTTAATTTATTCAGCTTTAAAACTGATGTGATTGAAGTCCAACAAGTAAGTTGACATCAATTTATTTTCTGGATTTTCTGGATTTCTTTTGAATTTCACAGAGTTTTGAAATAATTATTGTCATGTTGGTCATGTCGCAGAAAAGCAATTGATTGAATCATCAAAAGAGAATCAGAAATCTTTAACTCTGAAATGGAAATAGAACGCGACAATTTGAGATTTTGGTGATTATTGTGGATTTTTGGGAGAGTGATTGATCAGGTGTTGAAAATTTAGGAAATATTAATTTGAATTAAATTTTATTTCAAAAACGCTTTTTGAGGAAGAAAATTTTCAAAAAATAATGCATGATGTTAATAATAAACACAACAAATGAATAAAACTTCAGGGAATCAAACCCCAAGCAATAACATATTCTGCGAATCGATGACATGTCAGACGGCATTTTACCTTCTTGTACCAAAATTAAATTTTGATTATTATTCCAATTTCTCATCAAGAACAAAAATAAAACAAAATAATAGATTTCAAACCCAAACAATCGCCTTCCATCTGAGCAACTCCTATTTAATTATTTACGTTATTTTGGACTCATCCACAGAGAATTTAAATTTCAAAGTATTTTCTGCGCCATTCACTCCAAAGAAAGAAAAGAAAATGCGACTCTACGATACCGTTACGAAATTGAAAAAAAAATGCTTAAAAAACATTCAAAACAGTCAAATGACACATATTTTGGTTGGCTTATTCCATGTTTATCGAATTTATTTGGTCAAATCGGTAATCTGCTGTTTATTCAGGCATACTGAGCTGAAGCAACTCCATCATTTAAATAATAACGTAAAAACAAATAAAGCTCGCCGATTAATGACCGAGAAATGGAAAATGATTAAAATTATTTCTTTGAAGCTTATTTTAATGTTTTATAATGTTTTTAATGTTTCTAAACTTAATATTTATTTTTCGTAAAGTCGGTGAGGTGGAATTGGCTGATTAATGGTTATGGACTGTTTTACTTCAGGTTTTTGTCTTTTATAACAAACAAAACACAAATTTCGGTAAGAAAAGTAAAAATAATGCCAAGTCCACGAACTCTTATGAGTTACGGGCATCAAAACTTCAAAACTCTTCAAAAATTAAAATAATAGCAGCGGGCAAACAGTCAAGAGAGACAATATGGGAATTATTTTGTAACATACCAAATTGCCTTTTCGCCAAGTTTTCAAGTCGTTGGTCGTTTCGGTTGCATAACAGATTTGTGAAGAGATTTAAGAGATTATTTTTGATCTTTTACCTTTTTCACCAAGTCTCATAAACTATGGCAAACTTTAAAAATCTTAAAGTCTATCTCGAAAATATATAATCTCCAAGAAATCTCCAAGAAATTCACCAAGAAAAAAGTATGATAAAGTGGCTTTCAACTAACAAACCAAAAAGTCTTATTAAATATTTAATTTGCCGTTTCTGGTACATTTCTTGTAGCTGGCGTACATTTCTTATTGAAATGTGAAATATTACGCAATTATTTTCTGGGAGCACGGCTTGATTCTAGATCTGCCAGCTTGATAATTGCCCCAGTCACGATTTCCAAATAAAATCGACGTCAATGCTCAGAAATCTCCAGCCAATCTTTGCCAGAAACAGCACAAGAGAACTTTCCTGCTGTTTTAATTAGCGGGCTACGAAGCATTCCGGGCTTATGTTAGGGTAAAAGTGTTGAGTGGAACTGATATGAGCACTGCTTATTATAGAGTTTGAGTTTGACGTGTAACCTGTTCCAAAAGCCGCCATTTTCATTTTAATTCAAGAAATGTCAAACTTCCAGTTATATTTATAAGATTATCTTAACAATTCTCTAATCCTGAGAAATACTCAAGAAATCATCATAGGGGCATAAATAATCTCTCCTCTATTTCAAGCTGCGCAAAACCACCACTTTATATTTCTATTTGCTCATAAAGTTACCTAGTCCGAGAGAGTAATGGACCAACAGTGTGCAGATAATTTAATTGAATTAGCGTCTCGCCAATTGAGTCGCAGAATTGATCAATTTTGTAACGGCGACTTGAAATCTGACGATACTTTTAATACATTTTATATAAATTCTTGGGCTAGTAAATTGCAAGGGTGCGATGGATCTTGATCTTTAGATAAAGATCAGATAAAGATCAGATCATTTGATCTGTATCTAAAAAAAATAAAAAAGATCAAGATCAATTGATCTTGATCTTTCAAAAAAAAAAAAAGATAAAGATCAATTGATCTTTATCTAAAAAAAAAAAATTGATCTTTATCTAAAAAAAAAAAAGATCAAGATCAATTGATCTTGATCTTTAAAAAAAAAAGATCAAAATAATTTGATCTTGATCTATTTTTTTTAAGATAAAAGATCAATTAAATTTTTTCAGATTATGTCTTAGGTTGTCTATTTTTTCTCTTTGTAACTTAATAACCATATGTTTCGCTATTGTTAAATTTTTGTTATAACAAATTCTATGATATATGTGGGACAAAAAATAAAGCTTTTTGTCCCATATATCATAGAATATGGTAGCACATAGAATTTATCAATAGCGAAACATATGGTAATTGAGGAAAATAGACAACTTAAGACAAACCTTTTTATTGATCTGAATTTTAGATAAAGATCAAATTATCTTGATCTTTTTTTTTTTTTTAAAAAATAAAGTTCATTTTTTTTTTATTTTTTTTTTTTTTTTTTAAATAAATATTAATTGTTTTTTTTTTTTTTTTTTTTTTTTAGTTAAAGATCAATTTATTTTTATTTTTTTTTTTTTTTGAAAGATCAAGATCAATTGATCTGGATCTTTTTTTTTATTTTTTAGATCAAGATCAAATGATCTGATCTTTATCTTTAGATCAAGATACATCGCAGCCTTTACTAAATTTACTAAATTGCTTATTAAAATATTGGAAAAAATATTGAAGAAACGAAGAAAAATCGCGAAAACAAAAAACACAAACATTTTCGACGATTTATCGTTTAACCTAAATACTAAACAGCTATGGAGGCACAAAAACTGGTAGAACCACTTTTAATTGAATGTTGCATGTATTTTTGTTTTGTTTCGTGAAGTCAGGAAATTGAATGAAGATATGCCATAATACTTGGAAAATTTTAAAGGTTGTTTGATTTCTTGGAAATTGGATTTTATTAATCAGAATTGGCATGGGCGAAAAGTTCTTGGAAGATTTATTTGATCATATTTATGAAAAGTTCTTAAATTTTGATGATTTATTAGTTTTTGGTTTAAGCTCTTGAGGCGTAGGCTGTAAGTGTAAGAATGCCATTTAATGTTCTAAATATTACGAACATGTATGCGTAAGCTGTGTTGCAACTAACGTCAATTGTTATTTTGATTTACAGACAAAATTTTTTTGATACGTCGGCTATGCTGTACTTTATGTCAAAGAATATGTCTAATCAAACATTTATCGTCCTTTTGTCTCGCCTTTTGTTGATTTTTATTGCGAAAGATATTTTTATTGCGTGAGCTGCACCTAAGCTAAAACTTTTGGCGGGAAATAAAAATTTCCAACCATTCAATTCCTAATAAACTACAATTTCTCTCGTATACCCACATAGATCAATATTTATTATTTCCATAATAAATGTCCAACCATCATCATTTACTTTTCATTTAATATTTACCACTTAATCACATCCAACGAATCTCTCAATTCCCATAGCACTGTATGTAAATGCAAGAAGCCATGGCAACAAATCAGGCACAAACTTGCAATACTCTTGTCACAACAAAGCACATAGTAATAATTTTTTCCACAAAACATTTATCATATCAAATAAATTAATACGCAGAGAGAAAGAAATTTGAAAAAATAATCGAAGAAATTTCAAAGGAATCCAAAGAAACTCGAAGAAATTTAAAAGTAGATAAAGAAATGTTGGAGAAATTCCAAAAAGCCTCAACAACAAGAAGCACGTGAAAGATAACAGTAAACTTTGTCTTGTAAGTTGTAGTATTGTGTAGTGATTGTTTGATTTTTGGGCGCGATGCACTTTGCTTTCTTTCCCTTTGAGATGCGATGAAACTGTTGAGATTTAATTTAATGAAAGAAAGAAAAGCGTAATTTTATCTTAAGTGCTTTGAGTGCATCTAAATGTTTAAGTGGAACCAATTTTCACCATAGTTTCCGATAAACCACTTAACAATAATAGATCTTAGGTGTCTCCATCTGTTCTTATCTATGGATCTTTACAGGTCATGAACAAACATTTAATTAACGTGTAACTGGAAAATTAAACACAAATGAAGTGTAAAGTTGCAAATTATTTATATTACTTAGAGGATCTTAATCAAATACTTAGATCTTCAAGAAAAGTAACGTCACAATGAGCAAGATGCAAAAATGCGAAATTTACAAACAATGACGCTGAAAAGCAATGAAATGTAATTTTTACTATTTTAACTATATTTAATTTGAAAACTGCGAAAACCTCTTAAATTCTCAAAAAAGGTACATGACATTGAATTTGAATGCTTTGTTGTCATGATTATGTGAAATTATTCGCTTTATTTTTGCTCTGAGCGTGCTGTAAGTGCCTTAAAAGTGTTTAACAACACATAAACTCACTTTAAAGTATATTAAATGTATCTTAGTCTTTTAAAAGTGTGTGCCTAGCTCATTGTCCCGGACCAGCAAAAAATAGTTAAGCCTGTAATTGCTGGGTTAATCACACGGTGAGATCAATGTCGATGCTGAATTATACAAACTTCGTAATTAGGTTACATAAATAAATGTGCATGTTAATTTTTAAGTTTTAAGCTCAGTTTTAGCGAATTTATAAGATAATTTTTGATTGGCAGAATTTTTCTTCAATTTGAAGTTTTTTTTTGCTAATTCATTATTTACAACATTTTAGGAGTATTGTTTGGTTGAGCACGAGTGGACTTTGACTTTGAACTTATTGGTACTGCTTTGAAGTTTCAAGCAAAAATTCTGAAGGCAGAGGTCTCATAGACTACGTTATCTAACCTTTTTCTGACGTTCTTTTCAGTCTTTTGCGATTTTCTTTGATATTTTTCTAGAGCTCTAATGGAATCAACATTTAATTGGATGATTTGCTGTTGAAGTTCAAATTAAAGGAAAACAAATTAAGATTGCACATGTCTTGAGTGCTTCTTGCAATTTTTAGAAGGAACTGTGTATTGGCAGTGTTGAAAATTATTTATTTGTGCAACCGTACCAAAAAGAGATAAAGATAGTTTTAATTAAATTTTAGACAAAGATCGAAAAGATCGCATTTATCATATTATTAAATAATTTTAATCAAAATCAATAAAAGTTTTATGAATTTTGATATATTTTTATTTGACACACATTTCCCAAAAAATTGCCAACAGTGTCCTCTACTGACTCCAAATAAAAACATAAAAAACGATAAAAAATGTGCAGCAAACAAAACGGTTAGAAAACCAGAATAAACTTAATACAGCACAAAAAGCATTAAAAGTTATTGCACAATCGTGTTCGCATTAAATTACATAACGAAAGCAAGCAAATCAAGAAACTATCGTGAAACAATATTATATTTCTTTGATATTGCTTTTTATTTGCAAATGGTATAAGAAATGTAAGACACTGCCAAGTAACTGCTGAGAAATTAAAATAAACCCAGAAACGAGGAATTGTACGCAAAAACTGTGTTCTCAAGGAATTTTAAGTAATTTTTATAGTTTTTGTGCTGTTTCGGTTTCTTTAGAATTTCTTAAGTTTCTCATTTTTCCGAGATATTTCCAAGAAATTTCAAAAAAGCTTTAAGACACCAAATTTCTTCAGAACAACATAATTCATTACACAGTACACACTCACTGAATTAAGTCTTTAACTTGCTGTACACTCTCCAACAAGTAATTGACATTTAATTTCTTGGAACAATGGGACACTATTCATATTTATTCATATTTATTCATATTTCGGTCATTAAGATTTAGCTCAAAACACAGTGAAGTGTGCAATCAACTCAAAGTGATTCAAAGTTCAAACGGAAGTCAAAGTGCGTGCGATTTTCTTGATTTTCTTGAGTCTCTATTTTCTAGGTATTTAATGTTTCAAAGTTTTTTGGATTCTCACGCGAGGTCTTTCATAACTTGAATTAAATGTTATGTTCTGAAATAAGTCTTAAGAATGGGTTATTTGAGTTATTTGAAGTATTTGAAGAATTTACGACTTGAGCTGTTCTAATGATGATAAGATGTTCTTTGACCAAGTTCGTTAAGGAAGATTTGATTAATTTAAAGTCTTCTTCATTATATTTTTAATGCTTTTAATGCTTTTAATGTGTTTCATACTAAAGTTTGATTCACATAGCGTGCGTCTTCAACAATTAAGATTCTGATTTTAATGATAATTAGATTCTTTAAGCTGTTCTATCCATGGGAATTCTTAGACTCTTCAATTGAATTTTTAATGAATTGGCTAGAATTGCATAAAGTCATAGATTCATTATAATAATGTAATATTCTAGGCTTAAGATAATTCCAAGAAATCCATCAAAAGTAAATTACTCCGGAAAATATCTTTTTCTTCCCAAGATACTCAAAGAAAAATCACAAGCCTTTCGAACATCTTAGATAACAGCCAAGATTACTCAAGATGCAAAGAAAATTGAATCAATTAAAAAGTTTCCCGCCAAAACCATCAAAAGGAAATCAAAAGTTAACCAACTCGACCAAACTGCAATTTTCCACGCTATCTTGGATAGTTGGATGCAAAAATATATAAATATGCAAATGTTACAAGAATAATCGTAAATTACTCTCTCGTTATTCCACTAATTGACTGCTCAAGTGCTCAATGTGTCAGGAAATAAAGTTTCTTTACAACTTCAATATCCATTCAACTTTTTCTCTGCATTTTTTTGGCGCTCAATTTGCACGATTGCTCAATTTTCAATTAAAATTAAAATTAAAATTAAATTTTGAAAACCAACAAAAAGTGCAAAAAGTACAAAAATAGCAAAAATTACGAAAAAAACAATAAAAGTGCAAAACTCTCTTGAAATTCGTTTTGCATCGAAATTACTTTTTATTGTAAAGAGATTATATTTTTAGAAAAATTGCATAATACCCTTTTCACATTCCATCGATTAATTGGGTAATTAATCAATTGTTCACTTGTTGCATGCAAATTTATTGAAAAGACTCCAAAAGTGCAGATCAATTTAAAAAGAAAAAAATTTGAAAAAAATCTCTTCCTCTACCGTCAAGCAAACAAAACAACAAAAAATAACCTGAAAAACTGGCATAGTTTTGAATTGTCTGCTTGAAATGGCTTGAAGTCATTTAAAATTGTCTTGGCGATTTGGTGAGATGGTGAGCGACCGAACCAGGAACACAATTGTGATTACAATGGATCTGAGTGGTGTTGGATACGTGGATCTTTGGGAAGGAACTGGCGAATTAATTGGCTCTTCGCGGCAATTTTTTAGCGAAACATAAGATGTTTGGTCAAGCATGAAATGTTGGGTTCGATGGGAGCACCGATGGAAGGTTCTTGGGAGTTTAAGATATTTTTATTTAAGTTAAAAGAATTAGCAATAAAATTAGATTTTACACTGTTTAAAGTTTTTTTCGTCCGAAATAAAATTTTTTTTACAACAGTGAACTTGAAGATCAATTAATTTCATTCAAATTTTTTGTTCATAATCTTAAACAGTGAAATTCTAGTTCTAAAAAAAGTATCAATATTTACGTAGCGTCACGTAGAGTTTAGCTCCATAAAAAAAACCACAAAACAATTCCAGCAGTGCTGAAAAACCTTGAGACACAAACCGAATCAAGTGCTGAACATGAGTCTACAGAATTAATAAATTAAATCGTTCCACTCACCAGCGTTTCTACTGTAACTATTCGCTCAAACTTTGGTTAAAACTCACTACAGTTCAACTGAAACTTGACTAGCAATAATTTAAAACAACTTTTTAGCAAACTTTTGGTGAGAAAAAAATATTCTTGATATAATTTATATTTTTAGATGGATTAGCTGAGCAGTTGTGTTAAGAATCAACTTTTTATCCATTTGAGTATTTTTCCATTTTTAAAATGTGAAAGGTTGATTTCTTATTCCTTAACTTGTTCTTTGACAATGAATTTTTTTAAAACAAACAAAAAAAAAAGATAAATGAATACAATAAAGTCATTGAAAATTTTAATAAAATTACGAGCAAGTTCTTTATTAGTTCTTGAAACGATTACATATAGTGCTCTCATCGTTTACAGCTTTGTTTCTCCACCTACACCAAGCTAATTCCTTTGCCATTACAAATATCCAATTATTCTTTGACTTTGCAGAAAAACGAAAGACGAAGAGTCAAGAAACGCTCAGTAATGTTCGATTTTAATTCAAATTTCATGCAAGAATGTATCCAACTCAGCAAGTATCCAGAAATATGTCCCTCCCAATTTGTAATCGAAATAATTGCCATTTTAACATAAATTATCATTTACAACAGTCTAATTGTCATTTAAAAATGTGTTACTTGTCTTAATTGTCTTCTAATGGCAAAGAAATTTCAAATTAGCGAAACTTTTATGAAATTTCTCATTTCAATGCAAACTTCTGAACTAAAATTCGTAAGAAAACAAATAAATTGCCAGCTTTGGCTTTATATGACTGCGAAATGATTTATTTTCTCTGAATTAGTAATTTCATTAGCAAAACTGCTTAACAAGATATTTCTTCGCCTTAAATTAGCAATGAAAGCTGCAATGTTGCTGGGAGACTTGGGACTTGGGACACTGAACAAAATATTTTCTAAAATGTACAAGATCTGAACAAAAAGCAATTCAACGAAAAACACATTTCAAATTTTTTCTAAGTGTTCATTCACCTTTTTTGGAGGAACATTCTTAATTGTTTCAAAGTCTAATTGAAAACCCGCTTTTTCCACACAAACTTTATTATTAGCTGTGTGAAAAACCGAAAAAAATTCGAACAGTTGCGCCCACAACAAACTTCAACCTGGTTCAATTAAAGCCGAAACCAAGTCACATTCAACTCTTGCTTAAATCGACGAATCTTGTAAATTGTAAAATCTCCAACCGAACTAGAAAAATGTAAAGCTACATAAATATGGCAAATTAAAGCCAAAAGCTACTTTGCGTTTTGAGGCGGCATAAACAACAACAATTCAGCTGACTGACCTTTTGCGAGTCAGGTTTTGCATTTGCCATAATTCCATGTGTTGATGAAGCACAAAAGGTATACAGCTAAAGCAATTGGCAGTGCGAAAAGCCGACCAAGAAACCAAACAGCAGCCAGAGCCTTAAAAGCGAATCAATATGGTTGTTTCGCGAAAAATCTTGAGAAATGAATTGAAATAAATCTTTGTTTAATGTGAGGCAACCAAATGGATGAACAAACATGTGCAGAATTGCAATATTGCCAGTGGATATTGTGGTTTTCAGGTAAATTAATTTGTGGTCGAAAATCAATCTGGATTTGCATACTTTAATGGTGTGTTTGAAATATCATGACGCCGGCCGCATTTAGAAGGATAAACTATTATGTCACTGGTGAGTTTATCGCCTGGTGTTTGTAATAGTCGGCCATTTTTACCCAACACATGCTTTTTACTACAAATTTTTGATCTTTCTAAACCAAACTGTTAATTTATGCAAATAATTAAAGTATAGTCGACTTTTGATCTTTCAAAGGAAAAACCTGCCTCAAACATTTCTTCAAAGCATATTACAAAACGACATACTATTAAAACGATAAAATATGTTCTTAAATGCATTATAGTAGACTTTAGCTATAATTTTATGTAATTATTTCAACTTTAAACAATTATTTCAAGCAAATACTCAAAAAAACCTACAGCAGATAAAACTTCAAGCTGCATTAAAGTATACAAAAGCCTCGTGCATTTTATTGCAACAAAAAAAATTTAGAGGGGGTGATGTTTGCTTATCTTTTCAATCATTTGTTAGATGTCTAAGAATTTATAAACTAGATTTAAAATATTTCAATCAGCTTTCATCAAGGAAATCACTGAGTATGAGAAAAAATTTTGACTAAGCAAATCGACACAACATCCTCCCCCAACCTCCAATAGATATATATTTTCATTAATCCATCGAGCAACGGCCACAAACACTGCCACAAAAGCGTTTAATGGTTTCTTTAATAATAATTTTATGAACAGCAGAAAATCACTTTCATTTATGGCAAAAATTTGTTGCAAAGCCAGTTTGAAATGGTAAATTTTTTGTTGCTGTGGTAATATGAACCTGGCTCAGTACATGTAAAAGTATTAAATTACTGGAAATAGTCAAGCAAGACGTCACGCAAGCCTCCTCTCATAGAATTTTGACTGAATTGCGATAGAAGGGCTTTCCGCAAGCCAAGCATTACATTGACCACAATGACCAAACACTATATTGATTGGATGCCTTACTGACCTACATTATTTAACATTTGATAAATTTGAACGCAGAATACAAATGTGCTTTAATTTTAACGCCAAAAGAAGGAATAACGAAAATATACAAAAGTTTTGTGGCTAAAAAACTGGTTTTGTTGCATTAAAATATATGAAGAATTTATGGTTTTCATAAAAGGCATATAAGGAAAGAGCAAACGGGGAGAATATAAGTCATCAGACCATGGTTTCCTGTAGTTTTATGTGTAGTTCTGCAATGTTTAAATGATTTTTATGTTTTGCGCAATCATTCGCATTTTGCGATGAAAGCAAAGATGTTCTGGCGTGGATTTGTGATGAAGAAAAAAGAAGGGATCGCGGATAGAGTCAGATGGGAGTTATGGATAATATAGTAAATTCTTCAAGGTAAGATTTGATGACTTGGGAACTTTAAATTATATCAAATTATAAAAATTGATTCGTAGTAATTTTTATGCATGGGATCTTTTGGTAAAAAATCGACCCTCGTAACTGTCAAATTAAATTATTTCAGTTAATCAAAATTTTTACAATTCTTCCTCATATAGCTTTCCAAAAAACTCAACATAAACTCCACAATCTATATTTTCTTCATAGTCTTGAATATGCCAATAAAATGAAGACATTTGAAAGCCATCAACGATAAATTACAATTAATAAAGCATCTTCCGAGCATCTTCTCAAATCCCTTTCAATTTCTCCATACGTCAAGTCGAGCCATTCAATTTTAATCTCCAATCAAGCAACACTAAATTAAATTGCAATTTTAACGCAAAATCACTTTTTTTTGCCCCAAAGCTTGAATGAAGTCTTCAAGTCTTTTAACTTCAAGAGTATCTCAAGAAACATTTGTAAAAACATTGAAGATTTGTGTTTTGTTAAAGAAGAAGGCAAAAAACTAATTTTTACTCCGAGTTGATTCAATTTTTCGGTCAACGATAAAAAAACGTTGAGCAAAGATCGAGCAAAAGAGTTTAGTCGGAATTGTGAAAGTTTCCCGATTAAATGATTAATATTTTTGCTTCACTAAACTAACAAAAAATATGAAAAGTAAAAATTTATAGCTTTAAAGCTGAACTAGTGGAAAAAAGGTCTGCTTGGATAGTATATTGGAAATCTTAAGACAATTTGCCACGCACGACAAGTTTCTTCATTTTGTGTCTTCAATTGAGAATTTACAGCACCAGATCACATAATAATGTCTGTGAATAAATGATTTTGTCATGGTTGGGAGTTTTGATATGCTTAGACAACTCTAGTGTGGAGTAAGAGGAAATTATAGGTCGGAAAAGTGCAAGTTGACAAAATATGTGGCAATTTAATCACTTCATTAACTTCTGTTGCATTTCTATACCAACTCGGATCTCTGCCATATAATAAACCGTTTTGTTTGAAATATCAATTTGCGTAAATGTTAATTTAAATGTTAATGGAATAAAAAACTGCATTAATCATCATTAATGAGAAGTCTTCATAAATTTGGCAAAACCTTTCAAACTTATATTTTCTTCCGGTCCCTGACACAGTTTAAAGATTATTATCTAAATAATAATCGATTTCGATGAAATGTTATAATTGATTTTTGACTACTAAGCTATATAAACCTTTCATGTAATACTGCAATAGATTATATCGGTTAATGCCTCCAAATGCCAAATATAATTGAAAACTAACAAAAAACTTGTTCAAAATAAATGGAAATAAGTCAACAAAAAAAAACAGCCATCAAAACGATTTAATCGCTCCATCAAATAACACCGAAACTTTGGAAAACTAAAAAACATAGAAAACTGCATAACCTACAAATAACCGCATGGTTTCTAAAAAAAATAGCTTCAAATAACTCTAAATACCATCAAAATTATAGAAAAAAGTTTCTAGGCGTTTTAATTGCTTCATTAGCCGTGCTTTTAGTTTTTTAGTTTGTTAGAAAACAAGTAAAATAGTAATATAGACAAATTCATAAACTAAGAGACTTCGATGCAGGTATTACTTGTAATCCTGTTACTGTGGCTGAAAGCAACGAACCCGCATTAAAATCATTTTTATTAAGCAATACGAGATTTTATAGTCTCAGTATCGTTAGAAAAAGAAGAGTTGTAAAGTTTTAGTCACAAAAAAGTAATACTTAAATGGGCATTAGCAAGTTTTGGCTCCTATTGCCTCTATTTGGATTTGAATGTTCGCTGGCGATGATTTCATTTGAAAAAGATGAAATAAATTAAATAATATAAATTTATTTGTTTTAATGTTTAATATATTTAACATCAGACTAAGTGGATTACAAAAAAAGCCAATAAAACAATGTATTCTATTGTAGTTCTTCGCAAGAGAATTATACAATATGGGCAATTCATGCATTACATGCGTATAAATGTCGATGAATGCGAGTGTTTTGGCTACCTTCCATCTAATTGTGGAATTGTTTGAATTGTTGAAATCATGGAATTGTTAATTTGTTGGAAACAAATCCAAAAGCAGAAATTGAAAACACATTTTAAGCCCACAATTGTAAGAGTTGTTAGCGAAAAGAAAGAAAACGGTTACAAGCACTTTCGGACTCAAAGAAGCCAATCTTTTTGATTCAATAAATTTCGATTTTTAGAGATATTTGTTAGGTTGTTAAGAAATTCTCCAAACTTTGAGTTAGATGTACACGAAAATTGAGAAACTAAGTGCGAAGAAGAACTGTGTGAAATTTTGCTGACTTTTGTCTCGGAACTGGGTTAGAAGATAATTGCAATTAATATGGAAGCTTTTTATTTGTTTCTTGATATTTTGTGTGTGTTTTTTGTTTGGCAACTTTTAAGTGTGGTTAATGCTTTTGCATGGCCAGACAGTCAATTAAGCTGGCTAAGTCACTTAACTTCTTAAGTCAATTAATGGTTACTTAAAACTATATTTTTATGACTTCCTTTGTACTAATAAGAATCAATTTGAATGGAATTGAACGTTGCTTCTGATTTTATTTTGTTTTTACTTTGGATGGATGATGATTGAAAAGTTGTTGGTGTAACTCATTCAAATTAAATAATAATGATTGATTTTACAATCTCGCACCATAAATTCTGACAGGTGGTCACGCACATCCTACGTATCAAGATCGTCATCAATTTTAAGTTATCACGTGGCTTTACACCATCTTTACACCTTTCGAATTCAATATTAATGTAGGAAGCTACACTTATGATCCGTTAGGTCAATAACCACTCGATGACATATTACGCATAGATGCAACCATTACTTTAGTCAATCAAACTCGCATTAACGCAGCAAACAATCAACTATTTGATTATTCTCAATACAAATCACCATTCTCAGTCTTACCACATTAGCTTACTTAACGCCATTATTTTCCATTACAATTAGTTCGTTGAATTATTGAATAATTACAGTCGATCAATCAATGTGCAACCAGTTTTACCAAAATAATGTAAAATCAAGTAAAATGTTTGAACAAAATTCAAAGCTTGTACTTCATTACTTTGAACTTAATAAATTTATTTGTGGTTTTACAGCAAATATTACTATTTCTTCGTGAATAAAAATATTGGAATGTATTGATGTTTGATTGCCAATTACTCCCGGCTTCCAATCAAAACTTAATTATTCAAACACCACATTAACTCAGCTCGCATGCAATTAACAGTCGAAATTTTAATTTACTCGCATTTGGCTGCGCGGCTGGCAATTTTGAAAGTGAAATTTGCTGTTACGAGTTTTGTTTCTATCATTATTTCAAGCTCATTTTCAACTAATGAATGGATGATATGTTCACATATATGCGGATTGTGTGAATGAAATAAATTCAACATATATTTTCGGTTTGTTGGCATCTCTAAAGTCTTGTGGCTTATTTTGTAGTTAATATTTTAATGGTAAATGGAATAATGCGTCTGCTGGTTTAGAAATGGAAAATTACATGAAATGGAATTTCATTCCAAAATAACATTTATTATTCGAAATTAAAATACAAAAATATTCAGTGAAATGATGAGTGGAATTGTGTGAGAAATAAAAAGTGCAATGGGAAAATATTTAATGTGTGTGGAACGGCGGAGACAAGTTTTGTTCGCGGTTAATGGATTTATCTGAAGATCAAACGCTGAGATCAAGTTAGAGAAAATGTTAGATGTCGAGTGTTTTGCTGGTAGCAGTTTGGAGATGTTTAAATGCATTTTAACATTGATGTTATCGAATTAAAGTTGTTTTGTCACTTTTTATAATAAAATTTTCAATAATAAAAATGGATTAAATGCTTTTTGTTGGATTTGATTGTTTTCTTAGAATATTATCAAGATTAAAGTACATGCTTAGAATTTCTATTGAGTATAATCAGTAAATTCTTTGAAAGTTATTTTTAAAAATACAGTTAACATGTTTTTAAAGGTTATACATGAATTAAGAAGCCCTCAATAGATGTACAAATAATTCTAATAACCAAACTATTTGAAATTAAATTAGTTTAGCACGTGAAAAGACTTTAAGATTGATTATTATCAGAGTTTTGCGTTTTAAGCACGTGCTTTATAATTCTCATTATAACATACGAAGGCTATGCGTGAGACTAAAAGCGTTAGTATCTTATAAATAGTTATGGCAGCAATTTCGAACATTCTCATTAATTTAATCTTTACAACCAAAGAATCCCAAAAATCTAAAATTTCATAAGAATTCAACGAAACTTTCAATTACCCAAAATCGGCGCAATCAAGCACCTCCAAATTCCAATCAAACACTTGCCTAAAATGTTTAAAAGAATTTATTTCAATTCACTTGAAACTTTCAATGTCAAAAGCCCAGCGGTCAATTAAAAACCATGATTTTCCCAACAGTTAATCAATTT
This sequence comes from Parochlus steinenii, assembly GCA_038502155.1. NCBI lineage: Eukaryota > Metazoa > Arthropoda > Insecta > Diptera > Chironomidae > Parochlus > Parochlus steinenii. The sequence goes on along the minus strand of JAXCIN010000045.1, from coordinate 4,482,307 downwards.
GGAATTATTTATAAAAATGCTGGTAAAATACTCACAGCAACTTACATAGTCAATAGAAAAATTTAAAGTGATGGAAATCACTCGCAACTTCAAGCTATTCTCGAAATTGGAATGGTTTTGCTTATTCAAATTAAAATAACCGCAAGACGGCAAGAAGGTAAGAAACTAAGAAGCCAAGAAGCAAATCTTTAAGATCACAAAGCAACATAATTCTTGCTCAGGCATTAAGCAACTACTCGCCGGTTTAATGGACGCTTCGTGCATCTCGAGCTTCTCAATAATTCAAATAATTTAAATATGTAGCGAATTTTCCAATTTTGTTTAATTTGCAGCTCGAACTGCCACAATTAGCATATTTCCACGTAAATGGTTATAATTTTTGCACTCTAAAATACAAAAGCACAAATTTACAAAAATAAGCAGCTGGCATCAAGGATTGCTCAACCTGTTCAGCCAATAAACCGTGAAAACGATTGCAGAACTTTACTCGACACCAGGCAACGATTAAACCATCAAATCAGTCAAATTTGTGACAAAGCACTGCATGCTAATTGTTTAAGCTGAACCACTAATTTCTGGAACTAAACTTTTTGTCGCGACTCTGCATCCAATTAACAATCGTTTTTTGGTGGTTTGAAATTCAGTCATAAATTAATATAGTTTAGGGGCACTGTTGGAAAATATTTGAAAAAAAAATCATTTACTGTATATTTAGATACAGAATAAAAAAATAGAAATTAGGTTATAAAATTCAATAACAATGATGATACTGAGATTTGAACTCTGTCCATTAAGAATCTCGTAGAATTGCATTGAATGCATACATTATATTTTTATAATTATATCTGTTTTAAAATAAGTTGTAATAATTCAAAAAAAATTTTAATGATTTATTTTTTGAAAAATTAATTTCTGCAAATTTCCCTAAATATTTGGTTGATAAGATAATTTCCCAGAGTGCCACTGTCGAGTATTTCGAGCAGCTAAATCAAACCAACGTGGAAAAGCTCAACTTACTCAAGGCTGTGTGCAATGAGATTGTTTTATTTTATTCGAAAATTCAGAATTTGTAATTTATTCTATTGTAGTTTTGTTGGATTTGTTGAATTTTGTTGAGTTTTTTACAATATTTGCTGGAATTTTATTTATTATATTGCCAGTTTTTTATTTGAAACTAAGAAATCACAAATATTATATTTAATTTTAATTATTCTTATTATTTTGTTATATATTTCAGTGATGCAGGCCAATTTGCTAGATAACTTTGACTTTTGAGGAAGTTTTATGGTTTGTGGATGTTGTCAAAGAATATTTTTTGAGTATTTCCGATATATCTTCTGGATGGACTTATTGTTAGAAACCATTAACTAAGACTAAAAATAAGATTGTGCGCAGTTTGGCGCATTTTAATTGTTTGATGTTTTGATAAATCGAATTTTATGGGCCATAACAACAAATTTGAATAAAGTGTTTTTTAAATATTTTTTTTAGGTTATTCAAATATTTTATTTGTTTTTTGAAATTTTGAGCTAATGTTCTATGTGAATTTAAAAATATAATTATTCATTTTTTTTTCATAAACTGTGTTTTTTTGGTACTAAATTAAATTATTTAAATTATTCAAAAAATAAGAGAGCCAACAAAGTTCGTAAAAAGACGAATACCAATGGAAATCTCTTCAAACTAGAAACTCAGGTCATACCTTCTAAAATTCCACCCAAAAGCACGACTAGCTCTATATATTCTTCAAAAGTAAACACAATATACTATTTAGCAACATATCTCACCTTGACAACTAATCCCATTCAGCATCAGACTCAAAATTGTAATCCATAGAGCGGCGCTCGCTCGACATTCACCAAATGCCGCGAAACGTTTCCATTCCAATTTTGCCAACTTATCCAATTCCAATTTGGACGCCGCAAATTTCACTTTGCATTGATTTCGGCTCATTTTATTTGTGCAGTTTGCTAGCTTTTCTCACAATTCCATTGAACACTTTCTTGGGCCAGATTCTTTCCTAGAGATATTGGTCAACCAGTGACACACTAAACACAGTTGAATGCATAAATTAAATAATGAGCATTCGTGACATTCAAAACTATTTCTTCTTTTGCTGTTTAGGTTTTCTTAGAATTATTTGTGAGACGTTTTTCAGATGATCGACAAATATTTTAGGAAATTATCACTTTTATAACACCCACACTCATAAAACAGTTGTTTGCTGGTTTGTTTTCTTGTTTTTTATTCGGTAAGAATTAAACAAACGGCCATTCACTGAATTATTCGAGAAATTGCACAATAAATTGCTAATATTTTATTTTAAACCGTTTTTTTTTGTTTTGGCGCCAAAACTCCAATAAATTTGTTTTAATCCACTTATTTGTGTTATATTAATTTAATCTCTATTTAAGCTAAACTTAAACTTAATTTAAATCTAGCCGGCAAAGTCCCAAAGACTTCGTGATTACGTAAAAACCGAAACTTTCTTAATCGATTCTTTGAATTATTTTCTTTTGACCGCAGAAACTGAAGAAACGCGAAACGTCTTAACCGTTCGAAAGCTCAACACCAACTAACCAGTTCTGAGCCAAACGCTCATAATGCTGGCTTGAGTTTCTCACGTTATGCCAACAATCACACAACGATGAAAAAACGAGCAAAAAACATGGAATATGTTTTGAGACCATTCTTTGGAGTATTTTCAATGGTTTTTGTTGATCGTGGAGTTTGTGGTCTTACTGTATTGTTTTTTTGCATTTTTGTGAATGTCGTGAATGTTTGAAATATATGTTGAATGTTTTGTTTGGTGGTTTGATGCTAGAAAAGCGCGAGAAAATTGCATGAATTTAATTATTTATGCAAATCTCATACAATGGCATCTAAATGAACTTTTCTTTTGTAACTTTGAGCGATGTTTTCGCACACTTTAACGGCATTTTTAGAGTTTTTCGGCATTTTTGATGTTTTTCTACTGAATTTTTTAGATTTAGATCAGATTTAGTATATATTCCCATAGAACCCTTCAAAAATGTGGAATTCTTTAATCAACGATGGATTCAAAATTATTTATGAACTCTAGATTGAGACGTTTAGTAGTTGATGCATGGAAAAAATATAAAGTGCATAATTTATCCACAAATGTTCACCAGTTCCATTCCGAGCGTTTTGGCAATTTAATTTGAATTATGATGGCTTTCTGAACTCTTTCTTACGAATTTGAATTAATTAATTCAGCTTTTGTTTATTTTGAGTGGCTTTTGACGAGGTTTTGAATGGTTTTGTAGGACAAATGGATTTTAGTTTCAGTCGCTAATCGGTTAAAAAATCCACCAGAAAAACTCTTTTACAAATCAATTAAGAATCATTTCTCCAGTTGATCGGACAATTTCGATTCAAAAAGTGTTTATTGTGTTAATTAGCGAAGACAATGAGAAGTTTCTGGTGCAAAACTTGAGGGTAATGGATTTTGAGTCAAGATACTATGCAAGCAGCTGTTGTGGGGTTGATCTCTAGTGATGTCTATTTAATTAATATTTTCACAAAAACGATTAATTTTTTTTTAATTTTGTGCTCAAATTTGAAAACGGGCTCAAAAAATATTCCTTAAATTAAAAAAAAGACAGTCCTCACGTACAACCCCCTCAATTAAATCTACAGTAACACTTTATGTAAAATATTTTAAATTTATTATTATTATTATTAAAATTGCATTTAAATCTGTTTTAACACTTAAATCGTTAAATCGGACATTTTAGCGACAAACTTGTGAAAGAAAGTAGCTCTCCGGCAAATAAAAAACAAGTGACGATAATTGATTTTTTCCGTTGAGGATCGAGCGATAGATATCAGATGACTTATGACTCAAACATCTTTTCTTTTCTTTGTGAGGAAATGTTTACTAAGAGTTTGTTTATAAAATAAGCAGGGAAAATATATTGTATCGATTACATCCACAAGAGTTAATTAAAAAAGAGTATGATGACCATGAAGCCGAACTGAGGTGGAATTTTGGAGAAGAACGATTAAAGAAAGATTGTGAGAAATTATTTAAGACTCAAGAAATAAAACGACTATTATTTGAATGTATAATAATTTGTAAGGTTTTGATGTGTTCAAACTGTTGTATAAATCGATCATTTCGATGGTCGTTATTTACAAGATCTTTGAAAAATTATAGCATTTGAATTTTATTGAGGAAGTTTCTGTAATAGCATTATTTTTCTATATTTTTCTATATTCTGATATATTTTATCTAAATTTTCTACTTCAGAGACAAAACACTGAAAATTCGCCTCACGAAACCTAATTTTTTAGGAGTTTTGAATCAAAAATAAAAATGAAAAAAAAAAGAAATATCCATGAACTTAGGTTCATGAATAGCAACCTAGGTTCATGAATAGCAATACTTCCAAAAAATAATGTATGAATGTTGGGACCCAAAAACCTAAAATTCGACCCACGAAACCTAATTTTTTGGGATTTTTGAATCAAAAATCGAAAACTCAAAATAAATTATTTTTCATGAACCTAGGTTCATGAATAGCAACATAGGTTAATAAATAGCAATACTTCGAAAATTTAATTTATGAATGTTGGGACCCAAAACCCTAAAATTCGACCCACGAAACCTAATTTTTTGGGATTTTTGAACCAAAAATCGAAAATTCAAAATAAATTATTTTTCATGAACCTAGGTTCATGAATAGTAACCTAGGTTCATGAATAGCAATACTTCGAAAATTTAATTTATGAATGTTGGGACCCAAAAACCTAAAATTCGACCCACGAAACCTAATTTTTTGGGATTTTTGAATCAAAAATCGAAAATTCAAAATAAATTGTTTTTCATGAACCTAAGTTCATGAATAGCAACCTAGGTTCATGAATAGCAATACTTCGAAAATTTAATTTATGAATGTTGGGACCCAAAAACCTAAAATTCGACCCACGAAACCTAATTTTTGGGATTTTTGAACCAAAAATCGAAAATTCAAAATAATTTATTTTTCATGAACCTAGGTTCATGAATAGCAACCTAGGTTCATGAATAGCAATACTTCAAAAATTTAATTTATGAATGTTGGGACCCAAAAACCTAAAATTCGACCCACGAAACCTAATTTTTTGGGATTTTTGAATCAAAAATCGAAAATTCAAAATAAATTATTTTTCTTGAACCTAGGTTCATGAATAGCAACCTAGGTTCATGAATAGCAATACTTCGAAAATTTAATTTATGAATGTTGGGACCCAAAAACCTAAAATTCGACCCACGAAACCTAATTTTTTGGGATTTTTGAATCAAAAATCGAAAATTCAAAATAAATTATTTTTCTTGAACCTAGGTTCATGAATAGCAACCTAGGTTCATGAATAGCAATACTTCGAAAATTTAATTTATGAACGTTGGGACCCAAAAACCTAAAATTCGACCCACGAAACCTAATTTTTTGGGATTTTTGAATCAAAAATCGAAAATTCAAAATAAATTATTTTTCTTGAACCTAGGTTCATGAATAGCAACCTAGGTTCTTGAATAGCAATACTTCTAAAATTTAATTTATGAATGTTGGGACCCAAAAACCTAAATTCGACCCACGAAACCTAATTTTTTGGGATTTTTGAAGCAAAAATCGAAAATTCAAAATAAATTATTTTTCATGAACCTAGGTTCATGAATAGCAACCTAGGTTCATGAAAATCAATACTACGAAAAAATAATTTATCAATGTTGGGACCCAAAAACCTAAAATTCGACCCACGAAAGCTGATTTGTCAGTAATTTTGAGCCAAAAACCAAAAATTCCAAGGGTTCAAAAAACCAACAAAGGGTCAAGGCATCAAAGACCTAAATTTTAGGTTGAAGGATCAAAGAAAGTCATCAAACAAAAATACTTGATTAATATTGATCAAGTTAGTGTTTGTTCTGGAATCAATTCAGCTGCAAAAATCAAAACATAAAGACAACTGCGCGCAGAGGAAATGGCGAATGTTTACTATGCTCACAATTAACATAAATTAAATTTACTTTTATTTTGAGCATTGTAAAAGCAGTTAAAGCAATAAAACCATGATGATTTGTTTATACTATTATTTCTTCAAACAAAAAGACACTGCATATATATTGGATCGTTTTAGTTGTTTGCTCATTTATTGTGTTCCAGTTCTCCAATTCTTTGGTTTGTTTGAAATATTATGAGTATATTTTTGAATTAATTAGAGATCTTTTGTCGTCAAACAATAAATAATCATGTTTATGTTTCAATTTCAGAAGAAAATCAATTTGTTAAGTGAAATGGGAGAAGATCAAATTTTATTAGATGTGTGGATTTATTGTGGATCATTTCAGTTTTTAATGTTTTGATGTTAATTAATTTTGGCAACTTTCGTGTCAAATTGAAAATATTTTTTTTACCATTTACTTTAATGTTTTCAAAAAAGTTATGTTAGAATTCCTAATAGTTCATGTACGTTAAGTAGAAACTTTTAGGACAAATAATATATTTATTTTTTAATAGTTTTAACGTATCGTTCACTACAGAAAATTTTTACAAGATCAGTTAGTAAATGTGTTAGAATGCAAGAACAGAGTTCGATCCTCACAGTATAAATCAACGATAAATCAGAAATTTTTGTTTTTGCCGATTCGTTTGTTATTTTTTTTTTCAGCAAAAAGGCCTAAAAAGCATTATGATCCCTTTACCAGCTCTTCAACCACTGCAGTGTGAACTTTTTTCTCAATTTCTTATTTTCAGTTTCATACGAACATTTTAGAGGAAATCATGCATAATTAAGAGAATTTCTAGAGCAAAGAAATTTATGCTTGCGTGTGGGATTTTATCAATTCTCTTCAATTCCAATAAATCTAAAATTTGTGTAAGATAGTTTTGCTGGAGTTTTGTAATTTTCGTTATTCTAATACGAGTCCAATAGCAAAGTTTGTTACTATTCCATTATTGAGACTTTTTTATGTGCTTTTATGTGATTTTATGAATTTATGGCCAATTTATGGTTTACTTTTTTTATTGTTTGAAACAACACAATCACGAGCTAGAATTTAAACTAATTCAAAATTTACTTTGAGACTTGTGTTCAAAGTTTGAACACATGTTTCTAATAAAAGTGACCATATTCTGTAACTTTTTTCAGTGGTTTTCCCCGATCAACAGGAAGTTCTGTGGGAGTTGCTGGTAAGATTGAATGGAAAAGCATTTTGATTATTATTTTAGAAATTTTTACTGTTTCTTACTGACGCCCTTCATCCACTTCAATAAAATGATATAATTTATTTTTTGTTGGAACAAGCAAGCTTTGTAGTTTATGGTCAGATTTGTTTAGGTTTGTTTTTTTATGGAAAACAATTAACAATCAAAATAGAGCAGAAACCTCTAGATCAAAAAAATTGCAAAAAAACAGAAAAAATCAAAGAAATGAGCGTCCTATAAAATCGAAAATTCTTGGCACACTTTTATTCGTGATTATCAAAATATTTTTTTATCTAATCAAAATCGTGTCACTTTATAACAGTTTTATGATGAGATTTTTGCGGTTATTCTGATAGTTTCAAAAATTCAAAACTTCTTAACACTTCTCACACACCGCAGGCAAGTTCAACCACAAAAAAATTAAATAATTCATAATTCATGCAAATTTTTACTATCCTACGACTTGCTCGCATTTTCAAATAAATTCTGACATATTCTGACAAATTTGAAATTTTGCAATTTTGAGTTGAAAGTGACATAACTATTAACCGTTTGTCTGATTCTGATTTTGTTTTATTTTTATTTGATGTGAAGTTGTGAACTTGTTGAAGCTTCAAGGCCTGTAAAAGTTGCTGAAATGATTTTTAGTTTTCTTGGGAATCTGTTCGTAGTCGGCTGGTTTACTTACTCGAAGTTTACTTAGCGGTTTGTTAATTGGTTTGAGCATACATTAATTAATATTAGAGTGCAACTAGAATAGGAATAGTCAATATTGCTGGAATATAAATTTCCTTTGTTTTACTTCATTTTTAAATTGCAAATTAGTTTTGATTTAAGTTTTGTATTGTTTTTAAAAAATCGGAATGAAGACATGTCAAATTGAAAGCCGCTCATTACAAGTCAATACCTAAAACAGTAGAAAAACCTTCAAAAACATTGATGTACTAATTAAAAAAATACTCAAAAAATAGACAATATAGGTTCGGAAGTGATTCATGTTCAAAAAATGTATGTAAATATTTACTAATCAACACAAATGAAAAATTCATGAAAAATACAGGCAGAGTTCTGTTGACTTCCAAACAAACTAACACAGAAGCTTTGAAACGACAAAATATTACGTTTAGGAGTCGACGAGTTAATTTGATTTAATGTTTTAATTATGAAACCGTATGAAAATTGTCAACGGATCTTTTAAATTTTATGTGGTTTGATAGTAGCATTCCATATAAATATGTCTGTAGAAGAATATTCACTGCAAGGCTAGTATGAAGGACTGTGGTTCGAAACCCAGTAACTGAAGTGAAATTGATGGAACAGTAGTAGTAACACGCAGCAATTATTTTTTGCATGAGTTTTTTTTTATTCAAATTTTTTGTTAATTCCTTCCAGTTCCCTAGTTCTTCCAAAACAGCAATAAATTAGCGATGCATGTCGCGCTTTTAAAATAAACTTTTATTAATTTTGCTCATTTCGTGCAAACATAAACTATAAATTCGCTTCCAGCAAACTTCAAGAGAATTTTCTTGTAATTTTGTAGAAACAATTCGAAGCGCGATAAACCAAACTAGCAAAACCAGAAAATTTGTGAGAAAACTTGGATAGAGGTTTGGATATCATTCCTATCAGCTCATGTTGCAAAATTCATGATCTGCTGCAATTGATTACGCTGGTTAGATTGTGCTTTTTGGCTTCATGTGAAAGTTTTTGCACAATTTCATTCAATTGTATTGAATGCCTATCAATTCAAGAATTTTCGCCTTAAAGTTTAAATTGGAAGCTAGCTTAGAGTTGCTGAGTGGAATTTATGAATGCTCGTTTGATTCAAAGCATGCATGAAATTCCTGAATGGGAAATGTTGGAAAACATAAATTACAACTCATTGATGGATACGTGTTACGGATTTCAAATGATTTATGTTTGAATTAATAATAGGAGAGGGTCATGTTGATGGCTTGAGCTGGTGTAGATGGAAAGAAAATTAATTTGTTCTAAACATTTATTATCATTTTTATCATATTGTGTTATCTTAACCATAGATCTTAACTCTATAATAAAAACATGTTTATGACTTCTTAGAAGAAAATTGTAAGACATTTAAAAATAATTTTCTCATATCCAAGAAAATAGAGCAAAAAACCCGGCGAAACAGCAAATTAAATCAACAGCTTAATAATAATCATCGCCTCAAAGATAAACATGCCATTTAGCTCAGTTTAGCTCGGTTTAGCTTCATAAATAAATTGTAAAAGACAAATTAAAATGCAAAGTGTGACCAATTCCTTATTAAAATATTTAAACTATTCAATGTATTTCAGAGAATTATAAACATAATTGAAAAATGTTTCAAATATATTTTTCACACAAAAGTGACGCATGAACTTGCTTTAATTTTGCATTAATTCCAACTTTGTTTGTAGAGATTCCCGCTTTAATTTATTTTTATAATTTTATAGTCAAAACACAGAAAAGTTGAAATTTATTCAAAGTGGTTGAATGTATTCACTCCAGCCGAAATAACCGTGACAATGAAATCTCACGCGAGTCTCGTTTTTCATTAATTTACATACGGAATTACTGAAAGTCAACTATAGGCAAGCTATAATAAATATAAATAATTTTAGGCCAAAAAGCACTTCACGCCGGTCCTCCCACGACAACTATTAATTAATTTCATTTTAACTCTGGGCATAGTGGCAACAACAAAAGACATTGCTCAGTGATTCAGCCGTCAGACCACTCGATAGCTCGATTAACTTTTAATAATGCTAATACCTTTGATGATGGCAATAATTTTGAAAGTACGACTGTCTGTCTGTCTGTCTGTCTGTCTCTCTGTCATTTGAAGTGTCTCTTATAGTGATCTTTATGGTTTCTTCTCTTGATCCTTTAGTGAAAATCTATTCTTTAGATTTTTTGTTCATAAAATTATTTTCATTGAGTTTTGACCGAATGTCAGTTATTTAGTTTTGTTGATTAAAATTCTGTTAGAAGAATAAAATCAACAATTAAGCGAAAAAATTTTTAAAAGGATCTAAGACCTCTTTAAAATACTTAAGACGTTAAAATTCAGCCAAACACAAAAACTCTCAAAACGCTCTGTAAAGTGGCTGGAAAGCCGAAAACTCACTGAGAAATAAATCGAATATAATCGAAAAACGGTTGCCGAGAAGACAAAAGGTATAAGAATTAGAAAAATGGTTAAATGGTAGTTGCTTTGCGAGTAATAAATCTTTTTTACCTGCCCGCGCCGCTCCTCCAGTCTATCTATGCATAGTATCCAGTGTATGGCAATATCCGACCATATGAAAGCACGACTGGCTCTCTTTGGTATGGTCTTTTCTTATACAGCGCACATTTTCCACTATGCTTTTCCAGTTGTTTTCGACATTCATGTGTACTTCACTACTTCCAAGTCAGTAAGGAACGTTGCGCCGTCGAGTTAAAACCGATTTTTCTACCGTGTTGTCGATCGGATGAGTTATTAAATTAGTTTCATGGAGATTCAGCTGGAAAGCCACAGTAGATAGAAATAGAGGTGTGTAATGATTGCCTGTAATATTGCTGTAATGATAGAGTACTTGCAAGCCTCTTAGAGATATCTTTAAGTGCTTCATAAATTACATGTAGTGCTTGCTCGAAGAGCTACCTATAAAAAATAAATAATTATAAGTGGTTCAGTAGTGAGTGCTTGTGTATCGGAATTTCCCTAAGAATTTATCGAGAAACTTATAAGAAAAGTGACTTGAGATGGAAACACGTCTTGCGGCTCAGTTTCCTGTTAAATGATTGGCACTGTCGAGATAATTGTTGATTATAATTTGTTGATAAGAGTGTATTGGATTTTGTGATTTAATTACTTAAAATATGATCTTCTTGAAGTTAATGGATCAAAAGCCTAGAAAATTTTTGAACCGGCAAAAAAAATGGCACTGAGTGCTCTTTTTTTAATTAAAATGTTCAATCTTAAAATCTACAAAAATTTTAAAAACATTGCACTTTAAATTAATTTTTTTGGAAAAGTTTTTTCCACAGTGTAATTTTTCAAATATGCTCACATTCTACTTTAATGTTATTTTGTGTACAACTTTTTAACAACCCACCCTAAACCTTAAAACAAATAAATAACACTAAATGATCAATAATTTTAACCCGCATAATAATAACAATCATAAAGAACAATCAAATTTGAATTGAAAAGTAATTCCAGCAGTGCCATCCGAGTACTACCGAAATTAATAGTTTTTCGACCATTTCCGCTTGACTGGTGTCTGGTGTACACTTAATTTATTTTTAAGTGTGAATTAAGAGCCAAGAAAGCGTTAGAAAAATTGTTAAAAATGTGTACAAACTTCAACCAACTTCAAAATCATTATTTCAGGCTTCAAACAACTTTTAACAACTTCAAAGTCGATTCCACTCAGTACAAACAATTTCTATCTTTCAACCACAGTTTTTGTACTTTTTATTTATGTTCCACAAAAAACTCTGAAATCTCTGAAAGCCGTTCAAAGTGCACGTCCAATTCGATTTACCAGAAAGTCAAAAATGTGCTCACCAAATCCACAATCATTATGTAATTGCGTTCGGGGCTCATAATTTACTTTTCAATTCAATGATGTTGAAATAACAACACTGCTGCTTAAATGGCTTGAGCCGCTATACTTGCTGTACTCGCACTACTCAGCAAGGCAACAACTTTTTTTGATAAATTAATATTAAAAATACAAAAACACTGAAAATTTATTGTTTTTTCAAAAAAATTACACGCTTTGTGTGGCTGTAATAAACATATGAGAAATTTCACTTTTGTTTTGGAAATTATAAAAAAAAATTAAGATAAAAAATATGTTAAACTCTGATAAATATCGTAATTATCACAAAATGCTCTCAAATTACCGAATACTGAATTTAATGAGATTATGGTTGAGAATGTATAAAAAATGGATATTTTGTACCAAAACTTAAAGTTATTACAAAGAAAAATAAGAAGAAGTTTATGGTTTGTTGATTTGTGTTTTCAATAGTGCGGCAGATTACCAAGTGAGAGCTGCTCAGGTGCTGAATGACGTGGAGCGAGATGACTAACATACTCGCAAATTATTTAATTTTTAAGCAAGAGGGGTGACTCAGGAAAATCTCATAAATGCCTCAATGATGGCTTGAAACTTTGATGATGTTTGCTGGATAATTTAAAACAAGATTTTTTTCAAAGTTTTGGCTCAGGCAATCATTGAAATTTAATCATTTATTGTAATAAAGTAACTAGAAATTGACGAGCATCCGGTTTTTGATGAGTTTTTAACAATGATTTGAAGATTGGTCAATTTAGGTGTCGAAGAGTGTGAACTCATGCAAAAGTGGCACAATAGAGTGTTTTCTAATTGGATCTTTTCGAGTATCACGATCTTTTAACGATTTTGGATGGATTTGAATAATAACTTGCTATAGAGTTGTTTGGAAAACATTTCAGAGGTTTTTATGGTATAAATTGAAAGTAGCAATCTTTTAAAAAATTGAGGAAAATTGGGAGAATTCTAATGAGCCAAGAAAACACAACATTTCATTTCCACCTGTTCACAAAGTTTTTCACTCGGGTCAAAACCTCAAATACTTCCCACCAATATCAAAAACCATCCAATCACTCAAAAACCCCAGAAACAATGGTCGGCAATTAATTACTCAGCTCGATGAATCTATAATTTTCCCAAGAAACTCAAATTCTTACCATAGCCCGAAAAGCGAGCTCAACACAGCAAAAATCTCACATTCCAAACAGAATTCCAAACTGCAAAGAAACACAACGATATATTCATGAACAATTCAAAGTAACTCAAAGAAATCAAAAGAAATTCAAAGCAAATCAAACGAAAATCAAACAAGAAACGAAAAATTCACAGTTTCAAAGGCTGAGAAATAAACAGAAACAAAAGTATTACAAAATATCGAGCAACTGCTCATACAAAATAGTACAAAACTATAAATCCGACTGCAGACACTCAATAGAGCGAACAAGATCTTCACGAACACGACCTTGACTCTTATTTCTCATTCCAATTGTCTTTCTGTGCTTCTAAATGGGTTTGAGAAGAAAAAGCAGATGATAACAAATATCGAAGAATGATGGAGAAAAGATTAATGATGATTTGGTGTTTTCAGATTGATTGGATATTTGATTGATATTTTGACGGCATGTATTCAAAAGTTATTGCAAATTTTATTGATTATAAATAGCTTCAACGTTGGCCAAAGCAAGTTTTCTTACATTTTCCTTGAATAACCTGAGAAGAGTCGCCAATCAGTAAAAAATCTAGACATCAAGAAATTGTTCCAAAAAAGACGCCATGATTCATTAAATTCCTGAAAAATCAGGCAACACTAATTTTACAATTCCAACAACTTTTATTACTCCAATATTTCAATCGCCTAGATTTTATGCGACTTTTATGTTAATTTGTAAATCACACAAGAAACTATTTGAAACTCGTCAGATTCTTCTTCAATTTTGAAATTTTGCTTACCTGACCTAAGACCATTCCAAAAAGATGTTTATAAGTGCTAATAAATTCTACCGTTGCATTCTGTTGTTTTTACATATTTTGCAGTTTGCAAATCTTTTGGGTTTATGGATCAACCCGAACCTTTCTTTATGATTATCGTCTTATTCTTAGCATTCTACTAAGATTCTCGAATTTCGAGCGTTCCTTCTTAATTATTCAGCTCTGTTTTTGTTGGAATTTGCAATTTTATTACTTTCTGCAGAAATTTTGGAGTTTTTGTCTATTCCTGTAGAACAGTGGAATTTCTCAAATTTCATAAATCTAAATTAGGAATTTCCAATCAGACCAAAATTTTTGCATTTCCCATTTATTTCCTGGATGTTTTCATAAAATTGTGCATCAATATTTACACTGACTATACACAGTAGCGAAAATTTGCAGGTAGATTTTTAATGAAAAGATGATTTACGCCAATATTATGATAAACAATTTATGTTAACATGAACTGAATTATTTATGCAAATTTTTCAAGGGAATTCCGAGTTTTAATGTTTGAATAATTTGGACTATCTCGAATAATCTGGTATTTTGGTTTAAAAGTTCAAAGCTGGTTCAATAAATTTTATACAAATTTTTCGGAAAATTAATTTCAGAAACATTTGAGTTGAAACTAGAACAGAAACAGATTTCAAGTATTTTAAATAATTTATTTTAATGCTACAAATAATAGAGACCATAAATTTGAACTTGATCATACATTGAAGACATAAATTCAAAATCAAACTCATTAAATAGCTTTTTGATGCTCTATTGTTTACCAAACAAAAAATGGAATTCAATTAAAAAGTTGTTAATGAAACCACACTCATAAACTCACTAATTACGACACCATTTCGAATGTGCACAACTTCACAACAATATTTTAACATCACATACATGAACAAATTAGTAGCGTTAATAAAATTAATAGTATCGAAGCCTGACTATCTATAGCTCGAAGTGATAAATTAATTTTTCTACGAATTTCTAGAGTGAAATCAGTTCTATCTTTTCTTTAAAAATAAATTTGAGATTTTTGCGCTTAGAGAACGATTTAAATAGAATCTACCTGTAACAACATCAAAACCGATGAAAACATCACTAACTTCACAATTTTAAAGTTGGATTTCTTTGTGTTTAGTATGCAACTCACGCTTTACTAGAAAAATAAAATGATTATTTGCTATTATGGATATTAGAAATTCTCACTGAATATTTATAGTTGAACATTTCGTTACTCAGTTAGTTGAAGGTTTATGGCTTGAACATCCTGTCCTCATATATTTAATAAATTTTCTGTTGACATCAAAAATAATACCCTCAATAATATCAATACTCACAAAACCTTAAATATACACTAAATATACAATAAACAAAACTTTGGAAGTCAAGTGCATGATGGCACGTTTAAAATGGTTAAAGGGGGGAAGGGTTCTTGTGTATCCTCCTTTAACCACTTCAATCTACTTGAAACTACTCAAAACCACTTCAATTAACTGCAAGACTGCAAAAGTCACGTTTCTTTGCCAATTTCTTTATGTTTTCTTGATAGATTCTTGTACTTGTACTTACTAAATGAAAATAATGATCTTAATGATTCTTGGCGTCTATCTGCAAAAAAAATTAAGTAATAATCAAGAAATCTAAAGAAGTCTGCAATAGCAATAACTCAAAAACTAATTGAAACATAAAGATTATTATTATTATTTAAGAGTCCCGCCGCAAGATCGGCCAATTTGTTTGGTATTAAAAATCCATTATTATAGCAAACAAATCCACTTACAGGTCGTTAAAAGCATAAGATTATAAAAGACATTAAAAACGTCAAATTCATTAAAATCATTCAAGCCAACAAATCGCATCAACAACACAAAATAAGAGTACAAATTTGTAATAAAAGTAATAAGTTAATTATAATTTCTTAATTTTGCTTCAATATATTGCCTTCAATGTTGCCTCACAAACTGTTCAAACAGAATTAAAAGCAAAATTTTTACTCTGAGTTGATCAATTTCTTAGCTGATCGTTCAGCTAACTCGTTCGGTTAATTCAGCATACACTCAGACATGCGAGAAAGCAGGCACGAATCAGGAATGCCAGAGATTATCTCGCCAAAACGAGTTTCCGATGTGGTTCTGAATTTTTGCTGCTGATGCTTCAAATGAGATAACTGAGCTGAAAATATGTGGAAATATGTTTGACCACATTTTTGCTGGTTTTACACAAAAATGTTGTAAATATTTTGATTCGGTTGGGGAAGGGAAAAATCTGGGGTAATTGGACTTTGAAATATTTATTTATTTGGAAAATTTTTAAAAGAAAATTTTTAATTAAATTCTGCGATTTAAAACTCTTGAAATAAAAAATAGAAAAAATTTACAAACCAAAAATAAATGATTCGGTGAAAATTCCCATGTGCAAGTTTTATTTCATTTCATTTTTTATCTAATAAGTTTCATATAGGTTTAAATAAATGAATTTTTGAAAATTAAAAGATTCCCATGTGTAAATTTACCCTAAACTATTTTTTGGCAAAAAATTAAGATAAATAGGAAGTTGGTCAAACTGAAATAAATCTCATTTTAATTAAAATTTCCTGCCATAATTTTGAAACTTATTGAACTTTTAATCTTTCAGAACCATGCCATCAATTCGAACACCATTCAGCAAAGAAGAAGAACAGCTGTCTAACCACCACTTACCACTATTCTCTCGGCCACTGAGCGGCCACTACGACAACCTCAGCGATTCCAACCTGAGTAGACCCAAGAGCGCCTTCGACATAAAGTTTCGCTTTGACGATCAACCAGCCAGAATGCAAAATACACAGCAATACACGCACGCTCAAGGTTGCCATGAGCAGCAACCAGCACAACCTGCTTCACCTCATCAGTATGAAAATGTGTTCGAAACTGTTCACATGCGAAATTTGTTGCGCGACCATAAATCTACGATTAGTGAAGCTAAATCCGAATTCTTTGGCTTGAATATCGGAAATACCAAGAACACAGTGAATAACAATAACAGTCCCCGGAAAGACGAAGACAGTTTAATCCATGAAAGTGAAAAGCCCGCCAAAATCATGAGCAAGCAAAATTATGACAATTTTGAAAGTGAATTTAACGACTTGAATTTATCAGAAAAGAAAATTAGTCCAACTAGTTCATCGAGTAATTCTAGTTCCACGACGATAACACCAAGTTCAAGTCCTGTAAGAGGAGGAAGAAGCAATGGCAGCAAAAGTCCTAAGTTTAGGTTACCAGAAAGTCCTGTTAATTCACCATCCCAGGTAAGATTTCATAAGAATTTTATTGAGAAATTAGAAAACTTAGTAAAATCCTTCAAATCACCATAAATATACTTAATTGTGCATGAAATCACACTCCTACAATTTCATACGTAGTTTCAACTCAAGCATCAGGCGAAAGGCAATTAACCAAATCAGTTACGTGCAATCAAATGACACAAAACTCTGCAATTATTGCCTGGCATACAATTACCTGGAAAAAAGATAATTCGCTGTTATGCAAACAATTTTGTTCAGCAATTCAGCGCATGAAGCATGTTTGAATATTTCAAATGTATTTTTTAATGTTTTTAATGCTTTTAATGCTTTTCAAAAATATATTGTAAAAATACTCAAATCTGTTAGGAAAATAAGAGTTTTAAATGCTCGCCAGTTGCCAGCACTTTTGTGTGTTCAATTGCGAAAATACTGAGAAAACGCGAATTGGCTTTTCAAATTATTCCAAGTCGCGCTATTATTTTCCTCTTAAACAATTTACAACTTTTCAATAATAATTCAACGTTTTTAAGTACTTTTCAATATTTTTTTATATGATTTTTATTCGCACGCATTGTTATTGTTGTTAGATCCGCTGTGGTCAATTATGCAATTATTTTTTATTGAGAATCGTTAAACTTGCTTGAAGTTGCTAAACGTGCAGGGAAAGTTTTGCTAGGAGCTAAAAGAATATTACGATTTCTTTGAGAAAATTTTTTAAATCCTTGAAAATATATCATTTGATGACTCATAGCTAATTTAAATCCTAACAAAGCAAACAAAACGGGAAACTCAATAAAAATCACAGTCATTAAGACATTTATTGGTCGGCTCCCTTTGAGCAGAGTAAGCGAGAATTAGTTCGAATTTCATATACAAACATATCGAAAATTAGTTCGAGAATCAGTTCGAGAATCGATGACAGCTCGAACTGTTCGAGCTGTCATCGATTCTCGACATTATCGAATATAGTTCGATTTTCGAACTATTATCGTAATGTTTTAGGCATGTTTTAGGGGTCAATAAAATCTGCTCTCTAAAATCAACCCATAATTGGATCTTTTCAAAAATTCATATAATTAATATTTATTAAGTTGACTTTATGGAAAAATTTTAAAAATTGAAAAATTCAAGATGGATGACAAAATAACGGTCAAAGTATTTTTTAACCTTAAATTTTTCAAATTTGAAATTTTTTTTATAAAAATTTTAAAATATTTTTAAAAAGCCTCAAGTGTCAGCTTTCCAGAATCTTGGGCGTCCATTTTAGTCTTACCTTGCTTCCCAACCAATATCTCCCGTAATACTGAACATTTTTCAAAAAACTTTTTTTTTCTGGAAAGCTGACACTTGAGGCTTTTTAAAAATATTATAAAATTTTTATAAAAAAAATTTCAAATTTGAAAAATTTAAGGTTAAAAAATACTTTGACCGTTATTTTGTCATCCATCTTGAATTTTTCAATTTTTAAAATTTTTCCATAAAGTCAACTTAATAAATATTAATTATATGAATTTTTGAAAAGATCCAATTATGGGTTGATTTTAGAGAGCAGATTTTATTGACCCCTAAAACATGACTAAAACATTACGATAATAGTTCGAAAATCGAACTATATTCGATAATGTCGAGAATCGATGACAGCTCGAACAGTTCGAGCTGTCATCGATTCTCGAACATTTCGATTTGTTATCGAGACCAGCTGACAGCTCGAACATTTCGAGGCAAATCTTAAAGGGCTGTCAATAACTAATTGATTGTTATTAATTATTACTATATTCGCCGATTCGCGAATAAATTAATTCTATATTCAAATTAGAAGCCACACGTCATTAATACCGATAAAAATGGTTTTCGTTACATTAATGCTTACATGAAATGAGTGATTGAAAATCAATTAAACTTTTGTGGGATTTTCTAGTAAAAAGGTGAATATTTCAGAGTTCCCTCGTTTAGATTAAAAGCAGATTTAAAGATGCATTTTTTTGACGTGATGCACTGATTTTAAGTATGATGAGGAATTTGTTGAGATCGATTAGAGCATAGTTGTTAAGTAAGCAAATTATTGAATAATTGATCTTTTTTTGATGCAAGAAAAACTTCATCAAGTCTTGAGTTAATTCCAAACTAAACAATATCGAGAATCATGCAAATACTGTATCATAATGTAATTTAGTTATTTCTTAATTCCCTTTTGGCTTTCAACAGTCATTCGATTTAACAAGTTTTTCTATAAGATTGATTTCAATAATGTATTCAAATGTCTCGTTTTGATTGAAAAATGGTTGCATGTAAGTGAGAAGGAAAAATATGCATTAAAAAGTCAAAACATTGACCAGAAGGCTTTCTTGATAAATTATTATTAGTTTTTGCCATTAGACTCGGGTTCTTGTGAGAGAGTTGCTGTTCATTATATAAATTAGGAATCTGTTTTTCATATTTTTTCTCATTCAATAATCTTTAAACTTATTCGTTATCTTCCTCTCGTTAAATTGACCCTCCTGACTGATTGCACTTGCATGATTTATTCACCATTTCATGCACTTCAGGTCTTCATGGAAAATATTGCAATCAACTCGTATTAAACAATTTTGCAATTATTTGCTAAAGCTTCCAGCAAACACGAGGAAATGTGAACTTTGACTTTACTGTTTATTAAATATTTATTCGCGCCTCTTTTTTTGTTATATATTATTTTTAACTTTATTAGAAGATAAATAAAACAACGCAGAATAAGAGTTTTAAAGAATCGATGGATTGATTTTGATCAAATTATAAAAGTAACATAAATAGTACATGAAAAATTCAATTAACGATTGATGGAGATTAGAATCTCTTCAGACAGTTTACAGAAATCTGAAGAAACTTTAATAGCCATTTAGTATTTCTATTCAGAAAACTTCCATATTTGGGATAAAAATTGAATAAAATTGATTTCTTACATTATTGCTGAAAATTGAGCAACGTTTTTATTTTTATTCTTTAATTGGGTTCAATAAAATATTCAAATTTTATTTTTTTTTTTCATAGGCTGTCTACCTACAAACTACCGTCCCGCAAAATATTAAAGGCTCCAATATTATGGGTCGCCACAAACCAACAAGAAACTCTTTAAGACATTCAAGAATGATCGTGGTCAACAAAAGCTTTCAAGGTGAGTTTCGTGCAATTTTATTTTAAGCTCAATGTTTTACTAATTTCACAAATTTTGCAATCTTAGATTCAATTACACCAAATTCATTGAATATTCGATATCTACTGTTGGCCAAGATTGTGTTGGTTTGGAAGATGATTATTGGAGTTTGTTTGACGACACTGGGGGTGTGGTTGCTACTTTGGGCTCCGTCTACAAGGACTAGAGATAATCCTTACTGGAGCGGAGCCATTTTGATAGCATCAGGATTTTTGGGACTTTTTTTATTGAGCTTTAAGAGAAAGAGATCTACAAAACTTAAAGGGAGCTTTTTTATGTTTGTTAAGGTGAGTTTAGTTTGAATTATTCAGCATTAACTGAAATTAAGTAGAAGAGCTTTAAATCACAAGTTTATTGACCAAAAAATTTTATTTTTAGATCAATGAGTCAGTAATAATAATTCTCTCAGTGTTCTTGACAACTTTAGCCTTCATTTATGCCACAATTCACTACTTCAACCTTTCATCAGACAACAAAATATGTCGTCCTGAGAATGTTTTCGACAGCTCTTCCTGCATCTGTAGATTTAATGTGAATGGCTTAACCAATAAAAACCTTTCAATTGGACAAAATGAGAATGGATCTTTGGTGGCCACAACTCCTTATTCAATAGGAATCACAGAGATACCCAAAAACATGGGACCAGAATTTCACTATAGAGACTTGAGTTGCACGGAAGTTGTGGGTGCGTGGGTGTATATTTTATTAGGGAGCTTAGTATTAAATTTAATTGGATTGGTGCTTTCTGTTATCTTTCTGACTCAGTTTGTTTTTGGATGTAAAAAGAAAGAAAAATATGTAACTGTGAGGCAGAGTGCTTGAAAATGTTTCCAGTATTTGTATAGATATTAGAGATAAGTAGAAAATAAGATTAATTGCAATAAATTTTTGATAAATTTGAAATATTAACGATTTTATTTTTTCGGCGAAAATCCGAGGGAAATCCTTATATTTTTGAAAAAAACCTTTTGTATAATTAAGATTTGCTGTTTTAAGGAATCAAATTTAAGGAATCTATTAATTTTAACTCGTATGATGTAAAAGATTCCGATACATTCATTGTATGTTGTTGAAGTACTTGCAAAATTCGATCTTTTCAACTGTCTAAATTATAAGCCCCTCGACATTATTTTCACATCTGACATTCAAAATCGGATGTTTATTATCATTACAAGCAGTGACGAAGATCGGATCGGATTTTTTAAACGTCAAAAAAAAAATCCGATCCGCTGAGTTTTAAAAAAACGATCCGATCCGCGATCCGATCCGCAGATTCTTAAAAAAAAAATCCGATCCGCGAATCGATCCGCAGATTCCCAAAAAAAAAATTCGATCCGCAATTCGATCCGCAGATTTTCAAAAAAAAAATTCGATCCGCAATTCGATCCGCAGATTTTCAAAAAAAAAATTCGATCCGCAAATCGATCCGCAATCTTCAAAAAAAAAATCCGAACCATTATTTCGAAAAAAAGTCGCCAAAAATCCGCCAAACATAGAAAAAACTTTTCATCCTGAAATCCAAACTATATTTTGAATTAAAATATATATCAATACTTAAAGAAAGGAGGTATTTTAATCAGTTTTAATTAGTATAATTCATAATTACATGCATTGAATCGGATTCAATACATACAAAAATGGTTTATTTTGATGTTGGTTATAGACCTTTGACGCATTGAACGAATTTTAATGACATTTATTACACAATAAATTGATATTTACTTCTCCGCAAAATCGGAGAAGTATTGTTTTCGTCCCAGCATTTTCAGGGTTTTTTGACCTTATCTGATTTTTCCTGACTTCCCCGTAAACAAATCTCAAAAATATCCCATATTTTTTTTTGTCGGCATTAAGTTGAAAAAAATATCTGTGAATGCAAATTCTGAAATTTTTGAACCCCTGACCCGTGCCATGCAAAAAACTAAGGGCCGTGTGTCCTGTGGATCCGTGGATTACTGTAAACGCTCGATATGACCTCCAACCCAACCGATTTCGGATTTTTTGATGCCAGTCGACTTGTTATATCTTCCCATCGTGCACCTGATATTTTTGGTGATGATGACTCCACTGGTTAGGTCACCAGAACCACTTCCGTGTCGAAAAGTCGGGTTTGTCATACAATAAAAATCTTTTTTTTTGAAAAACTAGAGATACAGCTTCGGTCTCTTCAGAAATAATTTTTAAGATGATGAGTTGAGTCAAAAAATGTATCGATGATTGGTTCACTACCTGTTAGGAGTCACCAGAAAACTTTTTTTTGTTGAAAAGGTTTTAGAATCTCATGATACGTCCAGAAAAAAAGGGTTTTCGTGATTTAAACCAACATTAAAACACAATTCCACGTTAGCGGAGAAGTCCTGCTCAGCTCACAAGCTGCACAACTTGTTCTTATTAATTTGAGCAAATAAAATCTGAAGCACAAATCGATCCGTAATATAAACTTAAATCCGATCCGCAGAAAAATTCGATCCGCAAAAAATGCGGATTTTTATTAAAAATTCGATCCGATCCGCAAAAGTTGCGGATTTTTATAAAAAATTCGATCCGATCCGATCTTTGTCACTGATTACAAGACATATTTCTCCAGGAAATACCATTTAATCAGTCAACTTTATTTATCTAAACCAATCAAAAACCTACACGGCACCGTGCCACCTCATCTGACAAAAGAAACACTAATCAAGTAAGCTTCAATCTGCAAAACATTTTCCAGCCTTTTCGGTGAAAAGAAAGTTTTAACTTGACCTTTCACTCTTCGGCTAAAAATAGACTAATCCGTTCGCTAAGATCAATATAACAGATCAAGTCACACAATGGCACAACAACTACCACTACTTATGAGAATTCTCAGCTCCAGTATTAAGGTTTGATGAAATTATTTGAGTTTATGGATTATTTATTGAACAATGTTCATGTTCCAGGTGGCAAATCGAGCTGGGCTAATTATTCGTGATGTGATGAAAACAGGAGATCTGGGAATTATTGAAAAGGTAGATTTTAGGACAAAAATATTATTCCAGACCGTATGTGCAACTTTCTTAAAGAAGAAGAAAATCTTTTCTCTTTAACAATTTTGTTTCTTCATGTTTTTGGTGTTCAAAGAAAGATAAGTAGATTTTCTTGTTGATTTGGAAGAAACCACAAATAAATGCAGTGATAAGCTATTGTTTCAATAATCTTTTTAAAAATTGATGATTCGTTATAAATACATTTTTATCGATTTTTTATAGAAATCTAAAATTACACAATGCACAAAAAACTAATTAAAAGTTCATCACTTTTGTGTTTTAGGGTAAAGATGACCCCCAAACCGAAGCTGATCGCTCCGCACAACGTTGCATCATCGCTTCCCTAACTAAACTCTATCCTGGTGTAAAAATCATTGGCGAAGAAGGTATTTGTGACTTAAATGTCCCCAGTGACTGGTTAGTAACAGATTTGGATCAGGACTTCTTAAAAGAACAAAAATGCCCAGAATCATTGCTTAATGTTATTGAAGACGATCTTGTTATTTGGGTTGATCCCTTAGATGGAACTTCAGAGTTTTGTCAAGGATTCTTGGAGCATGTCACCGTTCTTATTGGAGTTTCTTTCAGAGATACAGGTAAATAATAAATAGAAAACCACATTATTGTAATCTTAAATAATACATATAATTATTTTTTAGCAATTGGCGGCGTGATCCATCAACCATACTTCAAAAACCTGAGTGGCGACCTGGGAAGAACGATTTGGGGCTTAAAAGACTTGGGCACTGGTGGATATACCCCAAAAAAGCCGCCAGAGAACAAATTCATCATTACCACGACTCGAAGTCATTCCAACGCTTTAGTTCAGGATGCTTTGGACTCAATTCGACCTGATGAAGTGATTCGTGTTGGAGGCGCTGGATTTAAGATCTTGCAATTGATCGAGGGAAGAGCACATGCATATGTTTTTGCCTCATCTGGCTGCAAAAAATGGGATACTTGTGCTGGAGAAGCGATTTTGGAAGCTCATGGAGGAACATTAACTGATATGGTTGGAAGACATTATAATTATGGTAAGACTGTAGGCTTCCCTAATGAATCTGGAGTGCTGGCTACGAATAAAGGTGTTAACCATGATGAGTTGGTTGATAAGATTCCAGAACATGTCAAGAAAGCGATGAAAAAATAAATAAATGTCTAAGAAAGCTGAATCAGGATAAGGAAATTTGGAGAAAGTGATTTTCATTGATTTAAATTTATTATCAGACTAATTTATCATTTCAATCAATCATTCTTAAAATTGCAAAGCTACTTCAAAATTACTCCTACCTTGAATAATAATTAAAATTAAATTTCAAATGTTCTGATTAATCACACCAAAAACAATCATTAAAATCGCTTTCTCCAGAAAATATAATTTTAAAGAAAATATTTATATTTCGGATATCTTGGGTTGTTTTGTGTAGCTAAATTTCTCAATCTAATTAGTCTTGCAAATATTGCATTGCAGCAAATATTGTGGGTGGTCAATAATTACACAACTGATTTTTTTCTAACGCAAAAAAAATGTGATAGTTTTTAGAAGGAAGTTTTAAGAATGTGAAGATATTTTAGCAATTTTGCAATAATTGGATTTTCAGCTATTTCTTTAGTTGAATTGACATCTTGTAGACAATTTTTGAGATGAACACGATTTACATGAAAGCACCAATGTAATTGTTTAAACACCAATTAAAATAAATTGCAGATATTATATTAATTTTTAATAAAATATCCTCATCTTCCATTCTTTGATAATTTTTTGTTGAGCTTTTAAATTTCCAAATTATTCATCATAAGGTCATTTAAACTTTCCTTGATTTTAAACCTATGTATCGCATTTTGAAGACTTTTCTAATTTATTTAAATGATTGTGAGTTTTATAGCCAAATTAGAAATTTAGTGAGAATTTGCTTCTTTGATGGGAATTGTACTCGAAATGAGATTTTTACTAAAATGGGATTTATATAGAATGGAATCTAGAAAATGTTCCAATATTTAATTTTCTTTTCATATTATTTTGATCAATAATAAAATTTTAAGTTGCAAAACAAAAAAAATTGTGTTGCTTTTACTGAATGGAAAAATTTAATGAACCGAAGGATTACCTAAAAATTCCCAAATTTGGAGTTGTGTGGTTTTTAGGTTTAAAAAAATTATTTAGTTAATTAGTTAATTTGAATTTTATTAAGTTTTTCAGCAACTAGGCTATTAAAACTTGCACAATAACATAATCAATAATAATTAAAAATTATTTATAAATTTGATTTAAATTTAAATCACAATATTATCTAAATAAGTAATTAAATTCTAATTAAAAAGTAATAAGCACTTTTGTTTGTTAATGCATTTGGGAATAAAGAAATATTTTCGGAAATAATTTTGAAATTTGAGAACCATAACTCACATAATGATATTTCGGTCGTTCCCGAGTTATTTGAAATAATTTTTTTTTGAACAAATCAGTTTTAAAATGACCTTCAAGTTGTGCAGTCTAAAATCATCAGGAACATCAAATTTGTTCTTCAAACTTGGGCGAGTAGTCAAATCTGGAGATTTGGTTTCATATTTATTGAATCGAAATATTTACGCTAGGAAAGATGTGAAGAATAATTTGACCAGGAGACTTTTAGTGCCGAGTAAGCTGCTACTATTGAAGAAAATGAATGGAGCAGTTCTCATTTTAGTTGATGAAAGACTTAAATATACTTATCTTGAAGTGTGTAGCATTTCTAAACAATTTTCCAAGAAATTTTCTCGGAAATATATTGTGTCTCAAAAAGCTTGTAAATTCATGAAACTCAAAAAATTAAGGAGTTCATATGAGATGGTTCAAAATAACGTTGAAAGGATTGAGAAAAGCGATGGAATAAAAGAGCTTGAAGAAATAGAGGATGAACTAGTGCTTCAAGAAAATCCAGCAAAGATACCAAAGCTAAGCCATCAGACTCAATCACCAAAAGCAATACGTTCAAAACATCAACATAATGACACAACAGAATTGAATTTTATAGACTACCAAGAAGCTTGTGATTTATATTTGGATAAAGAGTATCATAAAAAATACAAGAGACAACGAAAAAACAAGCGTTGTAAAGAGTGCTATCTAGGACAAGCTAGTGACTTTGGACCTTTTGGCGATAGAAATGAAGTTATTGATCATTTTATTAAATGGCATCCAAACGTAGACACAGGTTTCAGATGCATTCACTGTAATGATATGTTTCGGAACAAAAAAAATCAGAGCCGTCATGAATGTTTTATGGACATCGATGCAGTTTTGGAATAGTGTCGGCTTACACGTTATGAAAATGTATCAAATATTAAAAAAAATGTACAAAAAAATAAAATTACATTTCTTGAATACTGAACGTTTATTTCCAATTATTGTTACAAATGCAACTTTAATAATTAAATTTCAAGAAATTCTCAGTTTAAGGCTGGCTTACACTTCAGTCCAATACTCTTGCTTGTTTTAGCTGCAAACTCCGAGGCTTCTTTAATGGCCAACAAAACTTTTTTCGGCTCCACCAAAAAGTACACCCAAAGTTTCTCCTTGTACTTAAAGAATTTATCTTCAGTCATCGGAACCAAAAATTTGTTTTTGTAGTTTTTACACAAATCTTGGAGTTGTTGGTTGATAGTCTTTGTTTTGTTGGCCTTGGATTGGATCTCTTCAATAAACTTTGGATCGTGAAGCTGTGGCTTGCTCGTTGGTCCATTAAACACAAAGTCGTGCAGAACTTTCAATTGGTTGTTCCTTAAAAGAAAAAATTAATTATTAAAAACTAAAATCTAAAATAATTCGATTAAACGATTTATAATGAATAACTTACATTCCATCCATCTGCTCTTCAATCTGCTTGTAACCTTTCTTATTCACTACTCCATTCAAATTTATATCCAGATTCCTCTTAAAAACATCAACTTCTTGAAGACACATCTCAATATTCTTCAGCTGATCTTTGCCAACTCCCATTCTGTCAACCAACACTTCACTCAACTTCTTCAAGAAAATTTCCTCCAAACCATCTTCTTGCTTGCCTTGCTGTTTCATCAATTCAATTCTTTTGCTGCAGCTCTGAGCCATCAAATAGAGATCCTCAGAATGATCTACTTTGCTATTTAATTTTTCCAAATCCATTTGCATTAAAATCCACATCATTTCGGCATTCATAGATACTTTGTCCACCGAATGAGACACCATGTTTATTTTATCAAAACGAGCGTTTCCACGATCGACTTTGTTGCGCGAGAGTTCAAGGAGAAGGATTTGAATCTGTTGATCATTAAGATCTCTAACGTGCATCTCTAGTACCTGTTTCAGGGCTTCTAGCTGGATACTTTTGTGGTCGTTGTCCATTTCTAGTTCTCCACTAACGCGCCTGGATGATATTTTAGAAGGAAAGGTTAGTTTAAATAATATTTAGTAACTTAATAAACTTACTTGAGGTCAGTTACAGACATCGGCTTCCATTGGTTTTGATCCATCTTATCAATTATGTACTGCATACCATTCAAATCGATGTTTTCTCTCGTTAACTTCACTTTCATAATTGAGATCCTTCAATCAAATTGTTTGAATTACTATAAGCCAGATGATAAAATATCAACTAACCTTTCTCTTGCCAACTCCAAATCATCAGAAATTCCATCCAAACCACCCTCATCATCGCTCATCTGATAATCCTGGATATTGAAGTTCTTTTTCATGTACAATTCCAAGTATTTCAAATACTGTTCAATTTTAACATTGTATTGATCGATTGGCATCTGAAAAATGAAAACCGGCGGGATGGAATCTTGTAAGTAGGACTGATTAATCTGGTGTATCTGTTCGATGCTGGAAAGTTGCAGTTTCTTGAGATTTCTAGCTTTAGAAAGACAATCTTCTGATGATTTCTTTTGCATGCACTCAAATTCAGTAATTTTCAGTGCGAGAAAATCCAGATCCTTTGTTTGAAACGAGCTGGTGGACCTAAAATACATCACATATTAGCTTTAATACTAAGTGTCTTTTTAAACTTCTTACTTCAAGTCTTTTATGATTTCTATGTGCTCTTTTTCAAGATCCAGCAAGTTTTCCAACTTTTTTTGCTGATCATTTACATCTTCCTCGTTGTAGCTGAGAATTCCTGGATAGACTCCCTTCAGTCTGTTTACTTCAATCTCCAGCTCATCTCCAAATAGAACCTGACCACTTTTCAAAAGATCATCGTATCTAGAAAAGAAAAATAAATATGAAATTTTACGAATATTATTTTCAAAACTCACTCTCTTGCTTCCAATTCAGTTAAAACGTTGTCTTCGGTGATATTGTTCGAGAACCAATCGAAGAATGTAGCTAGATCTTCATTATAAAGTAACCATTCATCAATGTGCACCAAATCTTTTAATAATAAATTATTTTCTGGTTCCATGTTGCACCGTTATTTATTTTGCTTTGATATTTTTTGAAAATGTTGCAGCCCTACAAAAGTGTTAAATATGCTGTCAAAAAAAAAGTATTAAAAGCTAACACACACATAAAAGAAATAAACTTCTGCTGAATATTGAAATGGCAGGCCTCAAATGTAAGTTCAAGATTTCATCTTCTCGCGAACTGTTCTTTAAGTGATTGTGCATTTCAAGAACATGTTTTTGGAGCTAAAACCATCTTATAAATGTTAATTTGTTGTTTTTTCGTTTCATGTTTTTGTTGTTGCTGTTTTGCTGCTTTGTTTACCTAAAAATTTCTATGAATCAGCGTAAGTTTCGTCTTTATTTATTGATTTGATATCCTTATTGTAAACTCTGTTACAGATTAATTGCTCTGGCCTTCTTTGGATCCATTGGCGTTACTTTCCTGATTTTAGCATGTGCATTAAAAGCTTATGGGTAACTTTTTGTAAATTTGTCTTTCTTTCTTAATTAATAAAATACGTATTTTCATCGTAGATTGTGGTGGCCATTCTTCGTGATGATTTTCTATATAGCTGCTCCCTTACCCACACTTATTTCCAAGAGACGACAAAGCGGTAATTCATCATGCTTGGAATTTGCCATTTTCTTAACTGTTGGTATCGTCTTATCAAGCTTCGCTTTACCTGTTGTCTTGGCTCGAGCTGCAGTGATCCAATGGGGAGCTGCTATGCTTACAGTCTTTGGAAACATTGTCGTTTATTTGACGCTTTTAGGCTACTTCATAGCCTTCGAAAATGAAGATGTTGGCTGGCAGATTTAAAATACTCGAACAATAAGCTGTAATCACCAATATAAATTATCGCTTTAATTTCTAAGATCTTTTGCTATTTTCTAAATACTGCGTGTTATATAAGTTATATATGATTAAAGTGAGAAGTTATTATTTAAGTGTATTTAATTAAAGATATAATTAATAAAAATCATTTAACATGTAATCAGGATGGATTTTTAATATTTTCGCTGAATATTTTTAAAAAATATTAACTGTAATAACCTAAAATAACGAATAGATATTAAAAGAGTTTTTTGAACAATTTCTTTTATTTAAAATAAATTTGAACATATGCTCATCAGGTACATTAATGGATTTCCATTAAAGTTCAGTAAAAGCTCCCATGTCTCCTCTATCCATACGCAGTGAACTAAAGAAACAAAATTTTATAAAAACCCCACAAAAAAATTAACAAACTCACATTCACTCCAGTATTGTTAAAATGTGATGTACAATTTCTCCTTGTATTATTTCCAATGCAATTTGTTGTATTTCTAAAGACATTTGAGCTTGTTTTATTGTAGGCAGCCTCAACTGCGTATAATACACATGCTATAATCACTAAAACCATTAAAAGGTTTCGAATGGAATTATTCATGATTTTGTTAAATTTTTTTTCAAGACTCTTTTATTTGACGATATTTATGAAACTGAGGAAAATCAGATTATTACGAACTGGCGTTTGCTTTATTTTGGGAAAGGTTATCAAAATTAATTTTGAATGACTCTGAAAAAAAAATCTGTTTCGATTGATGGCCTTTGTAGCTTATACATTTTAACACACGATTAATTGCGTGTTAATCAATTTAATTAATAAATTTTAAGATTTGCTATATTTTATTTATCTTTAGTAATTTTAAATTAAAAAGCTTCAATAATTGTTTTTTCAGTGAATTTTAGGATTCGCTTGTTAATATATAATGTGATGCATGTTTTTGTTATTGAATTCAGATTTATTTAAGGCAGCAACTTATCTTTTCTGGTTATCAAATGTTTATTTTCAGAAATATTTGAGATTTTAATAGAACAAAATTACATTGTAAGCTTTTTGATTCGGTTTCACTGGAGTTCATCTATGATGCTATTAAGAAAGAAAACAAAAACATGATTCAATGATCTTTATTCTAACAATTTCAAATGTTACCGGTAAATTTCTCTTGCGGCATTTTCCTCTAATATACGCAAAACCTGTTTTACACTTTATAATAGGAACACCACACATGACACACATGGATGATGTAGACGAATTAATCGGCACAAAAACCATCATCATTGCAATAATAAACAACATGAAAGAAACTTTTGCAAAATTCATTCTATATATTTAATTATAAAATTTTATGTACTCTTCTATCAACTGATTCTCACTGAATGACTTAGTGAGTAAAAACAAGTAACAATTCACCATTTATTTTTATATATTTTTGCGTCTCAAAGTAATCACTGATATTATTTTTATTTTAATAGCTACCAATAATTTTCAAGCTCAATTGTTTACTTTAACATTTATTTAATATAGAATACATATTTCAGTTATCATCGATGAATAATTTACTCTAGAATATATTCTTAAGTTGCTGTAAAATAAAACTTTCCTTTTTTTATATTTTTATGAGCTTTTAATTTTAATGTTTTCAAGATCAAACAGGGTCTATTCTTGGTCTATTCTATATAATTGGATCCAAGTGAGTAGTTTCATTATTAATCGGCCTTAGTCTAATAGGCCTTGATCTGC
This sequence comes from Parochlus steinenii, assembly GCA_038502155.1. Classification (NCBI taxonomy): domain Eukaryota; kingdom Metazoa; phylum Arthropoda; class Insecta; order Diptera; family Chironomidae; genus Parochlus; species Parochlus steinenii. Next base: position 4,451,106 of record JAXCIN010000045.1, on the reverse strand, counting down.
TACGGCAAACTCCATGGATTTTTCTCTCTCCTTCCTGACATTCGTTTTTTGGTGTATAAGTATCGACCATTGTTCCCTCAATTGGTACAAAAATTTGAATCAATGAAATCAGAAAGAACAGTAAGAATAAACTTTTAAAATTCATTTTAATTGTTTTTCGATCTGATGCCTTCAAAAATGAATTACTGAATGATTTGATGTGCCAAAACCATTTCATTAAATAAACATGTCAATGAATCAAAATGTTTACATTAAATATTAAACTCATCTTATCAATTGAGTTCTCCAGTGCTTTCTCGATTATCAAACAAATTAATTGCCTATACTTAAGTTAAATAGCTTTGAAAAAACAATATTGTGGACCTTTGCTCTTTTAAATGGAAGGAATGGGGATTTCCGAAGAAACTTCGAAAAAACGTTTTAGATAAGAATGGTGAAAAACAAACAAATTAACAAATTTACTTTAATTTATTTTAAGAATACGTGAAACGTAATATTAAATAATTTGAAGCTTTTATATCTCGAATTAAATTTTTCAAGCCAAAAATCCTGCAAAAGCAAACATACAGTTAAAACTTGCTTCTATTCATCACATAAACAGAAAAAACTCTCACCTCCTTAAAAATTCTGAACAAATTCCCGCAATCTCTTGTAATAATGTCGTTGTCTTGATCTTCTATTTGATATTGCAAAAATATGAGACATAATCGGATTACTCATGATGATGTTGTTATTGTTGGTTACCATCACTTTTACTTTTCGAAATTGTTGCTGGTCGTTTCTTCTGCATGAAGTATTACCAATCGAAAAGGCCAGTAATATGAGAACAAAAATAATTGTAATTTGCATTTTTTTTTCCTGGTTTGTGATTATTTTATTAAACTGCAAGTCGTATTGATTTGGAATTCAGATGAACACTGATCAATGATCATACAATTTCAATTTTGATGGATACAATATCAATTTTTTTAATGGTTTATTAGAACTTAAAAACTGTTACAAGATCACTTTTATTTTATTAGAACTTCTAAGTAAGTTAATGCAATCATAAAATTCGGACTATTAAATTAATTGTTAATACGGTACTATTAAACCAGAAATCAGTTTGGTATATTTTTGTTGCTGAACTTTTATTTTAATTTTTTTACTTTTTGTTTTTTCATGATTTAAATTATGGACGTTTTTTACTTCGGCAACAAAACGTTGTGAAGTCTTGGTTTCATCCAAACTTTTTTTTTTTTTTTTTTTTTTTTTTTGCCTAAACAAAAAAAAAAAATTGGTCTAGAACCCGAAATTTTGAGTCCTTGCGAAATGTCAGTCCGTGGTTTTGACTTCTTTTTTCATGGTGTGGCCTCTGTAACTATTAAACCGATACATTGATCCTGCTGAAACTTAGGACTTAAGACTTTTATGTTTCCAGTGCAAAAGTCTCCTATTTTGGGCTGAATCTGACAGCGCCATCTAGTACCTGTAGTGCAAACAACCATTTTCCCATACAAAATCTTTTTTTTCCTGAGAATATATTGAAACATCTGAATATGCAAAAACCTTGTATTTGACCCAAAATGATCAATTTTTAAAGGTTTTTTGAAAATTTTGTTCCATCACCAAGTTGTCATGGTTATAAATTTTTTATTTTTTTTACCTTCTGTATTCGTAATCTTTGAACCCATCCGACCGATTGGTCTCAAAATTTCAGAATAAGCTTTTTTTAACCATAAGACGGTCGCGTTTGCTAATTCAAGAATATTCGACAGCGCCATCTATTGTAGAAACTAACATTTTACCATACAAAATTTTTTTTTTCTTGAAATTATATTGAAACTTCTGAATATTCAAAAACTTTGTATTTAACCCAAAATAATCAATTCCTAAAGGTTTTTTGGAAGTATTTTACCATGACCAAGTTGTCATGGTTATAAATTTTTTTTTGTACCTTCTGTAAATCTTTGAACCCATCCGACCGATTTTTTAATGGAATAAGAACTTAAAACGGTCGCGTTTGCTAATTCAAGAAAATTCGACAAGTACCTGTAGTGCAAACTACCATTTTTCCATTTTTTTTTTTTTTTTTTTAAACATCTGAATATGCAAAACATTGTATTTGTCTCAAAATGATCGAATCCAGAATATTTTGTGGAAATATTGTACCATGAACAAGTTGTCATGATTTAAAAAATCCAAAATTCTCAACTCTGGTGAACGGTTTCTCAGACTGCACCAAACCGATTAATTTCATATTATCGGAATAAGCTTTTTTAACCAGAAATTTTTGGGATCAAGTTTGGTATAAAAATTTGATTTTTTTGTTACATATTTTTTTTGAATTTTATATGAAATCAAGTTTTACGTTTTTTTGTTAAAAACTTTTTGGTAAAATTTTTTAACAGTTTTTCAATAATGATTTAAATTTTATTGATTCACATGAATTTTAATTAAACATTTTATGTTGCAAAGTTTTTTTTTTATATATGCAAAGAACCAAACAAACTTTTACTAAGAAATAATATCTATTCAATAATTCTTGTTCTTAAGAAGATGCGTAATGTAGTAATGTATTCTGCAAACTTAAAAAATGACATATTATTATCAGAGTTCATTGACTGAAAATAAATCATATGAAAAAAGCATTTTATTTTATGTCTAAACACCTTCTTGGTTATTATTTTATCACTTCATTTATTTTATACATCATAGATCAAATATTATCACTAAACATAAAGCCTTAAATTCAAGAGGGCACTGATCTTGATGGCCATTCATCATAATAGTTGATTTAGTTTATCCATAAACTATAGCACAGTGGTTAAATCGACATCATCTTAGGTTGTAGCACAATACTAATAATAAAGAAAAAACTTTTAATTATTCTTGAAAAATTCTAATTCAATGTTAAATGGTCAACAAGCAAATTGTGTAAATTTAAAAAACAAAAACTCTTCCAAATTTGCTCCAGAAAGCGTCAATATAATTTGAGTGTGACAAAACGTTACGAGCTCTTTTGAAATTCTTTCTTATCAAATCAAATTCTTTGTTAATTTACTGATAAAATATATACCAAAATATTTATTGCGCAGATTGAGTAAGTCAACGTTTATAGAATTATTGTCACAAAAAAAAATTTACTGCATAACAGAAGACTGTATGTCTAGCGACTGTCTAGCAATATTGATCAACCAACAATAACATTGAAAAGCGAATAAAAAATATTGATCCTTATAATTACCTTTGAATTTTGTGTTTCACCTCTTCATTTCAAATTTTAATTAATAACATATTAACATTAAAAAATAAACTTGACGATCAAAAAAGCACACAAAAGCACTAAAATCAATAGATACGGACAAATCATATTTTGACGGCTTGTTTCTTGTAATTGAATTGAATTCAATGATTGCTAATAATGTTATTTTCAAATGTCACAACACGACGCCTCAACTTAGAATTCACCTGTTGTGCGTTTAACGACTGAAACGATACTAATAGGAATAAGGCGAACACTTGAAGAATTTTCGGGAAATTTCACACATCATTTTTTGAGGTAATTTGTTTTTGCAGGTAAATGTTAGTTGCACAAAATTTCCCAAAACTTACCAGAATATTTAAAAGTTACTTCTTTACATTTCGAGTTTGCAATTACTATTAAAAGTGAGATAAATTATTAAATCATCGCGAAAATACTTTTTCATTAGAATCGATTAGAATCGAATTTGACATTGAAAATTGCGAGAATTTTTGGAGTAAGTGAAATATTTGTAAAGGCTAGAATTCTTACAATAAATATGCTTGGCAGTTTAAATGAGTTCTAGTCCATTTTATTTTATTTGATTATATACTTTTTTTTGAATTTGGGGTTTTGAAATTTAAATAGAACTGAATAAATTTTTTGTTTGATCTTTGATCCAGCCGCTATATTCATTTTGTAAAGTGAACCCGTGGTAAATCAATTCTATCATGTAGTGTGTTGTGTGCCTTGTTTTATGTGACATGATGTAAACGTTTTTTCCTGATTAAGCGGTTACACGTAAATGTGTTTCAGCAAACTCAACTCAGAATTAATATATTTTACTTGTTTCTTGGAAAACCATAATTCTAGTACTTACAATTTTTATGGAAAACTTCAATTATTTGAATTTATTCACAATTTCTTTAATGAAAAATATTTATTCCATATTCCAATTTCATTTAACAATTTCGGCCTAAAATTATTTACATTTTGATTAAGCGTTGATTTGATACAAAGTTATCTCATTTTGGATGACATGTGGCCAATTCTTGCTCAACCTCAACAATAGTTTTGTTTACAAATGATTTATCAATACACACGTTCTCACTGAGGAAAAGTTCATTCAGATTCTGCAAAGATGAAAATGCTTCAAAATTTATCTCCATGATTATGTTGCTGTCCAAATTAATCATCTCTAAGTTCAAATTCTCAGCAAAAATTGTCCTCGAAATTGTCTTGATCTCATTTTCTCTTAGATTCAAAAATTTCAAGCCTTTCAAGTTATTAAAGACACCATCCTCCAGATTTTTAATTTTGTTCGAGAAAAGATTCAATCTCTCTAACTTTTGTAAATCTTGGAACCAAAGAGAATCCACACTCTCTAGGTTGTTAACGATCAATACGAGATCGATTAGTTTTGTTAGACCAGCGAAGGAGTTTGATGGAATGCTTGACAGTTTGTTTAAGCCCAAATCAATTGCCTCCAAGTTAGGTGTTGATCCAAAGCAGTGGTCGTCAAGTTTGAAGGAATTCTCACTGTTGAAGAACTTCAGTTGTTCCATGTTCTGGAAGAACTCGGGATTGATGACATCTGTTTGAGAATTTGTCAGGAAAATGTTCCTCAAGTTTGGAAAAACTTTTGAAAGCTCACTTGGAAGGTATTTTACGTTTCCATTGAAGAATTGTACTTGTTCAACTTCAGAATCAGTTCTTGTGTTGTTTTCAGTGGAAATTTGAATCTGTTCCTCGACATTTAAAAGCTCGGCATTTTGAATTTTGCATGTCCAACACTTTTCATAGCTTTTCGAGGCCGAATTCCAGCAAAAATAACTATTGTAGAACGAGCATTCTATCTCAACACTCGTCACTGCATTCAAACAAAGAGAAAGTAAAACTACAGCAACTTGTGGGAACTTCATCGTTTTTACGATGAAAATGACTCATCAACTCGAAAGTTGAATTTCGACTGAAGTCTCGAAGAGAATTTCGGACTTTTGGAGATATTTGCATGTTTTAATGTTTTTTTTCTTTGAGATATATTGCATAAGTGGTAACAATCGTCTTGTGTTGATGTATTAACGTGCAGCACTTACCATAAGCACTATATACAAACATCACAACTCGCAAAAGCAAAAAGTTAAGTGAATGACACCGGATTATCATCTCAAAAGTGAACATGTGTTCATAGTTATATTTGCTTTGGAAATATATCGACTATCTTGTGATGTCTTACAGTCCTACAAAAATCAAGACTAGAAAGTAAGATAGCACAAAACGATCGAATATTATGGAATCTTAGATATATCAAAACTAGAAGTGTATTATGGAGTTATAACTGAGCATTTATTTTCTGGCTACTGCAACAATCAGTCTTTCAGCATTAAATAACTGCATCTTTAATTTGAGGGTATAAAAAGTTTATTCCAAAGCTCATCAAAAGTCAATATTTCGGGGACTCATTTTAAAATGCTGCTTGATAATTTTTCTGTGCTCTAAAATGTAAACACATACTAAGAAAATTAAAACTCCTCTGCAAGCACCTGGAAAATCTAAATTGTTCTCAAAGAAAATTGCAAGAATATCCAGGAGGAAGCAAACAATGGCTATGAATGTTAAATAAAGACAGCAACGGCGGCTAAAAAAAAAACTATGCATCAAATATTGTTTTGGAGTTCGATACATTTTCTTACAGTTTCTCGTTCAGTTCTATTTTAGCTATTCTTTTAATATTTTCCCTCGTACGATTTGGTTCTTGAAGGGGTGTCATATTATCGTTTCCATCGAATATAATAGTTTGAATTCTATTTTTTTTAAGCTGGTAGTAAGACAAAATATAAAATCCAAGGTCAACAAGAAGTGATACAAATATGATGATGATAAAATAGTCAAGCAAATCTACAAAAGAAGCAAATAATTATTTTATTGTTCAACATTTAGTTTATCAAAAACACACCTCTTTTGTCATCTTCGAAGAATTTGAAGCAATAGAGCAATTTATTTGATTTTAATACCACCAACGTAAATGCAACAACAAAAATTGTCGCAAATGAGTAAATGAAGTCCAAAACACCCAATTTTACTCGAAATGGGAATTTGCTGAGACACCAGACGTTGATCCACATAAAAGTTAGCCAACCATATGAAGAGAGGTAAAAAAAGTTGGCTAATTTCATCACATATTGATAAAGTGGCTCTCCATAAAAGCTATCACTGCAAATGTTGAGTGTATGTCCTAGTGCTAAGCAAAATGAGTGAGAAACGAGTGCTAGTCCGTGGTAATTTCTGAAAGGTGTAACCATAAGATAAATGACACCAGTAATCAATAAAGATGAGATTCCAATGATATGTAGGCTCCAGGATAATATTTTCAATTGTAATGACATTTCCATTACTAAAATGCCGGTTTGTTCATTATTCCCGTTGAAGTCTATGCAAAATGTTGCATTATCTTTAGAAAATGTATCAATTGTTCCATCTTCACCAACAGTACGTAAAGCACCACTAGAGAGAACAGTCATCTTTTCATTTGCACCGATTGGGAAAGTGTGCTTCGCTCTTGGTAATTTCACTTTCAAACTGAATTTCTGCCAGAATTCTTCATTCAAAGAGTCTTGTTTCTTACACGCCGCGACAGTTTGATTATCATCAAGAATTTCACCAAAAGGACAACATTTATTTAGCGGAATTTTGCCATCTGAGATTTGCACAAATCCGAAAACACCCACTAAAAAAAACACTTTCCACAGTCATAAATGTTTATTGAAAATAGCTCAAAACATATGACTCACCTAACAGCAAAATCAACATGCTTCAACCACTCTAAGACATCGACTGGCATTAAACATTGGATTTAGTGTGAAGAAGAAACCGGAATGTTGTAAACTATTTCAATTGCTTTTTATATCTCTTTAGGGACCTTATCGTAAATTGAAAAACCATAATTATCTTTATTAATGCTTTCCTCATTAAATTTCAAGACTGTTCAAGACATTTCCATGTCAATAAGACATGATAAGACACTTCGAGGAATTTTCACATTTATATACAAAACAAATATTTCTCGGGAAAATTTCAAAAAACAAACTTCTCTGAAGTAATTAAAAAAGTATTTAACTTATCTTATCTGTGTATACTGTATCTGTAATATTTTAAAATTTCTCATAACTCAACATATTTAACTATGTAACATTGAAAATGTACACGGGAAACCATGGATGTAAATAAATAATAATCCAATCCTCATCCACATCTTTGCATCATCCACTCCTCAATAAACAAACAAAAAAATACCAAAATTTGCTATTAATTGAGAAATCTGAGGAAAATCACTATTTAATAAATATTTTGGCGCAATTTGAAAATTTATGTTGTCATGGATGTTTTTTGCTTACTAATGCCTCTTGCATGTTTTTCGCGAAAGCTTTTTCATGATGTTTTCCATGATCTTGAATGTTTTTGTTTTGTTTACAAATATAGTGTTGTTTTGAATTTAGAAATTTTATTTTAAGATATTTAGGAGATTTTGGTGATAAGTTCAACAATGAAGAAAACTAAGAATTTGAAGAAGCCAGAGGTAGTGAAGGATGAACCAGTCTACAACAATTATCCTACAGATATTTGGTTTATAATTAGTGAATTTATTCGACCGGAAGATGTTCAGACTTTTGCGCTTTTAAATCTACAAACCGCTTACGTAGTCTCAACTGCTAAGTTCTGGCTTAATCTTTATAAAAGATACTTTGACGAGAATTCACTGCAAATGCTTCCTGATCGCCTTAAACCCGACTGTATAGTGAGACAAGGTGGACTACGAGCTGCTGTTATAAGATCAATGTTTATAATGTACTCACCATTTCGGATAACTAAAAATACGGATAACTACGATACTGCCAGCAGGAAGTTGTGTGTCAATATATCTTTCAACTTTGACGATATTCGGAGCATATGGACTTATTGTTTCAAAATCAAAAATCGATTTGAAATGAACCGGCAATTAAACTCTTTGGAAAAAACAATCTCTAATAAGGAAAGGAAAATTCTTGGAGACATATTTTTGAACCCAGATGAAGGATGTCAGCTGGTGATTGTACGACTGAAACATTTTGTGCCAATTCCACAGTTCAGAGATGAGATACCTACCATAAAGTCAATCCAGAAAACTCTTTCGCGTGGATTTGTAAACTATAAATTAACAATTGTTCTATCTAATTATAATGGAACGCAGAAATTGAGTGATCCTATTGTTTTTGATCCTATCATTTCAATAAAATTGCTGGATTGGTGGAGTCCAGAGTACACTTTTTACCAAGAGCAGGGAACTTGAGTAATATTATTTTATTCTACGTTTTGAAAATTTATTGTTGATTTTATAATTAATAAAATGTTTTGAAAAAGAGTAAAAATTTTGATCTTAAACTCCAAAATTTGAAAATATTTATTTTTAGAGTATATTCTAAAAGAATCCAAGCTTATCACCAGTCGCCTAATATACTTTAAATTTCTTCTTTATCTATTGCGAATCGCGATAAAATTTAATTCCAGGCATCGCATTGCGTTACTCACAAATATTCACTTATTTGCAAATATAGATTCCTTATGTAATTTTAAAGAACCCAACGTTTTATCTATAATCTTGAAATTGTAATTAAGGAATATTTGTCATGAATTAATCGAAGTTTTATCACAACTAATGTGATACCGTTCAATTCAGTCGAATGAGGTGTTTCAGTCGTGGTTGTTGTCTCTTCAAAAGTTTATTTAATGTGACCTAAAATTATTGCTGTAGAAATGGCTTTTTTGAATAATTCAGAAAATCCAGAATTTCCGTCTGAGAATGATAGATTGCTTCCTACTGATGAAATGTCTTTGAACATCCTTTCAGGAGAAGATCTTCTAGGTGACATAATCATCGAAATTCCTAATGTTGCTGCAAACAGAAGAATTCATTTAAAGGAAGCTGAGCTTGGCTCATTAGAATCCAATAAGAGTAAGGAGAAACTTCAGATCTTCTACTCTAGACAAAACATCAAGAAAACTTTTTTCACCAGAGAATTGATCAAGAATAGAAAGCGATTGGTGGAAGTTGCGGAGAAAAATGTATTTAAATTGCTCTTGGACCTCGACGCGTTGAACAAAAGGCAAAAGGATGAAATTGCAAAACTATTAGCTGAAGTTGAGCTTCCCACAGTAAATTCTGGTGATTTTTCCAGGTTCAGAAAAAGTAAAAGATCGACGATCTTGGCTGGAATTGCTAATGATTTTCTTTGTGGCATCGATTTGCTTGGTATAAGGATGAAATCAGATTCGGCAAGATTAAAAGAAAATATTATAACACGTGATATAACTGAACTTAAAAACAAGCACATTCAAGTATCAGCTAAACTTGCAGCAAATCAAAAGCTCATCAGTTTGAATTACCAAGACAAGGTTTCGAAATTGTCCGGAGATCTAGAAATTGCTTTATGCGACTTAGAAGTGGGGTTAACCACTCAAAGTCAGGAGGATCACCTATCAAAGCAGATAATCGAGCTAGAAAAGGCAATACATCAGACCAAACAAGAAGAGCAGACCTCAAAATTAAAACATGATTGGTCAATTATAACTTTAGAGAAGTTGTTCACGGGAAAGCTTTTCAATATGACTCAAATGTTATACCAAAATATCGCAGAAAATCAAGGTCAGGAAGTTGAAAACTATTTCTCCAAATATTTCGTCACTCCATTATCTAAAAAAAGAAATCAAGAGAAAGTTATGATGGAATTGTTGGATAAAATAAACGCGGAACTGATGAGAATCTGCATTGTGGATGAAAACTATTCAAGGGAATTTGAAGTCTTCTATAATCAACAAAATCAAATTAAAAACAAAATTTTTGAAAGCTTGCAAATCGAGTCAGAACGAGATCAACGAAGAAACTTCATAATTGTAAGAAAAATTTCAGGGTGCAAAATATTTATTAAAAGTCGCTTAATAATTGATTTCAGAGTCATCTCCAAAATATTCATCTAAAATGGTCGCAAATGCCAATTACACAAAGCTTTCAGGAACTTTTGGAAAATGGTTTCTCTATTGATGCCTTAAAGTATGATTCGGAGTTCATTCAAAATATTTTAATGCCAATTTTATAATTACAGAGATTTTTTGTGGAGGTTGAGAAAAACAAATGAAATTCCACTCTGTGACGAAATTTTCAGAATCGACTTGAAATACAGTAAGAATGTTTCTATGATCAATAAATGGTCAGAATTTGAAGCACAAGCTGAGAACTTCTTAAAGCAATCTTTTCGATCAGTTTTAAGGGTAAAATTAAATTGTTTGAGAATTCTTCTTTTATCAACTTTTGTACTTGTTTTTGTTTCATAGAACTGCAAAGACATCGAGAGACTTCAAATTAGTGCGATCATCAGTCAAATAAACATTGAACTTATACCAGCTGCTGAAAGAGACAGGAACCAAATTGAAACCTACAAAAATAGGATAAGAGAGCTCAAAGATCAACTTGAAAGGCAAAAAAGTGAAATTCAGATAACTGAAGGCGAAAGAGATCGATTACTTTACATTCAAATGAATTATGAAGAACTCAGGAATGTGGTTGATGATTTATCCCTCAAGAAATCCGATCACAGCAAAACAGTTCATAAAATTGCCAGAAAGGAAGCTCGTTTGGCAAAATTCATGACCAGACCATCCAGTTTAACAAGATTGCTTTTGAAAGATTGCTCACAATACCTCATGTCTGCATATGCAAAAGAAAATGGTCAATCCATTTTCAATTTAGTGTTTCAAAATATTCCTTTGCAACAAATAACAGGCGACATTATTGAACTTTTGAAAGCTCTTTTGTTGATTGTTTTTGAATCTGCAACAAGTTCAGAAAAAGAAATGATTTATAAAGAGCTCGACGACTTTCTCACTTCTAAAATCAGAAAAGACACGAAGATTGCTGTTCTAAAATGCTTTTTGAAATATTTGCCGATGGATACATTAGACTTTGATAAGTACAAGTTTGAGTGGTTTGGAATCAAATCGAGTATGTTGACGAGAATTGAAAGCTTTGCTGAGTTTAAACAATGTTTCAGTGAATATTTGATCAAACTGCAAGTAAAACATCAAATTCTAGAAAAGAATAACAACAAGAACTATCTTATTGAACTTCACGAAGACACTTCTAATTTGTGTGACCTTGCGCTACAAAACCATAGCGAAGAATTGGTCAGATATCTTATTTACCACCAAGCAACTGATCTTGATACAAAGCACATGTTGATCGTTGATGTGTGCAGAGCTGGTTTTCATAAAACTTTGAAGGAAGTCCTAGATAATTCAACAAAAGAACCAATTCCAGCAAATGTGGCCAAGAAAATGATGTTTGCTGTATTTGATGCGATAATGCAGCGAATGGGAATGAAAAATTTTGATGCGTTTATGACTGACAAAATAGACCACAATCTATGCTTCAATTTGATATACACCAACGAAAGTATCAGCAAAAACTTTGGATTGATGTTCATGAAGAAAGCTCTCTTATCTGGATATGACGAGGTGGTGTTGAAGTTCTTTAAAGATGGATACAAGATAAATACTACAAATGAAGCGAAAGAGTCTTTTCTTACCATTTGCAAGAGTCCAGATATTTTAACTAAAGTCCTAGACAGCTGTGTGTCTACTGATAACACACTTGATGAAAAGTCCATAAAAATAGACTACAGGTTAATGCAATTATCGAACAAGGAGCGAGGTACATCAACTCTGCAGCTTATTCAACACAACAAGCAATTCCAACCATTGATAGCTCACCCTGTACTCTCCTTGTACATCGATATCAAGTACAAAAAGTTTCAAACGTTACACAACTTGAACTTTGGAATATTTTTCGTCCTTGTGACGATGCTCATGGCATCCGTACTAGGTTTCATTAGCTTGCCAGATCAGAGCAAATATGGTTTCAGCATCGTGTTTGGTCTTTGCCCGCTGTATGTGCTTGTGAGGGAATTCATCCAGATCAAGAAATTCTACACGTTTCAGAACTACATCAGATTTAACGAGAATTGGGTGGAAATATTTTTAGTATTTTTCGGTTTCTTGGGAGTTTTGGCAATGCTAACAGATGAAACGGCTTTAAGAGGTGTTACTGGATTCTTCATGATCTTTGCTATCACAGAAATGCTTTTTCTAATGGCAAAGATCCATAAACAAACGAGAATTACAATAAACATGTTCTCAGCTGTGGCGAATATTTATCTGAAACTCAGTTTAATAATCCTAATTGTCATTATTGGATTCGGATTCAGCTTTTTCTTGATATTTGCTTTAGCAGCAGATCAACACGACAATGCCAAAGATTACAACAATTTCCAGGGAGCTCGATATGCTTTCGTTAAAACCTTGATCATGCTGACGGGAGAGTTTGACGCCTCCAGTATTTTGTTTCTAGACTTCCATAAATTTATTTTCACGGTCATTTTCGTGCTGGTCGCAGTAACCATCTTCAATTTTTTAAACGCCCTAGGTGAGTTTTATTAGTTTTATTGGTGAAAACTTTTGATTTAAACATTTGTTGATTTTTCTAAACGCTTTAGCTTTTGGTGAGATTGCCAGTTTGAGGAGTTCAGCAGACTTTGAAATTTTAATCGAAAAGTTACACAAAATTTGCGCTTATGAGTCGACTTTTGATCGAATGAACTTCTACGTCAAATGTCTCAACAAAGAAATCTTCAGATTTTCAAAGACAATCATTCAATTAGACGCTGTGTACATAGAATGCTACAGAATGGTTCGAACGAGTAAAATCTTACATCAAATGAGAATTGTTAAAATTAGAGATACAAACCAGGAAAAGCGATTGACGAGTATCACTGAAGAAGTTTTTGGAAAGCTTGAAGACATTGCCAAGAAAAATGAAGTTTTGAACTAAAAATTGTTAATGGCTGTAATAAAGAATAATACACAATTTTAATACTTTTAATATTTTATTTCCCATATCAATAAATTAATTTCATTTAAACATAATTAAAATATACTTAATCATCCATTTTAAACATTTCTCCTTTAAACATTAATTAGTTTCTATATCAAATTTAATCAATAAACCACTTAAAGTTTCATTTTTGTGTATCTTGTGAGTTTTCTTGAGAAAAAAATATAAAATTAAAATAAAAACTTTAACAAAAAAAAAATTGCAATATTGCAGTAAAAATTTTTTCTATCTATTTTTGTATTTTGATTACTGAAAATGGACAGAATTTCTTGCTTAAAAAATCTAAATAATCTACAAATTGTCTAAATAAACAATTAAACAAATTTTTACAAAAAATATTTTTAAATTTTCAATTAATAAGAAACTTAACTTTTTGCTTTTAAAAATCTACAAAATAAAATAAAAATATAAAAAAGAATTCTTTAAAAGTAAAACAATATAAAATGTCGTTGGTTTTCTTTCAATAAAAATTAAACAATTAATATTTATAGGTTAGTTTTCCATCAGTTTAAAATTAGTTTGATTCTTAAGAACGTAATATAGGAATGTTTCACATAACATAAGAGGTCTATTTGGGAGTTTTGAAGGATCTGTTGGAGCATTTATCGAACCTTTAAGCATTTTTTTTAGAAAAAATCCAACATTCACCCTTCAAAGCCCGCCAAACAAATCGAACAATAAAATAGAGTTTTTACCTTAAAATTTTGGGGATTTGTTCCCTTACACAAAAATATTACACTGACATGCTTTAACATTTACTTATTACAGGATTAATTTGTTTTCTTTTGTTTTTGAGAGATTCTTTTATGAAACGAAAGTTTGTCCGTTCGTTTAAATGCAATTGTTCAAGTTTTTTATTTTTTTTATAATTCTTCACCTATCTTCAGTTTGACCAAATTTAATTTTTTGATGTAAAATTTCTTCTTCAATTTTCTATCTAAAGTTTCGTATAAAATCTTTCAATCGATTCGTATAAGCTGTTTTTCGCTTTTTCGGGTCAGTTTTTGAAATAAACGGGTTTTTTGGAAAGTTCACTGTTGAAAAAGTTTGGGGGAAATCGGTTTTTGGTGGTAAATTCGGATGCCCTTGGTTTAATAATTAATTTACCGTTTTTCAAGGGTCAATTCCATTATATTGCATGAGATTCATTTTTTAGAAGAAAATTCTAAGAATAACAGCAAAAATGTTTTTTCCCACCAAAAATGTTTCATTTCCATGAATTTCCATATAAGATTTAAAAATTGTTCCTTGCAATTATTTCAGTTTTTTCACCATTTTGTTACAAAAATATGTGTTTACTTTTGCATATTTTTAAAATATATATTTTCTCATATTGTGTATTTTCTCTTCAAATATAAATAAATTTCATTTTAATATCACGCACAACAACATTTTATAGTTCTGTAAATATTTAATTTTTCCATTAAATTCTATATTTTATGTGTTTTTTTCTGTCCAACAAGGATCAAAGGACTTTCAGCTGTAAAAATTCCTTTGATTTCGATATTTGTTTTGTGTTATTTTTAAGAGTGTAAATTTGCTAACAATTCAATTTTACTCGATTTAATTTATCAAAAATTTGGATATTTTGAAAATTTCAAAACGATAAAAACTAAAATATATGTTTTAAGGGTGAAAAATAATTAACAGATTTTTAAAGAATTTTATTTAATTTGAAAATGGTCAATTTTCATTTAAACACTTAAGTAACAAAAAAACAAATCTTACAATGAAAGTTTTACAAAAATATTTTAGAAAACTAAAGTTACGCTTAAAAAAATGTTTTATAGTGACCAGCACTTTGTTTCGTTTTGTTTAGTTTTATTTTCGCTTAAAATATGTTTATTTTCATTATATCCATGTTTTAAAACTTTTACACTAAACAACTTTTAATATAAACTTTTATGTATTTTTTTATTGTATTATTTTTGTTTTTGTAATCAGGTTTTCCAGGGGAAAATTAGTCGCGGGGCTAGGATACTAAAATACACTGTTAAAATATTCCAAGATTGTTAAAAAACATGTGGGTCTGCCAATTTTTGAGACATTATGAGCTGTCACATTTAAGTTCAGTCCTCAATTTGACCGACTTTTCTAAAACTTGTGACTTTTCTCCAATGTAAAATTACGACAATCAAAATATTCCAATATGTTGATGTAATGACAGCTCATTAGACATTAAAAACGTCAAAAACATTTATTAGAAACAGCCAAAAACCCAATTATTTTCATGTAAATAACGTTTTGTATGTTTTGTAACAACAAACATCTATTTTATTTATTTTTATGACAGTGACTATGTTTTTTGCAGTGATTTCCGAGGAGCACAATTATGTAAAAAGGTCAATTTACATCAAAAACTTTATAATTTTCCATTTTAAAAGCATTTTTTGTATGACATGAATTGTTTTTATATGAAATTGTAGGTCGTTTCAATAAAGTGATTTTTCACTGCAGTTTTTTTTTACATCTTATCAAATGTTTTTATTTCGTTGGTATGCTTTAAGGTCACTCAACAATGAGACAAAAAGAATTTCTTGTATGTTTTAAGACAATTTACGTTTTTAAATATTTTCATACATAAAATATTATATTTTTAACAGTGGCAGAACCATTTTATATTATTGGGTAATTATCCATTAAAATATCAAACATGTATTTGTTTTGTAGGTTAAAAAGAGGGCGTGGCTAGTTTTCAAAATATGTCCGTTACTTTAAGTATTTCCGTTATTTATAGATATTTTTAAAATTTTCAAGCAAACTTTGTGTTTTTACATATTTTAACTTTTTTGAGCAATTGACTTGATCTCATTATTTTTCACAAAAATTGTTGAAATTTATTTGATTTGCTAGTAACAAGCTCGGTTTTAATTGATAGTATTGACTGTTTACACAAAGAATAGACAAAAAGAGTAACATTTACTTTGTATCAAATTTTTTTGAGTCAAGAAGGACAGAGGAGGTAATTTTAATAAAAATAACATTCATTTAATTTATTCAGGATTAATTTCACCGCGCAAAAGTTTTATGAAAAAAATTATGATGCAAATTTTTGGACAACCAACATTTATAAAACATTGAAAACATTCTTTAATTTTTGTTGTGGATAGTTTAAATGATTTTTAATGTGCACGCGGCAAATTCTGCTAATTTGGTTACAAAAGTTTTTTCTCTTGAAAATTTTCAAAATCGGCTATTGGTCGCAGATCATTTGATCGACAGTTTTATTTTAATGACAATAAAATTCATCGACCAAATATTCCGCCACAAATTGCCCCAAACACCAATATTTCTGCTCAATTTGACTCAACATAAAAACGGTTTCGTTCATATTTGAACATTTGAAAAAAAATATGGTTTGTTGAGGGACTGACCATAAATAATGCCAAAAACTTCTTTAAAACTTCAACCATTCAATTTAAAAATAAATATTTCAATTATAGGACAAATTACCGGCCAACCCCTGACAAAAAGAACTATTTATTAGCCTTTAAAAATGTACACGATGATTCCCAATTTTCCAAAGATCATCGTTCCCTGAATATTTTTCTTCTCAACTAAATTAAAAAATATTTTGAAGCTCTGACAATTTTTTCGACAGTCTGACTGTTGTCAACCCTTGTCCACTAATTTGTAAGGTGGCTGCTGATGGCTCTTCCAAACACAAGTTGCTGGAGGCGTTCAGAGTACGCACTAAAAATTAAAATCAATGTGACCACCAGGAAAAGTTGCTGGTGGAATTTACTTGCACTCGTCCTGATCCATTGGTTCAGAATCAACGTGAATCTCAGAAGGGATTCTAAAATTAAGAAGAAAATTTTTAATAATAATCTTAGAGAAAATGCCAAAAAACTTACCTCGGTGGTTTCATGGACAAACTAGCCATGGCATTCACAGTCTCTGACTCCTCATGTTCACTATTAACGGCCTGCAAAGCCGAAAGTCCAACAGTATGCGCCAGTCTTTTAACACAAGGCCAATGAGTCATCTGAATAGCGATTGTCTTCTGCAAAGTTTCAATGGCCGACTGGCAAGGTGGTCTTGTCAGTTCACTTTCCAGAATTGGTGTCAATTCATCACCCAAAAGAGCTTTAACACATTCCTGAGCTGAATCACAAATAGCTTCAAGATCGTAGCCACCTTCAAGAGCCAACACAACTTTTCCATCAGCAAGTTTCATTAGCTCTCTAGTCAAATGTCCAAAGCAAGCAGGAGACACAACGTATCCTCCCAAAGGCGCCGCATGTCCAGCGGCCGCATCAAATCCAGCAGATACCAAAATCACATCCGGATTGAATTCACGAGCGATTGGCATCACACAAGTCCGGAAAGCGGCCAAATATTCAGCGTCACCTAGAGGTGGATTTAATCCACCAGACCAAGCGACATTTATGTTGAATCCTACACCATTACCAGTTCCACATTCAGCTGGTCCTCCAGTTCCAGGGAAAAAGTTTCCGTCATCGTGACGATGAATTGAAAGGTACACGATGCTGGGGTCATCATAGAAGATTTGTTGAGTGCCATTTCCATGATGAACATCCTAAAATAAAGTTGATTATAGACATTTAGAAATCAATTTTAAGTTGATTAATCAGAAGTAAAATGTCTTGATCAAAGTATTAAAATCTTACCCAGTCTACAATTAAAACCTTCTGCACCTCAGGCAACTTAAGCCTCAACAACCTAGCAGCAATTGCCACTGAATTGAAGAAACAGAAGCCCATGGCAAGTCCACTCTCTGCGTGATGTCCTGGTGGTCTCACAACAGCAAATCCATTCTTAATGTCTGATTTAACTGTCTTAAAAGCTAAATCAATCACGCAACCGGCAGCCATCCTTGCAGCGGAAGCCGTGTGATGTTCATTCCAAGTTGTATCCAAATCCACTCCAACTCCGCCACAAGCTAGACGCACAAAACTAGCACGAGAAGCCTCGATCTTTTGTCGGTTGATTTGATTAGTTCCGAAAAGCATCGAGTGAGCTTCAGTGTGCACCACCTAAAATTGAAAAAGATTGACATAAATATTGAAATCTCAAAACAATTTACAAGGTAAATTTACCTGCAACTCTTCCTGAGTGGCTTTTCTACTTCTTAGTCTATCACACCTATTAGCAAGATTTGTCTCAACTAATCTAGCCCAAACACTTTGCAAACGTCCACTGTGTTCAGGATGACTCCCATTGTCTCCGCAAACGCAAGCATGCTTTAACATCAAATTATCAAAAGCCAAACCAGTGGTGATTTTATGAGGGCTTCCATTGGCGTTCCTTCTGTGGGGAATGGTGAGATTAACTGGTGGTGGGATGTTCTCTTGATGGTTCTGCATGGTCTGATGACTGAGCATCATCTGACCAGTGTCGGAGTGCAATGAATGCAGAGAGCTAGTGCTTCCACTCAACACACTGCAATTCGTTGATCCAGGATGTGCCATTTGCACCAAAGGACTGGAGAGAGTGCGAGAGAGCGGTCGCATTAAAGTGCGATAAGGATCTTCAATAGCGGAGGGCATTGTGTGCATAGTGTGACGTAGAAGTAGCTCACGTTGTTGCTGAAGGTATTCGCATCGCATCTTTTCGTCGATTGAGTGAGGAATGCTCTGCGAGGTGCTGGTGATTACACTTTGACTAATTACTGTGCGAGGCGGTTGAGCTTTGTCGGTGAGATCGATAAGCTAAAATAAAAAAATGAAGGTAATTAAAAAACTTATTTTTTAAAATCAAAGATATTCACTTCTCCTAATTCCTCCTCCTTAAGCTGCTCTCTCGTATTACTTCTCGAAAGCGCCGTCTGTCTTAATTTCTGCTTGAGCGTCGGTTGCTCATAAGCTTGTCTCTCCGCTTCACTATTTTCATAATGCGTCTGTGCGATACTAATTGTGGTTCCCGTAAGCATTGGATGCCCTAAAGGCAGTGGTGCTGATTGAGTTCTTCCTAATGGTCGATGTCCTTGCTTGTGAAGTCTCGCTTGAGCTACTTGAGCATCTGTGAAGGGTTGCTGTTGAGCTGGTGGATAAATGCCAACTTGATGAAGACTTCCAGAAGCCGCAGCGGCTCCGGCTACTGCTTGCATGTGCGATATGTGCTGAGCTTGCACTTCACTGAGATGAGAGACCATATAAGGTGTAGGGATGCTCACATTACTAGCACCCATATTCTGCGAGTGATTATGCGCCCTCAGTGAGGTCATCAAGGCATGCAAAACCATTCCATTGGCGGGAGCTTGCTGCAATCCATCAAAATTGTAATGATTAGTTGGCGCTGAGAGGTGTGGGCGACCCAAAGAAATATTGGGCATGGACGGCGAGCTGAAGAGTGGCAGATCGTTGATATTGGCTCGACCTGGCTGGTAAGGATCTTCATTCTCCTCTTTGATTGGCGCACTGGTGGGCGATCCTCGGCTGCCCATTGTAGGCGGTGAGTTTGGTGATGAATCTGGCGTGTTGCTGTTGCAATCTGTAGGGAGTGATGAATGAGTTAGTGTGGTTATATTTGAGATTGAATATGAAATTGCACTGTTTATTTTAATTCTTTGAGGTTTTTAGATTGTTTTTGAACAAAATCTCAAAAAATTTCAATAAATCATGAAGATATGGGATTAATAAATTAATTGTTAGTGAATTATTTCTTCTGTCTACTGAACACAAAATACTTGGTCAGCATGGTTATTAATAAAAACATCTAGAGTAACACACAAATCAATTAAAAGCTTATAAATAAAGCTTCATACGGATTTTTGGTAGTGCAAAGTTTGGAAAAAAATTTCATCCAAACTTTGTCTGTAACAATATAATTTTGCTGATCTTTCCAGTTTTTTTGTCCAAAAATATTTTTATAAAAGTTTACTCAGACTTTTTTGCAAGCCTCCAAACACCATCTGCCCAGCCAAACATGTAAAATTCCTAACCTCCCGGTAAAAAAACCTTCGAAAATTGCTACATACTTGTGGCTTGAATGGCCTGGTTGTGCTTCTGAAGTCTCCTCTGAGCAGCATGTATCAATCTCTCCTGTCGACGAGCAGCCAAAGGACCTGCTCTCGCCTTCCTATCAATCACACTCTGCTTCAATCGGATCTTCAGCAAATTAGGCTCCGAGGCTGTTTATGTCCAGAGGTCGCATTTTGGACGGATGTGCAGAAAGGGACAGTAATGCCAATTGTCAATTAGTTTTTGGAAATTAAAAAATTTGCCTCGATTTGCCAACAAAAACATAGAATGTTTAATTAAACCAAATCCAAAACGAGACACATTAAAATTTTTATTAGCGACAAAAATTGTTTTGGCGCCAAACTTTGTCAAATAAATTATTTATAAATATTTTAGCGCCAAAATTTAAACAAAAAACTGAGCGGTTCAAAAAGTCGCGACGGTTTTTTGAAGTGTCATATCGGCCATTTTTTTCCAAATCGAAGCATTATTTTATTTTTAGTCATATTTGAGGTAAACCCGAATTAAATATTTAAGATGTGACTTCTAAAATTCTTAGATATGTACATCAATTTTAAAAGTTATATGTTAATAAAATCTTGCAAAAAACTGTCGTCAATTAGGAATTTGTTAATTAAATTATCTTTTTTATGTATTTATAGGTTAAAACGATTGCAAATATTTGAGTTAAACAAAACCATGCCATTAAAAATCGATAAAACTAATAAAATCATTAAACAAAACTCAATTTTAGCACCACCAGGCAAGATGGTCAAAAACAACATAAAATTATTAAATTTTGCAAATTCCTAGAATTCTGGTGGATTTTAGTGACCAAGAAGGAAACTCTTACCGGTTTTCCTGAGCGGGAAATCAGATTCAGAGTATTTGGCGATGGACTGTGGTGGTTGAGGGATTTTGTAGGGATGTGAGCTGGCTGAACTACCCGCTGGTAAAGATTCTCCAGATGAGCTTTTCACCACTCCCCTAAAATTTAAGATGTACTTTGTTAATACTTTGAAGTTTAAACCAAGAAGAAACAGACAACTTACAAATTCCTGTAAGATCCTGAGTTCTGACCACCATTGAAGACCGCATTCTGTTTCTTTTGCATCAGAAAGGACTAAAAGATGATAAAATACATTAATTAAAACATTTCTTAGTAAACTTAGCTCATTAAACCAACCTGCAACTTCTGTTTCACCTCAGAGCTAGCATTCGCACTACAATCATGCTTCTCCTTGCGTCTTAAGGCTGCGGCGTCCCTTTCTCTTCGCTCTCTCTGCTCAACTTCCATCCTTTGTTCAGCAGCTATGCGTTGCTGTTTTTCCCGCATCTCCTGGAAAACGCCATTGGAAATCGCCGCGAACTATATAGACAATTTATATGAAAATGGAGAATGTTTTCGTGGTTTTTTTGAGACAAAAGCAAAAATTGAATGGGACTTCAAAAGTTGGGTTAAATTATGGAGAAAATTCTAGGGATAATGATTTGCGGATTTTAATCAATTAATCAGATTCATCGTTGTAAGAATTAAATTGAATTAATAAAAAAAAAAAAAAAACTAAAAAAATCATAAATCTTGAATAGAAATTTTAAAGAATCACCATCGAATAAATTAAAGAGCCTAAATAGGAAAGTAAGCGAAGCATGGATTGCATATTTGAATTGTTTTCTGACATAATCATACGCAAATTCCCGCCAAAATAAATTATGTATGAAAACAGGGATCTGTTTAGAGCGGCTTTTAAAAATTCTTTATGTCAGTGACCAGGTAACCGCGCCGGAAAGTAACGTTTTTGACTCAGACATACGCAAACTTAACCAAACTTTTTCTGTGCTTCGCTTACTTTCCTATTTAGGTACTTTAGAATAAATAATAAGCACAACATGTAGCAACATAATCACAAAATTTCAAAATTTCTCTAACCAGGTTCCTGCTTACTTGAAGTTTATGCTCCAATTGCAATTGATGTTGCATCTCTAGATTTTTGTTTTGCTCTTGAAAGTCTCGCCAGAGCTTTTCCTTCTGAAGCTCCTGTTCTTTTTTGAGCTGGAAATTGTCAAGATAAAAAATGTAAGTATTTTTCTAGAGTAACGGAAATAATTTCTGGAAATTTGTGAAATTCGAAGAAGCAAATCGAGGTTGACGGAATGATCCTTTTTTTGATTAATTTGACGTTAGATGGAATAGAGATGATATCTCTAGAGAAATGTTTCCTATAAACGAAGAAAAAATTGGACGAGGGGGTGATATTTTTTATTTATTTTTGTTTGCACTGAACAAAGTTCTTTTAAGCAATATTTTTGTCCTACTTGAATATTTCAAAAATTTCCTAAATCATTCACAGAAAACTTAATCAAAAGCCAGAAAAATCACTAAACTATTAATAAATCGCTTCAAACTCCCCTCGTCAATTTTCTATAACTTTCCCCCTAGTTGCCCATTTTGTCGACATTTTTCACGTTCCTAGGCAGGTGATGGAGGCATAACAACCGATCAATCACTTAACCGAGAGAATCAAGTTTAATTTGAAACGGAAACTGTTCGAGGAGGTCAAGGCCATAATAGCTTACTGATATTTAATTGGAGGGGAAGTTGTTGGGTAAGGAAAAAGATATTTAGAAGAAAATTAATCAAGAAATTCTCCCCTTACTATTTTCAAAATATTAGGAACTTTATGTAATATCCCACTTTTCCTCTTCTTTCCATTACCATTCTGGTGCCTGATAAGCCAAGCAATGAGTAATTCATCGTATATTTTTGGAAACTTTGCCAATTTCCTTCCAAAAACACCTAAACCAACGATAAACCTCTTATCGGTCCCATCCAAAATAACTTTGCTCAGCTTTGCCTCAACATTCACTCAAACTTTATCAGCCACTTGAGGGTACTTGAGTAGTTAAAAAACATCAACTCCAATTTAATAATTTACTAGATTTTGTGCCGATCTATATTTAGATTTTATGGATTCCACGCAGTTTCTTAGAATTTTAAACTTCTCATAGAATTCTCAAAATAAATTAAATAGTTAATGAGACGAGGCCCAAAATATTAAAATGTTTAAGTATTGATATTTAGATTGAAAAAGCATGAAAAAGCTTTTTGATAATTGTTAAATTTAATTTGGAATATATTTACATAATTTTCCATCCATTCTTTGATAAAATTTATTTTTGAATAAAATTCATTAACTGTTTTTATTATAGAGCGTATCATTTTTGGTTTATTGGTTGTAAAAGGTGCTATATTGAAAGTAAGACCAGAAATGTTATAATTTTTTTTTGACAGGAGGTTTACTGGAAATTGCCGCCTTAATTATTGTTGACATTTTACTTTGACTTTTAAAAATAAAAAAATAGTTTCAAAGTCAATAAACTACCGTCCCCTGCTTCCATTCAATCGGACTGAACTTAACTGATTTCCCTTAGATTTAACTAATTTTAGCTCAATTCAGATTTCATTCAATAATACCTCACATTTGTCGTTTTCTGGTTTTCTTAGAAACTTGAAAAACGTTCAAGATTATTTATAAATTTATCGAATTTGACGACTCTAGAGACAGATAATGATAAAAATAAGTTATGGGAAAAGGTTTTATTGGATAAATTTAGCATTTTCGGGTAATTATGGAGTCTATATTTTGAATAAGTTGATGAGCAAGAATTAATGGGTCGTGTGGTAGGTGGTAAGGTTTTTGGAATTTGATAACTCATTAAAAATTTATGAATTAAAATTTTGATCGAGTCTTTAGATTAGTGTTGTTATGGAAATGTCGGTCAATCGACGAAAAATTCTCAAAGTTCAATTATATCATTTAAATTATTTTTTTTTGTAAATATTTTAGCATAGTTTGATTTCTACATCTATTTCAACCTTTTCAATCTACCAAAACACCTAAACTAAGAAAGACTCCAGCTAATTGATGATCATTGCCAAAATTTCAGCCAAAAAAAAAAAAAAAAAGTTCTCACAAAATTCAAATTTTTTTCGCAGGCAATAAACCGATTCACCACCAAGTTTAAAAATAACAGTTCCACGAAAAACTCGAGATGATCGAGATTCAAATAAAAAGTTCATTGAAAACTTTTATTATTTTTTTATGTTTTCAAAGTTTTCATAAACAACGTAATTTTTACTTCCTCCTACTCAGCGGCGTAGTTTCGATCATTTTGAATGTTTTCCGAATGTTTTTGTAGATTAATTTTTAGTTTTCTTGCTTTGGTTGTATTTTTTACTTTTTTTGAGTGCTTTCTGTCTGTTTGTCTGGTGATTTGTGTGTCACGCTTCAATTGAACTCAAAGTGGTTTCTTTTTGAATTCTGAAGATCTCCAAAAATCTCAAATTCATCAAAAAATCCGAGAAATGCTACGCAAAGCTCGCCTACTTGACCGACCACTTGACTTTGTTTGGTTTTTCTGGTGACTCGATCTGCTTGGAACAAACTCAAAATTGAATTGAAAAAGTTTTTTTGTTAATTTTCATTCATAAATGTTTTCACAATTCATTCAAGAGACAAATTTCTCAGTTTTGTATCTTTGCGGTTGGCTGGGGATATGATTGAAGCAATTTTATACATTTCATACAGTTTATCTCGCATTCGTTAAGAATTTCTTATAATTTAAGTCTTGACTCAACTTAGTCGGTTGTTTGTTGTGATGAGACCAATTAAAGGGTATTTAAGTGACAGATGAATTAAAAATAATTTAGTTTTATAGAAGGAGGAAGTAGGTTGCTCGTATTTTAGGAATATTTAGCAGAGTTGCGTCATTATTGACGTTTTTCGGGTAATTTTAGAACAAAATATTTATTTTGAGTTTTAAACTAATTTATTTCAAATACAATGTAAACTAATGATTGAACTACTTATAAGAGAATCTGGTGCTTTTAAAAATTCATTATTATTCAAAATATTTTGCTCATTCACAAAAACAAAAAAAAAATTGCTAGACCACGTTTAAAATTTTCTAAATCATTTTTTGAAAGGCCAAACATTCAATTGGATGCAATTTCTAAAGCAAAAGACCGGGCATTCCACACATTTCTGATACTTTCAAATGTTTCACATATGAATATATTAAGTCAACTTTTTGCATCTTTTTCTAGGAAATGTTTTGAGAAATTTTGTCAGGATTTAAAGCAAAATAGTTTTTTGCTTCCAAACATGAATTTATTCAGAATTTTTAATAGAGGAGGTTAAAAAGCTTGAAAATGTTAAAGCAACTTTAAGGAGCTTTATAAGCTCTTAAAATAATAATTCATGCTAATTTCTCTTCTTATCGAAACAAAAATCTAGTACATCACCGGTACAATCATTTATTAAAAAATTTACTTAAAAATTCATTCATGAAGATCAAAATTCAAAAATAAACAATTTTTCAAACAGCAAACAAACACAAAACAATCATTAAATGCAATTCACCGAAATAAATAAATTTAACTCCTAAAAATCCCCCTCATTTCCTTCCCCCAAAAAAAAATTGTGTCACAAAAAATATTTGCACAAAATTTAATCAATTAAGAGAATTGTGCAAAAATAACTTATGTAACAATTTTTTTCAGATGTATTCATTTTTAAAACATTTTCCCAATTTTTCTGATTTTTCGCGGAAAAACCCACAAACATTGAAATATTTGTTGACTAAATGGTATTTGTATTTATTGTAGCATATTTTCGCGAAAATTATTTAATAACTATTTCTGTAGGAAAATGTTTGTTGTTAGCGATGTTGCCGTTTTTTATGTTTATTGTTATTTTATCGCAATAAAGATTTGTTAGTTTAATCTTTTCAATTGAACTTTGTTCTAGATTTTCGTGCAAATTTCATTTGAGATGTTTCAAAAAAGTGGAATAGTCTAAATCTAGTACTTGTAATATTTTAGTACCTCTTTTGGAAAAGAATCGAATTCTAAAAAATTTTAGAACTGAAAATAAATCTAGTACTGAATTTACCAAAAAACCCCAAAACCCTCCTCCTCTACCTCTCACCGATAAAAATACCTTTCCAAAGCATTCACCGATAAACTTTCTTGCATAACCATCCACTAAGTGTTCCTCGCACAACCTGAACTATGTTGGCTCTATCACCGCATGTTTGCTCGCTCAATTGAGCTTCACAACTGTACAGAACACGAAACACATTAAGCACTGTCAATTTATTTTCAATTTAATTCCACCAGCCAAATTTCCCATTTGTCACAATTCACAAAAACACAACAACAAACAATTTCCCACATTTTCCGTCGACTTGACTTTCTTTCTTACTTTTTCAGTTTCTCCCGACTTTTCCGACTTTTCAGCATTTTTTGTTAGTTTTTTCAGTCTTGAACTTGAAAGTGAAGATTTTTAAACATAAATTGGTTATGTCATCTTCTTTACATCATTTTTTACATTTTTTTGGAAAATTGTCGTAAAAGTGAGATTTTCGGGAAAATGTAAATTTTGAAATTTTCTGTCGTGTTTTTAAAATTGAAGGAAATTTATTTTGTACCATTTTTGGAGGGAAAATTTTGGTACTGACTTTAGAACCATAAATAAAACATTTTAGTACAGTATTAATTTTTCGAAAACTGAAATATTTTAGAACAGATTTTTTAAAAAGAAAATTAAAATTTATTTAAAAATAATATATTCAAATCTATTTATATTTAACTAATATATTCTAGTCGTCTGAAAAAGTTCCATTCACTACATCATTGCATGCTTTCAATCAGACTCCAAAGTCCAATATTTTGAACAAAAAAAGTCAACAACCAGCCGAACCAAAATAAAAAATTCACGCAGAGGCGTTACTGAGTAATAAAAGCCTCACGACTCAGGGAGCCCAAAAGTCTGTACTAAATCAACAAAATAAAATGACCTACTTGAAATTAACTGGAGATCTATTTTTCACCTAAAAAGTGGAACAAATTATATTTTATCCACCCAGGAAATACCTAAAGCTACGACTCTGTGATTAACAGGTGTTTTATCAAACAAAGAACGCGCAGCAAAAAATTCATTGAACTTTTTAGTTTTTATTATTTTTTTTTAATTTCTCAAGAAAATTTAAATAATTAAAATTTATAAAAATATTCACAAATAAATTATTCACCTCTCGAATTCAAAATTAGTTTTTTATTGGCAAATTATTTTTTAATTGATTTTATGGCCAGCCAGGATGGATCTTTATAGACTTGGTTTGGACTTTCCCAGGTGCCAAAGATTCTAGCAAAAATATTTAGCATTTCGTAAATTATTCAAATTTGACATTTAACCGAATTTACACGCAGTAAATTTTACTGATTTTGTCAATCTGATCAATTGATTTCATTTTATGAGCGAGGAGTGGATTTTTCTGTAAAATCTTCAACAAAAAAATTTAGTACAAATTCTAGTACTTTTTTAGTACAAGTCTTAAACAAAATAAAAAAGCCAAATTTTCTAAAGTCAGTACCAAAATGAAAAATACTAGTAAATTGTATTGTTTTATCTCCCCCTCATAGCTTTTCATTTTTATTAAATTGAATCTACGCAAATAACTTGCGAAAACCTGTGAAAAAACTGGTTTCTTGTTTTTAATTTGCGTCGGCGATAAGTTGTTAATTCACTTCAATGATTCAATGATTGTTGCCTTAATTTATGCCCGGCTTATTTCTGTCTTGAACCCATAAAACACTTTTATTAGTTTTATGGCCACCAAACAGCGAGATCTTTAATTTTTTCCACGGATTATCATTTTTTTTTGTCGTCAAACTCGTAAACAAGAATTGTACGTGGAATTGAATCGGAAATTGGTTGCATTCTTGAGATTTTGCGGGCAAAATTTATTATGATGTTTTTGAAGTTTTTGGAAGAAAAATTTAAAATTGAGGTACTAGAACTCCGAAACTGTTTAAAATATTTTTAGAAATTTAATTCGAAATATTTTTTAGTACCAAAGTATCAAAATTATCGCTAAAAAGTAAAATTTGATCATAACATTGAAAATTGGAGGAAAATATTTTTAAATAAAAATTCTGCACACATGGCTTGGAGCTAAATTTAGACCGGAAGTTGTTGTAGATTTTCTCGCTTTTCCCATATATTTGGTTGCCAAAATTTTCGACGCAATGGATTTTTGGCTTTTCCTTCAAATTCAAGAATTTTTGAATGAATTGTTCAAACTTACCGCTAAAAGCTCTTGATTGAGCTCCTCTTGTTGGACGGGAGGATGTTGTTGTTGCGACATGGCAGTGATGCCGTTTGGGCCAGGTACTAGGATCACGCGTTCACGCCCCAACGATGAACCACGAGCCATTTCTGGAAGGAAAAATGGGAAATTGTTAGAATTTTAGAACATTTTTGTTTTATGGTACTGAGTTTAGTACTAGTTTGTACTAAAAATATATATTCTCTGAATTTCATAAAATGGAAAGTTTGACAACATCGCCTCCTATCAAAGTATTACTCATATTACTAAGAACCACTTAAATAATCATAAAAAACTATCAAGTCTGCTCGACAACAACAAAGATCCAAAGAAAAACTCTCCAAGTGCGAAAAATTCCAAACTATTTTTAGAAGCTTCTCAATGTCATCCAAAACGTTAATAATGAACGGAATAGAGCGAAAATATTTAAAATATATAGAATAACTTATAGCAACTAATGGATAAAATGCGCATATTTGCATGTAAAATTAAATTTATTTTCTTTGGAGCTCGAAGCTTGTGAAGTTTATAGAAACTATAGAAAAGTCTTGAAATAGCTTGGGGATTTGCATTTTAGTTGCAAAACGTAGTAAACAAACAACAGAAATGTTTTTTGTGCATTCATGCTACAACGACTCCGAAAAAGTTCATTATCCAAAATGTAAACAAAGTTTTAGTACAACTTCGAAAGAATAAATTTCAAGTTCACTATCGGAAAATTAAAAGGAAATTTAGTACAACAACTCCGAAAAACCCGTATAACAAGCAGTAAAACCATAAAATTGACCATTTAATGAGACATGGCAATGAAATACCCAAAAATACATCCGAAATATTCATTTCCAAATGGCAAATCGATAAAATAGCCCGAAGAACAAACATTTAATTATTCAGAACACAAAACAAGTGAACTTTCTTTCATTTGAATGGAATTGGCCAACAACTCTTGAATTATTCAACAAAAATCCACTAATTCAATTGACATTCCACGTGCTCCACAAATCTGCACCTAAATTGTTCTTTCCAATGGCCAAAGACAAAACATAAATAAATAATTAAATTTGCGGTTATTTTTGGACATTTTTCCGGGCGTTGTTGTTATTGTTTGTTGTCAGACACGTTTTGAGCTCATACTGAGAAATTTATGAAATTAAATTGGAATAAACTCGAACCAAAATATTTATGTTCGAAAAGTTTTATCGAGAAGTTTTTGTTTGCATAAAATTACAATTTCTATTATTTTTAAAAGTTCAAGTAAAATTTTTAAAATTTCAATAGAAATGCATCCAATCCGAAAATAACACCGAAAATTACAATTTATGTTCGAAAACAGAGCGCTGGCTAATTATAGACCAAAAATACACCAACAACAAAATAAACCAAACAAAACTCAAAAATAAACTTTTCAGTTTGTTTGGCTAAAAATAAGCGGATTAAATGAATTTTCGGCTTTTCAATTGAATTTTGGTGTCTGGTTAGTTTCCTGGCATTTTGATCTGGTACTGCGTTGAATAAATAAATTTAAATGTTGTTATTTACTTGAGGTACTAAATGATGATTGTTAAAAGCAAGATATATACAGTACTAGATTACAGTACTAAACAAATCTCCTTGAGAAAAATTAAAACTATGTTCTAAAACTTGTACTAAAATTACTAAAAAGTACTAGACCAATCAAAAAACATATTTCCAAAAATAAATTCGAAACTTGACTCAACCGGGGCCAATTGAACGGTATATTGTTGTGTCATTTAGTTAATTAATCTATTTTTTTCCACATTTGCAATCATAATAAACGCGAGTGAATCACTTTACCGGATTCATAAAAACAACTTAAAAATGAGTAATTTTCCGCACATTCGAAACAAAAAACAAATCTCCTATAATCGACTCCGATAAATTGGAATCAAAACAAGGAAATTGATTCTTCTCCACCATCAGCTCAGTAAAAATATTTTCTGTAATTTTAGCATCTATTTTTAAACCTCGTTAGAAAATAGATTTATAATATGCGAAGAAAATTAATTAATTATTTCCATATGTGTTTCAATCAGTTTTCTGAGTTGTATTAGTTTGTTTGATTGTTCGTCAGAAGCTGTATTAGTTCAGTACCATATTGTACAAAATAATACGTCATACATTTCATTTATCATTATCATGAAGTACTAGATGATTACAAAGTACGAATATTCTTTAGAACTGCTAATAAAATTTAAAAATGTATTTTTTGCATCGAAAAATGTCTTAAAAATCCGAAAACGCAAAACTGGCAACAATGATAAAGCAAGATGTCTTATCAGTGAAAACTGAGCGGTAGAGAAGATTAAAATTGGCAAAATGTGAGAAGTAATCGTCAAGTAATTGAATTTTTTGCCAAAAAATTATGAAACGCAAATACAGACATATTAAAAAATTTAGTACCAAATCAAATTACCAACAAAATTTTTCAACTTTTTGGTCTCAGCTTCGCCAAAATACATAATTTCACGCATTTTCATATTTTCACACAAATTGCGCTACAACAAAAATTGTTTTGCGTCCAATCATTCAACCACCGAGTAAAAGAGACATAAACTAACAGACAAGTTCTAAAAATAACTACATCAATCGATAAAATGTCCAATGTCAGCTTTAGTCTCCATTCCCATTAATATCCACACACAACTGTTTTATTATTAACACAACATGCCACCTTTCACCACTTATTCTGCTTTGAATCGTTAAAGTGCCGACAAATTGCCTTTGAAATGCATTTAATCACTATTTTAATTGAATGTACTAAAAAGTAATACATTATGTAGGAGTTATAACTTTCGGAGTGCATCAAAAGAGTCATAATTTTAACCTTGATTCCTCTTTTTTATGAAGACTTAATCATAAAAGGAATGAAAAAAAAAAATAATAATAATTTGATGAACTCGCAGACTTTCTGATAAAAGAATGTATTCCTAGAAATTCCCTCATATTCTCGCTAAATCCGAATTTTGCATCATAAAGTCCATAAATGTTCACACATTGGACTTCCTATCGCATTTATGTGTAAAAAATGCACAATTCTCGTAAAAACTCAAATAAAATCATAATAATTCAGTAAATCAGAAATGCGTTGGTTTTTCCGGGAAATTTAAGAGAATTACTAAAAAACTCGGAATAAACTGTCATCAAAAAGATAACCGATAAAATGTTAAATAAATTTTTATGCGATTGTGCTGCGTTTTCCACCCACGCTTTTTAGGATGGAATTCCTCGAAAGAACTTTGAGCTATTTTTTAATGATACTCTCAGAGGCGAAAGTTAAACCTATTTGGATAAAAGCAACATAATAATAATAATAATAGTGACTTTATTACCATATTGGTATTTAAGTTTGAAATATACATTTTTTTACAATTTACATCATTTTAAAATTTGATTTACATATTTGTTTTACATTTACATTTACACTTAAGATTTAAGATACATATTTGTTTACATTTACATTTTATTTACACTTAATTTTTACTAATAATATGGCCGTTTCGGTTGTGTTGCTTCATTTGTTTGATTGTTTAATTTTTTCTCCCTTTATACCGTTTCATTTTCATTAGTCAGTTTTAGGTAGCATTTTTTAAGTTTTTAGTGTGTGGGCTCACACTAAGTTTTGGCTGAGGAGGCGGTGGAGTTTGCTTTTACTGAACCATTGGACCAACCTTTTACTCATGATTCAGCTTTATATGAGAGAAACAAAAAACAAATCAAATTCATCCAATTTTCCTAGTTGTTCGGCTTTTATCTATAATTAACATTATTTTTTACAAAATTTATAATATTGTTTTTTAGACTACTCTCTGTACTATTTATTTGGTTTTCTTTAAATTTATTGTATAGAATAATTCCCTTGTAAAATATGCTATCTTGATTGTATGCTTTAGTAAAATTTGGGACATCATATAAACTTTTTCTTCTTAACTTATAATCATTTTTATTTTTAATCTTAATCATAAACTGTCTCAGATATTCAGGAAGCAAACCATTTTCGATTTTAAATAACATTTTTATTACATTTAGTGCAAGTCTTTGTCTTACTGACAGTAGATTTAGCATCTCTAGCATCAATTTTACTGATGTGTCTTTTTTCATTTTTAAAATATTTCTTAAAAATTTAATTTGCTTTTTTTTTTGCTCATGAATATCTTAGTCAGACAATATATATAATATGGACGGACAGTAATCAAAGTGTGTTGATACAATGCTTTTATAAAGTAATATTTTTGACTGTGCATTTAATTTGTCACCAAGTCTTCTGAAAAGCGCTAGTTTTTTAAAGAGTTTGCCTCTGACGTATTTAAAGTTTTCTTTCATATTTATTTTATCATCAATCATCGCTCCTAGGTATTTCATAACATACACTCTTTCTAAATTTTCCTCACCAATTTTCAGAATGCAATTATTTATATCAACTTTTTTTTTCCTAGTTATAATCATATAACAAACTTTCTACAAACTTTTTGCTTACTTCTCGTAAATGTTATCAAATTCAGGTCTGATTGGATCTTGTTGTGATTGTTCTTGCAATGACGCAAATTTTATAAATAATTTCTCCCATAAAACATATATTCCAGTAACACGTGCAACCAAATCACGTTGTTTTATTTGTTTGAGTATCTTAAAGTTCAATGTAGCGGAAAATTTCATGAACTCGTGAGACTGAATTAAATAAATCTTGGAAAGTTCTTGGGAAGCCATACTATATCAAACACACTTTTCACCGACTTTTCACATTTTTCTTGGATGTAACCAATTGCTGCTGCTCAATGCTTACATATTTATTACATTTTCATGTTACTTGGGAGTTGAGACTAAGAATTTGAAACATAGAAAAAGTTTGCCAAGTATTAACTGAAATTGAATTTAAAACAATCCGGAACAACCAAAATGCTATTAAAACAATTTGTTCTACTTTTCAACAGTTTTAGCTAAGAAATTTCTTTAATTTCTTAAAGTTTTTACGAAAACTCCGATATTTTTTTATTCAATAAAATTGTGTACTAAAAATATACTGAACAGTACTATAGATATCGTTAAGATCTAAATCCTCCAAACTTCCCATGAATCAAAAATGGAAATCCCATCAAAATAATCCCCAACAATGGAAAAGTCTAGAATACATCGCACAGAAAATTAAAAATTTGACAACAACTGATAAGCTGCCTGATAACCTTTAGTAGGTCCGCCATCCAAAATTCGCTTTTAGCTGGTTTTTCGCTAAGCCTCACACAATATTGCCGTTTTTAATGACAATTCCGTATTTCCAGTATTTTTCACTTGTATTTTGAATTAGTTTTGTTGTAATTTTGCCAATTGCGTCTTTCCAGCGGCTGTTTATCGCAAAACCACACCATACACTTTTTGGCTCATTCAAAGCTAAAATTAGCATTTATTATCGTCAATTTATTTCTGGCGCTTATCAAATTGGTTAGTACCGAAAATTTACTTCACCTTATTTTGGTTTTGTGTGAAAATAATTATAATTCACTTATTTGAGAGCTTGTTTTCCCAATAGACCTTTATTTTACAAATGAGGTAAAAATACATCAAACGTAAAAATATCCCAATTTGCCCGCGATCCCATTAAAAGATAATTCCGATTTGATTCGTTGATAAAGCCAAAAATAAAGTACTAAAGTAATTTAAAACTATTTTTAGCGTTTGCGATAAGTTACGCTAGAGTCAATTAAGCTTTTCCACTGTTTTAGTGATTATTTGGTTGTGAGCTGTTATTTATTTTTATATTGGACTTTGTATGTTATTGAATGTTTTATTCAAATAATGGTACGGTTCAATTTGGTACTATTGGTATGGTATTTTTAGTATGTTTTAGAATGTTTGCAAGCATATTTTAGATCAATTGAGATAATCTAGTACTTCTGTTTTAGTTTCCTATTCTCCTATAAACCGATTATCTTAGAAAAGTTAATCCTCAAATTATCCCATTTATAAAATCGATCAAAATATTAAAATAATTGCTATAATTGCTATAATTGGACCAAACCCTTAACAGATCTTTTTAATTGAGCTAAACTTGAGAACTACTCAAGTCCATCAATATTTCTATTCATTATATATTCAAGATTCTTCAGAGTCTTTGGATACTTGAAATAATTTCAAATCTACTTAGGTAAATTGGCGCGTTTTCTAAATTCGGGAGAAATTTGAATAAAGTCTCGACTCCTCACAAATTCTCTTTATTAAAGAAACATCGAAATCATCGAAAAATTGCGTTTTTTCCTAATCAAATTGTAATTTCCATTAAGAAAGCGTCTCTAACAGGATAACATGCAAAATAAGGAGCTAACAGGTAGATACAAAAATGAATTGCTTAGCGAGAAAAGAAAACTCAGCTGGAAAAGCAAAAGTGCCAAGATAAAACGAAAATTGGTAAAAAGATAAATTTTATCTTCTTCCACCAAAAATTTACTTCAAATCGCTAGGAAATCGATATTTACCGTACAAACGAGGATTTATTCTGTTAAATAGGGGAAGATCATAAATTCTTGTATTTTAATTTAAAATTCCAAGAATTTAATAATCACTGTCGGATTATCAAAAATGTGATAAAAAACTTTTCTTCGTGGTTTTTTACGAACGTCATCAAGAAACGTCTCCTGTAGGTCTTTATTTGACAATTTTTCTGTTTTTCTCGAGTTTTTCTTCTTTTCTTGGAATTTGTTGGCGGGAAATGTATTCGAGGAAGTTTGCACCTGTAATCTGATCAAAAGTAGCTCAAAAGTTTGTTAGCTAAAAATTTGTTGCTATCGGCAACACATAAGAAGTGGCACCGTTGAAATTCCTTTTTTGCGTAATTTTTCGTCTTTTATTCGAGTTTGATTTTAGTTTTAAGCTAAAATTTTCAACAGTGTAACTAAATCGACCTTGAAGATGGTACACCATAAAGATGATACACAACAATATTTTTCAATTTTCCAAGCAATTTTTGCAAAAAAGGAAAAAATAACAATTCACATAATGGACGAATGAGAAACCTTGAAATTGTTTTTCTCCTGTGCTTTTATATTTTCATGATAAATAAAAACGAAACAAGCGAGCTTTTGATCCTGCAGAGGAAAATTTTGATTGAGAATCTATTTTTATAGCATCTCGCAGGAGAAACGATAATCTGCTTCTTTTGCAAGAAAATGTTGAGAAATTGAAACTTTTTCAATGGAAAAACTTTTAGAAGTCTTCTAGTACTTCATTTTGTATTTCTTTAGTACTATTGCAAATTTTAGTACCACTTTAAGTTGAATAACCTAAAACTTTTCAATTAATAAATCAATATAATCTAAAATCCACAATTAATAATAAATACACTTCTGATTGCATTTAAACCCAAAGTAAAGCCTTCAAAAGTTTAGGGCATTCATTAAAAAAGGGATTTTATACCGACAGACTCGACAAACCCCAAAACACCCAAAATTCTACCGAAATTCAACAAACACGTGTAGGAATCGTTAAACTTGAAAAAGTTGCAAGTTCCAACCAAGCAAAAAATTGAAAACCAATAATAAAATGAAAGAAACTCGCAAAAACATCAAATATTTAAAAAAATCTCCGGAATTCAAAGAACTTCAGGAATTAGAAGAAAGTTTCATTTAACTCTCTTTTATTGATATTTTTGTGATATGAAATATTAAGAAGGTAAATGTCTCGCAATTTGTGAGAGACTCCTGACTAATTGTTCGACGTACCATTAGCATTTCAACATTTGGAAAAGTCTATTTTTAGGCGACATTTTACCGCAGCACACATTTCATTCAATTTGGTTTAATGTATTGTGGGCAATTTTGGATTGGCCAAGTAGACCAAATAGGATTGTCACATGCTATGAGCCTTCAAACATGTGAATTAACCCTTTTATTATTTAAAAAACAGGAAGGGTGTAAGAGAGTTGAATAACATTTCATTGTAGCTTAAACTTCCTGGTATAACATTCAATTGTTTCATATTTAGGGAATTCATTATGTAATTTTATGTATTTTTAAAAACTTTTATATATTTTTAGAAAAGTTATGTTAAGTTTATTCAATGAATTTTCAGAGATTTTTTTTGTTAATTAGATTTTTGTTATTCCATCTATTGAGTACTTAATGTTGTGTCTACAGTTTTTTTGTCAAAAACATAAAAAAAAAAAATGTTGATTAATTTTATGATGAAATTCGTACAATTATTGCATTCAACTTTTTAAAGCAAAATATCTCATAAATCCATTAATTTACTAATTTTCAATAAGAATCGTTTTAATCCCAAAATTTTAAATTTCCAAAGCATCTCAGTAATCTCACCTAATTTCAGGACGTGCATATCAGCCATAACATAATTCTGTTCAATTGATTTCTGCAGCTTTGCAATTGTCTGTCCACTAATTTACACAGAATTTTACAAAAGTTTCATATGTTTCCAATCTACGTCAATTTACACAAAATGACGTCAAACTACACTTAATGTCTTAATTACACAAAAATAAGTCAATTATTTGTTCCCACTAATATTTTTTTTCTCAGTGTTTTTTAATAGTTTTTTTTAAATTTCTGAAAAGAAAAAAAAAGATAAATCAGCTACTTGACCGCCTCAACTCCACTCAATCACTTTAACTGACTGTTCAGCTTGAAATAAACTGGAATCGAGCCTTTTGCATCAATTAACATTATCGTCGACTCTTTCGCATTCTTTAAACTTTCTTCTGAACATATTTTTGAAAAAAAAAAGATTTGGAGGTCGTCCATTAATTCTTTTTACATAAATTTAGAAAACTTTTAAAGAAATTTTCATCAAAAAAATCAAATTTAATTTGAAAAAAATAATTTCTAGGCAAAGTAATTAATGGACAGCCCCTCGCCAATAAAAATTCACTTTGGCATTTCTCCGGCCACGATTCATACTTGGCACTGGTTTGTTGTTGCTGTGCTTGTATTTGTTGCAATAAATTTACGAAATAAGTGTTCAAACATTTCCGAACGATTTTAGTCGATTTTAGCATTTTATAAATTTGTGAATTAAAAACCGACGAATACGACAAAAATCCGTGTGTTTGAATTGGAATTTTCTGAATGTTTTAAGCAAATAAACGCGAATTTAAAAGAACCATAAAAAACAGCAGACGAGAATATGCGAAGAAACAGGTTCTTTTGGTTGTAGCATACTTAAGAATTAGAATCGTTCGCAACTTGTCGGTCAAATTTCTTCGACAACAACCTGGAGGGGAGTATCTTTTTTTTTATTAAGGAATTTTTGGGGAAGTCTCGTCTTTTTGTTCCAAAAAACGTGAAAAAAATATTTCGCTCCACAAAAATTTTTAACTCTTAATTACCGTATAAATAAAATAACCACAAAATAAAATTAAAAATATTCTGATCATTCTCCCCCTGATCCAAAAATAACAAAAAATGAGTTTTCGGCAAAAAATGTTTGTTAAAAATATTTAAAACATCAACAACCACAAAAAAAATTACCGAGCTCGAAATTAATATGTAAATAAACTGTATAATTGTTGAGCTTCTTTATTAAGGGTTGCAAGAGCAATATTTGTAATAAATTTGCACATTAAGTAGAACTGATGATTAATTTCAATAAAATAATTCTAACATTGTAAACACGTTCAAAAATATTTTTCTTGAATTTTTATTATGATTTTAAATATTCTTGTGGAAAAAGTGATGCCTGATGCTTTTTCATTGCAGAATATTCAAAAAGTCAAATCTGGCAGCCTCTGCATTTAAAATTACTCGTTTATCGCCTGGCAAAGCCAACAAAGCATACAAAGCGTTTAATTAAACATTTTTGCTTATTTGTCTCGGATTCCTAGTCGATTGTTCTAAAAGATGATAAGCAATGAAGCACGAAGTCAAGATAGTAAATACTATCAAGAAACTCCGAGAGAATACGCTTAAGATAAGAGGAAAGCACTTTAGAAACGCTTACATTAAAATACGGAAAGAATGTGCAAAAAGTGGCTGCCAGCTGATCGAAGTTGATAGTAAGGAAATTTTACATTAAATATTTAATATTTAACTTTCGATACTTTCAAATGTCAAAAGTTACATGGCTCGACAAAAAAGTATCGATTTCATGAAATTAAGGGTTGGAAACAGAAATTAAACGCAATTACTTCAAAATTTGGGGAAAATTGGTGAAATTTTACAAAAAGAAAAAAATTACACTGAATCACAAAATTTTATATTCATGTAAATACAGATCGACAAAAAAGATCAATTAAACATGTTTTATCTGTTTTCTAAATCAATTTATCGTTTTTCATTAAATTTAATTGAAACTAATCAAAATAATTAAAAATCAAAAGCAAACAATCCAATCATAGTTAAAAAACCATTAAAATGGCACTGACACCCAACATTCTAGAAATTTGTGCAACAAACTTGAATGGAAAATGAAAAGTCGGGAAATTCAATAAACCATGTTGCCAATGAACTTGACTTCATTTAAAAGTATGATTCAACAACTCAAATAATCATAAACTACAACAAAATACACTATGTCCAACAAAAATTATAATTTTATTGTTTTGAATTTGAAATCGTTTATTTTAGCAATTTATTAGCAAATCTGCACAATTATTCGTAATTATTTCTAATTATCTCGGATCCAGTCAGAAATAATCACTTTTTCTGCTCAATTTCAGCTTCATATGGCTGTTTGTTTGTATTTCACATATTTAACTCGTTTTAGCTCATGTTTGCTCTTGTTTGTTGCAAAATGTTCAACTCGCCATTCTCGCATATTTCAAGCCACAGCAACAACACAACCCAACAAAAATCTTTCCAACAATTTTTCTTTTTTCGAAAATTCAAAGTCTCTGCGAAATTGGGTCGATTTTTTGCACTAAATGCGCCTGTAAACACACACTTTATTCGACTTTGTTCGAACTTTATTTCAGTGTTCATACATTTTAATTCGAACTTTATTCGTCTCAGGCGACCACCGCTACAGCTGTAGAGGCACAAGTGCTTTTAAACTCACAGAAATACTCTTAACACTCACATTCACCAAATTGTTCTTGAAAATCTTTGCAAAAATATTGTTTTGCACACAAAAAACGCTTTTAACACTTTATTACGTTTATTTCGCTATTTCAGCGATTTTTCGCGATTTTTCTAAATCTAGAAAATCATCAACAACTTTTTCTTTCTATTAAAAAACATAAAAAATTGTTTCTTTTTTTTTTCATCCAACAATTTAACTAAATTCTTATTTTTCTTCAATATTCAATATTCAGAAATATTCACAAAATTCAGAAATTCTCATCAAACAAACAAAAATGTTTTCCCGGCGTTGAGACGTTCCACACTCGGTACTCATCAACTACTAAACAGAACTTGAATTGTTCCTTTCCAACTCGCCAACGAGTCGACAAATTGAGCGCCGCAGCCGAGAGAGAACGCGATCAAGTTGCCGAGCAGCGAAAACCTAAAAATAGCGCAAAAATATCGCCAACATACAGCAAAACATACATACACAAACCATCAAGAGAAGCCTACAGACAATTTTACATTTTTCATTTTTTTGTGATTTTTTTTTTCTTTTTTTTTTTTGATTCAACTTTTCCCCGAGTTTATTTTAAGAATTTGTTTTTTCGTTGAAACTAACTTTGAACACACAGATAAACGTAAATATAATCATGTAGTTATTTTTAGAACTTCTTTTATAATATATGTAACCAGTGTTTGCTGTTACAAGCGGGCAACACAGCGAAATAGCAACACAATCTATTTTCATGTTGGAAGGATTCGATTCTGTTATGTTATTGTGGGTTGAATTGGAGTTACCTTTCGATTTTATGCAGAATGAGTCGAGAATTCGATGAAAGGTTAAGTTTCGTGGGTGTGTGGAATGGTAAACATATGTTTAAAATTACACTGAGAGCCCCTATGATTAGAAATTTACATAAAATGACGGTTTCACTTTCTAGACTAAAAATTTAGATGCAAGTAAAATTACAGTAAAAGTCCCCATGGCATATTTTAAATAATTTATTGAAAAAAATAAACCTTTCCACCAAAAATCCTAGGAAAAAAGCCTAAAAATTAATAATTAAAATTCCACGAAAGCCTGGCAAAATCCTCCCAAAACCCGCCTCCACCCATCCCCCAAATGTAATTGGGGAATATTCCATCGCTTGAGTGTTCCACACGCCGCTCTCTTGATAGAGGATAATCTATCTCAAACGCGAGCTTCGTTTGCAATCACATACAGCAGCAAAAGTCGAATGTCTATTTATAGAACAGTTTATTCTCAGTTTTCAGTCGAAAATGTATTTTTAAACTTCAACAAACAAATTTGTTTTAAATATAAAGTGCACCAACAAAAACAACAAAAACAACTTGAGGCCAACAACAACATTTTTCGGAATGAAAAATGACTACAAAAAGTACAAATTGAGCGCAATTAGGCGTTTTCAGAGAATTAAATGATATTTTTTCTGGTATTTTTGGATATGTATTAAAGTTTTGGATAGTTGAATAATTTAATGGAATTTTTCTACTCAATATAACGATATAATTGGGGAACTGAGAGAACCAAGAAACCTGGCAAGACGATTGAGTTTCTTGAGAATTCTTCAGAATCCTCGAATAACAAGCAATTATGGAAATTGATTTTTAACATTTTCAGCTATTTTCGGCTTTCAATTTTCATTGGTCAAATTGCAATAAAATTGCTTTTCTCTGCAATTGAGTGAAATTGAATAAAAATTCAATGAAAAACATTTCTTAATTGAACATGTGAGAAAGGAAAATTGTTCTAATTTTAAGTCTTTGTTGTGTTTTAGGTATTTTTGACATGAAATTGGTATTTTTAGTGTCACAAAAGAAACATTCATAGCATTTGGGTGGTTTTGCACCTACATTGAGTTAATCTAAATATTTCAAAGAAAACATAAATTCGGCCATAACTTCACAACAAACATCGTTAATGTTATCTTAATGCTGATAAAGTTGTTTAATATCATAGCTTTCGGACCTTTATCATAGAAATTTACTTAATAATAATTGTAGAGCTCGTTATAATGTTGTGTATGCTCGTTTGAATAATCTACCCTTACAATGTTTCTCCAAAACTAATTTAACCTTGAAAATCAATAAAAAGCTGGGGTGTTTGTTTTCTATTTTTGTCTTATCCAGGAGTTACCAGAGAGCAGTGTGCTTACCTGTAAAAAAAATGGAAATCAATTATTAGTATTTTGGTAGTAAAATTGAACCAAATATTTTTATAAAAATTCTCCAGGAAAACATTAGCTCCATGTTTTCAGCATACACCAAAAATAATTAATTGAAACGAAATACTAGCAATTAAATAATCAAGCGCTCAAAAACAATTTTTCTATTGAATTAAACTTCCTCGCTTCTAGCCCCAAAATGCTCCAATTTTTTATCAAAAATCAAACAACAACACACGATTGTTTTCTTATAAAAAACGTTCGCACTG
Source organism: Parochlus steinenii (assembly GCA_038502155.1). Classification (NCBI taxonomy): domain Eukaryota; kingdom Metazoa; phylum Arthropoda; class Insecta; order Diptera; family Chironomidae; genus Parochlus; species Parochlus steinenii. Next base: position 4,409,330 of record JAXCIN010000045.1, on the reverse strand, counting down.
ATAAGAAACTTGCAATAGTTCACACACTTCATCAAATTAAGCGATTCTGCAATTTTTCCAAAAATTGATACAAATTTATTTGTTTTTATAAACTTTTTATAGGCATTTTTATGGCATTTAAAATGGCGATTCTGTAACGCAGATTGGTAACTTTCGTTTATAAATCAGAACTTGAAATCCATGATACTTTCATATGGACAACTTAATCAAATTAATTCAAAAATTTATCTGGGAGTGTCGATAAAATATAAAATCTTCAAGTTTCTTATCCCGCTGATCCACAAAGTACTAACAGCCGGCGCACGAGCTCAGGATCATCCTCTTTTTCGGATCAAATTCGAATCAAATTCGGATCAAATTCGGATCAACGATTTGATCCGTATTTGATCCGAATTTGATCCGAATTTGATCCGACTTTGATCCCGTGGGATTTTGTATGGGAAATAGAAGAATGGGAAAAAAGATGATCTTTTTCAGCGCACGAGCTACTTTTTTTCACTAAAAAGATGATCTTTCAGGGTGTCCCACGCAGTTGAAAAAAAAAAAAGTTAAAAAAGTTGGAAATTTTTAAAAAAGTCGGAAAAGTTGCAACTTGAAAAACGATCAAATTACACTAATAATAAGTTTTTTGAATATTTATTTCAAATATAATTCTTATAATTCGTTTTTAACAGTATCATTTTTAACAGCTAACAATTATTAAATAATAATAAGAATAAAACTAGGTTTTCTTCACGTAATTGTTCATTGCGTTGTTGAGTTTCCGATCTTTAGTTTTTGTTAATTTGTCAATCTCTGCGTAGATGGATTCGATCTCGGCCTGAATACTTTTCACCAAGCTTATATTAGTCTTAATATATTCCATCTCATTTACATTTAATGTTGCTTTCGCGCAGAGCTTTGTATCAATAGTTTTCTGCAAATCGGATTCAACCATTTTTTTTTTTTTTGATTCTAGCTTGAAATTTCACTTTTCAGTTCCTCGAATGTTTAATTTCCACAACAGCCTCAACGCTTGCTATTTGTTTATCTTTCAAGTTTTTCTGATTCTGCTAATAAAAGCTTTTTTTTCTCTTCTTGTTCAATTTTTGTAAATTTGCTAGTTTTAACAAACTTCAACCCGTGAAAACATCGTTATTATGAATCCTGATGAAAGCTTTAATATGTTTTCTACTGTTGAATGTTTGCTCGTGCATTCTTGTTCTATTTGAGGACAGAATTTGTTTACTATCACCGAAGCCACCATCAATTTCTGCTTGACTATGACTCACGTCAATCATCATCATTATCTGAGTTACAATGCGATCGTATTCAACATTTCCATTTGTAAACTTTACAGTTGACATCTCGAGAAGATACTTTGAATACATCATATTCTTAATAGCGCTCAATTCTTCGTCAATCCTGATTAAGTCCATCTCATCCTGCATCTGTTCTAATTGAACTCCGTAATCAAGAAGTTTGGCAAGTCTCAAGACATATTTCTGATTTAAAATGTTGGCTGGACTGAGGAATTGGCAGTATCAATAGAAATCACCTACCATGCAGCTCTCAAGTAGACCTTTACAAAAGAAATATCAAATTTCGCAGATATTTCTTTTAAAATCCATTTTACCTCATCCGCGTCTTCCAAAGCAGAGTTTATATCCTCACTCATTTTAATGTCTTTGATTGGTTTTATTTTGAGTTCAAGATCTTCGGGATTTCTGAAAATTCCAAAATATTTTCAGCTTTCACGATTTTCAACAGAAACCATTTCTTTGAATATTAGATGCTAAAGACTAAAACTTCTCTTTTCTCTAGAAACTTCATTGGCTCCATCAATTTAGCGATTTCAACAACAAACATCATTTGAGCTTTCATGTTTTGTTGGCTTAGTAGGCTGAAAATTAAAATTTTTCGTAGTAATTTTGCTGAGATTTTGGCTTTTGCGATGCCTTTTTCCAAAAAAGGTACCAGAAGGGACAATTTTTCACAGATAAGAGCTACAGATGGACCAAGAGTACACCATCTCAACAAACTTGAAGGCAGGACTGAGTGATTCTTTGGTAAAATTTTTCTTGGGCTGCTGGTTTTGAAGTGCTGGCATATGCTATGACTTAATTCGCTGGAATCAATCGTCTTTTTTTCCATCGTCAGCGAAAGATATTGATTTTTTGAAAAGCAAATGTAACAAAATTTCCGATGTTCAATAGTTTGTATCCTCTAAAGACTTTGGTATCCCAGAATATTGTTAACCTTCTTGTTTACGTTTGGTCCATCGCTTCCTAGCATTATAAGTTACACAAACTCAGATCATTTTTCTTCTAGTGATTTCAGTATCTTTCCGGCCAAAACCTCACTTGTTGCAAAATAAAATAAGTAGTTAAGGAAAATTCAACATCTTTCAATGATTTAAAAAAAAGTTTCATTTGCAATTCCTTAACATGCGCTTCATTTTTTCGGTCTCATCGTAACTAATTGAATAAAACTTGAATTGAAAATCATCAAGGATGAATTTTAAAGAGTGCGGTCCGAGTACTTGATTGATGATTCGACCGATTTTATTGTCAAACGTAGAATCCAATAAGTCGGTGGGATCCAATGTCTTGAAGAACTTGTGATCAGCTTCTGCCGAACGTGCTGATCTGTTTTCTTTAACAATGTGCAGGACAATCAATAGTTCTTTGATTAAAACTTCATCTTTTTGTAAAAATCAGTAGTTTCTTAAACTTCCTGATGGAGCTGATGTAAGCCTAGACTGCGAGCGATCAAAAATCCCTTCCTCGCTTTAAGGTGGGAAATTGCTTTTGCATGATCAGTAATGGCTCCCTTTCCCCGTGCACAAATCAGATCTTTTGACAATATTTGCATCTGTATTTGGTATTGTTTATTGAATCACCCAAGAGCCGTAAACGTCATCATTTTTGATCTAATTTTAGTAAGCAGTCAGGAAATCCCATCTATAAAAATAAAAAATATTTTAATTTAAGATCATTAGAAAAATATGTACAGAATCACAATAACTACTTGAAATGAACGCAGATTGTTTAAAATTCAATTTGAAAGTCGGCAATGCTTCAAGTTGGCTGTAACCAAAAAAAGAATAACATTTTATCTTGAACCTCCTATCGAAAGTTTTATAAATATTTGCCCAAATCTTGAAGTTTCAACAATTAGGTTTTTCCAGATAATTGAAATCTATAGTAAAGATACAATATTTTTTCTTGATTATCACGTTTATTAACAAAATATCCCAATTCAATTGTTTTCGATCTCAAATATAGCTGAAATTTTTACCTACCTACTGTAGAATCTATTCTCGACAATATTGCATGTTTATAGGGAGAACGTTCATAGCTGGATTCAGCATAATCTAATATACACTTCACGTTTTAATTTTAAAAATGGACAATTCTTTGACAATCGTTCGATTTTACGTGACTGAACAAGCAAAGACCAAAACTTTTTAGTAAATACCAAAGTAAAATCGACATAAGCCTTAGTTAATAAATTTTCTACAAAAACATGTTTTTTTTACTTTCTTTACTTGAATCGGGGTCTGAGTTTTGACAAATGAAATTTGAATTGAGCAAATGGAAAACCGTTGAACGGAGCAAAAAACCCAAAACTATTTGAATTAAAAAACAGAGCATCTTAGAATAGGTTACATCGAGGATTTTTTCTAAATTCAAAAATGTGGAAAAGTAATAAATAAATTCATCAATTTAGTCAAATTTAAATACTTAATTAAAAAAAGTTGAATTTTTATAAAAAAGTTAAAAAAGTCAGTCGAAAATTCAAAAAGTTGCAAAAAAGTAAAAAAAGTTGCTGTGGGACACCCTGTCTTTTGGCATCAAAATTTGATCCTGCTATATGGTAGATCAAATTCGGGATCAAGTCGAAAATGTATGAAAATTTCAGTAAATTTTAGATATTTTAGAAGAAAAAAAAGTTATTATGAAAAATATTCAAAAATTTAATTGAAATTTAATGTTGGAAATTCAAATTTCCAAAAAAATAAAATTATTATGAAATTTTTCGAATAATTCTAAGTGAATATAAAAAAAATAATTAAATCAAAAAAATTGAAGTACGGATGATGATGTTCTATTATAAAAATTTTTTAGTGGAATTTTTAAAATTTGTATCGATTTTTTTGGAAAAAATAGATAGTCACACCAAAATTCCTGATACCAAAATGTTCCATATCAACCCTAGTTTGAATATGAAACTAGTAGAATTGGGTCTATCAGCTGAGGAGATGTGGCCATTTTTTTGGTTTTTTAGAACATTCCCATACAAAATCAACTTTTGAACGGTACAAGTTAGCGATTCGGTTTCTTCAGCAAAATTGTTAAGAATTATGAGTTGAAAATAGACCATGGTCAGGAGTGGGTGCTCCACCAGCAGGTATGAGGATCTGGTGGCTCCAGACACTTTTTTTGGAAAAATGATCAGAATAATGTTATTCGTTAAGAAAAACTTCAATTTCATGTTTTGGAAGATGGAACCACCACCTGACCAGGAGTATTTCTACCAGATCTTAAGAGAAATATAAGTAATACATTTTTTCATCGAGCATAAATGGGGGCGAGAGATGGCTGAAAATATGCATCTTGCATTAATATGTGCATTTTTGCTTAAGACATCAAAGCTCCATTTCAATTTTTCATACTTTTTTCTTTTGATATTTCCTATATATTTTCTCAATATTATTGTTTTTTTTCAGCATATTTTGCAATTTTGCATGCAATTTATCTGTCAAATCGCGGGGCTAAAGATTTAGGGTTGTGTTGGGACAAAAAAAGATGATCCTTTTGAATAGTTGATCCTACTGAAAATTTGAGCTCGTGCGGTGGATCAGATCAACTTATTTGATCCCGGATCAACTTGATCCGAATTTGATCCTGAGCTCGTGCGCCGGCTGTAAGAGTCCCCAAAAACAGGGGATTTTGACAATTTTTCACTTTGCTCTAAAATGTCTCGAAAACCCTAATACTTTTATGTGTTTTTGGGTGCCAACATTCAGAAATTAAATTATCGAAGTATTGTATAGAATTGCCAAAAAATTAAATTTCGTGGGTCGCATTTTTGGTTTTTGGGTCCCAACATTCAGAAATTTTCGAAGTATTGCTATTCATGAACCTGCTAGGGTTCAGGGATAATAGTATTTTTTGAACTTTCGTTTTTTGACTAAAAAATCTCAAAAAATTAGGTTTCGTGGGTCGCATTTTTGGTTTTTGGGTCCCAACATTCAGAAATTAAATTTTCGAAGTATTGCTATTCATGAACCTAGGTTCATGAATAATATTATTTTTGAACTTTCGTTTTTTGACCAAAAAATCTCAAAAAATTAGGTTTCGTGGGTCGCATTTTTGGTTTTTGGGTCCTAACATTCAGAAATTAAATTTTCGAAGTATTGCTATTCATGAACCTAGGTTCATGAATAATTTTATTTTTGAATTTCCGTTTTTTGACTAAAAAATCCCAAAAAATTAGGTTTCGTGGGTCGCAGGTTTCACGGGTCGCAAATAGCGTTCAAAAAACATCAAAACAAATTTCATTTAGAATTCTGCGAAATTATACTTCGTCAAACAATGTGAGGTTATGTATTTAGTATATTGACTATAGTCTATAGATTGCCAGAGATATTGCCATGAAGTGATCTTATTTATTGGTAGGACAAACCAGCCATCACAAACTTTTCTATTTACTGGCCAAGTCTATAAATAGAACTGCGCCGTTGGTATCGCGCACTTGTTGTCTTTTCTGTTTAGAGACGGCAGCCAGGGGTTGAGGAAGGTTAATATATGTATTTTTAATGGAATTCTTAATTAATTATTCAATGAAGAATATTAAATTGCTTTTTATTTATATCGGAATTCTGTAAATTGAGGAAGCCTTTTTCTAGTAAATATTACGTGAATTTAATGGCGGTTTTAAAAGTATATTAATTCTAGTTTGATAATAATCGGCACATAAATTATTAAAATAAAATTGGGATAAATTTTAAAACAAAATTTTCCGAACAATCATTATAATCAAAGATTCATGGGTCAAATTTTTGGTTTTTTATTCCAAATTTTCAAATTCCAAAAAATAAAAAATTCCTGAAATTTACCCAGCCCTATCAATCCTTTTAAATAAATCTACTAAATAATTCCGACGAACTTTAATTACAGACTGAAACTTTTATTAAACAATTTAAACCACACAAGCCCCTGCCTAACAAAACTCCCAAAAAACCGACTAAAATATATGTTTATATTTGCATTTTATGTGGCAAAAAGTTTCTTGTACTTTTTTCTACGTTTTTATATAATTTTTCATGTAAAATAACAACAAAATTCGCCGAAACCATTTTTTCATTTCTTCTTGTTTGATGATTTGGCCATATTTGCTCCTATAGCCACATAGGATGATAGATTGGCCAGTTTTTGGCTGGTTTTGCAATTCGCCGCGAATTTAAATATTTAAGTGATTTGTTGAAGATCGGTTTAGGTGGATAAGGATTTTAATGAATGAGTTAAGGATTTCCAGTCTTTGGATTGAATTTTATGTGGGTTGGACTTTTTGAACAAATAATAGGTTGCATAATGAAAGGATTTTGTATCACAAAGCTCCTAGATTTTAAAACATTATTTACGGAAAACCCCAAGTAAACTTTAAAATTGATTTATTTTTTATATTTTCAAGTTTTTATAAAAAGAACAACTCAATTCAAATAAACTCCTTAGTGCACTCAAAACTTTTTCTTTTCACTTTCTCACGAAACTTCAAAGTTCTGATCCACCCCCCCAAAAAAGCTTCAACAGAAAAACCCAAAACAAAAAATGCAAAATAAAAATTTTAGTAAAGGTCACGAAATAAAATCCTCACAAAAAAGGCAAAAAAAGGAAAAACAAAACAAATCCACCAAGTCCACACCACCAAAGTAAAACCAAAAAATTGACTTTTGCGAGAGAGGAGAATGTCAGAGGTCAGGCTTCGCTCAAGGACTCGAGAACATTTAGAGCGACAAGATTTTTTGGAAAACACGAACGAAACGGAACAACCGGCGAAAGGATTCGGAACAAAATATTCAGTTCTAAAAATAGTCTTCTATATGGTATATAAGCCTGGTGGATATGGAGAGCAGTAGGGCAGGCGCAAATTGATAGCAGAAGGGGTGGGAGAAATGCGAATAGTGTGAGGATATACGTGATATGTTAACCAACCAATTTTCCAATATAAATTTCATGAATTTTACGGAGTGTATATGAACAAATCAACTGCATGTTTTATTCATTTGTTGAGGAAGGCTACAAGTTAATTTAAAGGATTCAGAGTGGAATGGTTATAGGCGAGAAATTCAAGGAAATATTTTAATTAGGGACAAGTTTGACCGGTTATTAAAATGTAAACAATGACTCAGAATGAAACATTTTCTGTTGTAATCTTTAAAGAAATCAGAAAATTCAAACTTCAGGTTTTTTGAAAAGATCTGATTACCTAATTAGCGTTTTTTTTAGAGCAAGGTAGCATCTAGACGTCAATCACCTGAAAGCTTATTGTAAAGGTAAATGAATTCAACAGATTAATTTTAGCAATTAAAATTCAATGTCTCGAGTTACAGTCTAAAGAATAAATCAATCGCTTGAAGTGGCATGATAAATATGGCTTTAATTTGTATTCTGCAATAATTTTAGATTTTTGTCTAAAATTTAATATTATTAAGTACCGTACTTGATGTTAAGAAAGGTTTTTTAAGTTGAATCGGGAAAATATTATGCAATGTTAGGCCTACGTGCTCTGACCTTATAAAAGTATTCCTAAAAATATTATACCAAATAAAGATAAAAAAGCTTTCAAAGACGAGTATTTTTTCCATTTTCGACTTTCCTAAAGTTCAATTTTATTAGTTAAGTTATCACTCTTTTATAACCTTTTTTATTTGTTTACCATTGTTAATGTCACAATTTTGATTAGCTGATGAACTTTTTTTTCAACACGAAATCCACAATTATTTATACATTTGCAGAAGTCGTCTAAATTTCTTCATGGAAATCTTAAAAAAGAAAATAACATACATTTCTTTTTTTTAATTTATAACAAAAATGATATTCACTTGCATATAAAAGTACAATTTACATTGTAATTGAAGCAATTGTTGTCGCAATGACGCAAAAGCTGTCGTAAGAGTAGAAGCTTAGCGAATTGTTGAGCTTTCCGCTAATAGAGAAACCTTTTCTTTTAACTGCAGACACGAGTTCGTGAATTTGCATAAAAACAGAAAAAAGGATTTTTGTCGACACGAGCAGGATGCCTGAAGGTTGTCTGATCAACAAAATTGAAACACAAATTTTCAATTTTACAATTTGATCAAGAAATGTTTGTAAAAACATAACGTCTTGAATAAAACGTCGATGGCAAACCCAAAATTAAAAATAACTTTTCAATCATTGGAAACTTCATTTTCATTGAATTTCAATACAGTATATCAAAAAATTCTTCTACAGCATTTCTGTTTGTCGTCGAGCTTTTGACGTCATCTGACGTCATTTGCGGCATTTGAATACCACCTAGTGTTTGAATAAAATGTTGTTAATCCTGGCAGTAAATTTGAAATTTTGATAGAATTCTGAGAATTCGCCGTATTTTTATGTTTGATTAGCAATATTTATTCCAGTTTTTGTTGCAAATTTAAGCAATTGTTTCATTGATTGAAGTTTAATGAATATTTTATCAGAATATTACGCACAACAAAATATTATGCCATGTTTTCTGATGACAGATGTTGAATAAGTCTTCACTGATTTGTCTATAAAAAACTTTAGTTACATAAGAAATAAAATATTAAGGGTAAGGCAATTTATTAATCTGTCAAGAAATGCTCCATTCATAGCCTTCTGCTGATATGTATTAAATATTAGATAATAATCAAAAGAATTATAGGCATTTCGGAAAATTTTCAGGTTTTTGGGGTGACTCCAGGTTCATGATCAAGTTACTCATTATTAGTTATTAAAAATTAGAAATTCACACGATAATTTTCTTCTAAAATAATTTAAACGTAATCTTCTCATTTAATTGAAAATTGAAAATTATTCATCATAATGAAGCATAATATAATCTATTAATACCTTCTACTTTACCATGTTATCGCCAATCACCAAGTTACGAATAACGTCACAACTCCCAAATACGAATATTCAAATCTATTAATAAAATAACAATTCCAATCACAACAAGCTCAAAATCAACAAACAGAATGTTTTTTAGATTCTAATTCTATCTATCAGTAAAGAAAAGCTGGATCATACACAACAGCAAATACTGAAATATTTGAATATTCTATCAAATGTGTTGATAATTTGCTGGGTGGATGACATTTTGATTTTGGTTTTAAAAAAGGGTTTCTAGTTAAATTTAGCACTTAAAAATAAATGTCTTGTTCAAATTAAAATTAACAAATTCAAGTAAACAAGCCCTCCTGAAATGTCAAGTAAAATTCAACAGAGGATCCTCCCCCCCTTTGAGAATCAAAACATTCAAATGGAAAATTGCGTATTTACTTTTTTCTTGCTAAAAACAGTCGATGCTAATTAATCAGCGATTTATACATTATTTGCTTCATGTAATTTATATAATTGATTTATTTATTTACGGATTGTGTGACGCAGTGAAAAAAATACTGTCAATTAAACTGAATGTTTTCCATGTAAGCAACATTTATAAGTTATCAACTGTTGAGTTGAATTACTATTTGCAGTTATATTGTACCATAATCATGAGGCTGTTCTGTTTAAAAACTATGTATGAAGTTTTCTATTCATTTAAAATTAAAGAGATGATAAATAGTTGAATCGAGATTTAGTTAACGTAGCGAAAAAAAATTAAAATTGTGGAAATTTTAGCAGTTTTTTAAATAGTAAAAACTTCCGGAAAATTATATGTTTTCCAAGAAAGCTTTTTTATATAAATAAGCAATAAAGCCCAATGTTTGAAAAAACATTTCCTGGAAGATTTTTTCTTTTCTTTTCTATTAAAATGAAACGAAAGTATGCAGCATACGAAAATTTTTATTTGTGGAAAAAATTGTGAAAGCTTTTTTAAAAAAAAAAGATTTTATGTTCTTTCTTGATAATTCATTGTTTGATAATTCTTTGTTTTTTTTTTTTGAAGAGGTAGAGATTTTCTTCAAATAATTGTCCTCAAGTGTTTTTTGAAAGTTTAAGGTCAAAATAATATGTCTTATAAGTTTTCAACAATTTAATTATGAATTTTTTATTTTGTGCTACTTTTGAAAACAAACTCAATTGTTTTTTTATGGAAGCAAAACAAAAGGTGCCAATTTTAGAATTCAAAAGCTGCTTACGTAATTCAGTTGAGTAAGACCAATTAAGAACCACTGCAAATATATCAGCTCACCAACCAGTTCACAATAGTGAATAATGGAAAAGCCGTATAATTTCGTTGAATGTATTTACAACAGTTTAATTTAAATACAATGTTTTAAATCGTTTTGAAGCCATTTTAAAAGTATTATTGGATAAATTTATTTATAAACCGCATAAAAAATCATGTTTGGGTAGAAGATATTAAACAATTTTTCCTTTCTTTAATAAGCCGCCAAACCCGCCCAATGATCACTAAAACATCAACAGAAAACAATAATAATCAAAAGGAAGTCAAACTTTCCTCTAAAAAATAAAAATTACAAGTTTACACCGAGAAAAATGGGAATTAATTAAAAATCTATTTTTATTTTTAGAGTTTTATAAATATTTTTCTTTAGAGAAAATTGTAATTTATAAAAAAGCGAGTAAAAAAATGTCTGTTTAACAAAAATATTTATAAATTCCGAGCATTTTAAAAATAGGAAAGGTTTTGTACGATTAATGGAGGTAATAATATTTATTGCCTTGACAGACATCACAAAGTAGACAGACTTATCAAAAAATAGACGTAGTACATTAAATTTAAATTTACTGAGAACATACTTGTCTAGCGAATAAATGTCTTAAGAATTTAACCGAACTTTAAAATTCATCAGACAATTCAATTGAAAATTTAAATTATGGAGTAAAGATTGGCTATGCCTGAGCTTGATAACATTCTTCAAAAATAAACATTTTGTTTACAAACTTGTCGAGCTTGGTGTTAAAAATGATTAAAGACACAAAATATTTGTTAAATAAATCGTTCTAAATTTACTTCTAGGAATCTCTGAATGAAGTTCCACCAAGATGTAAAATGTAAATTGAAAAACCTTTAGCAACACAAAAAAATTACTCAAAGAACATCGACTCGTTAATTTAATAATGAAAAACACTTCAAAAACACTTCAAGAAAACGCATTATTGAAGAAGAATCCTTATTAAAACACCGTAAAATCAATATCCTATCAAAGGTTAAGGGCTTATAGCCACACTTAAATCAAGCTCCGTTGTTACCTAAATTTGTTTGCCAACCTATAAATAAATACCTTTGCAGTCTGAACAGTGCAAAGTCCTCATTAATGGTATAACAAGTATTATTTACAGTCATTACACAAGACAAAAATCCGGAGCTAATCCGAAACTCGTGAAAGAGCTTTCAAGTACTTTTGTATTTAACACAAAGTATAACAAAAAGTTATTTCTAATTCTTGAGAACAAATCGTGTAGAAAGGTGGCAGTGCAGCTAACAGTATTACAAATTTGGTGGTACAAAATTATAAGGATTATTAAAAATAATTCCATAACATAATATGGAATTACATTTATTAAAAAAAATTAAAATCCACATAACTCGGAGAACTTTTTGAGTTATGAAAAACACAAAAAGTTATGTAATATGTACGTAGAAAGAAAAAAATGTATAAAGGTTACTCGCAACACTCAATACCCTGTCAATAAAAGACATTAAATAAGAGATGAGCAGATTTTCCTGCAAATTTGTTTGACATCGATTGACGCAGAATTGAACAAAATCTAAAATAAATCAAACAAAATATTCGAATTTCCTATTTTTGATGCAAAAATAAATTTGGCAGTGTATAAGCATCAGAGCAGAATTTCAGTTTATTTGGGTTTTTTTAGGTACATATCAAATTAACTTAAAAACTATTAAAGTTTTTGATCATGAAAACACAAATTTCCAAAAAACCCCTACTTCATCTCTGCTTCTAAGCAAACAAACATTTATCGCCATTTTCCTGTTAAAAACGTAAATTGGCCCACAGATTCGATTTTCCAGTGCAAGATTCTCTCGGGCGAATTTTATGGCGCCATTTCCACAACTGCACAACAACACAATATCGGAATAGAATGTTATAAGCATAGGCCAAGCAGCAAAAAAAGGTTTCCAAATATCACTGAATCAGTCTAAAACTTGAAAAACTCGGCAAACTGGGAAAATAACAGAATGCGTCTAATTTTAGCCATCAAAAGCCATAAATTTCGGAAAAACTCTATAAATAATGCTGTGAGAGTTTTTATTATCTTTTTTTTATGCTCCAAACATGACACAAAAATAGCATAATAAAGGCATAATTTATCCAAGCATAACATGTTGGCGGATTCACAAGTCTTTTGATTAGAACAAAAATCTGTTCAAGTTCTTTAGCTTTTGCTTCTCCTTGTTCAAGGACACCTTTTCCGCTCGTGCCAATTCGACGGCTTCCTGAGTGTCCATGTTGACTTTTCCTCACCAAAAATTATTTTTGCTTTTCGATTAAACATTTCAGAAAATGCGCATCAAAAGAAATACAAGCAACATACAAAAAACTATAATTATATCTTTACAAAAATAGACGTTTTTTTCTTTTATTTTATACTTCTTGATTGTTATTGTGGGAGCAACTTTTTGTAGGACTTGTCGGTCGAATTTTTCTTACAGAAATTTTTATGAACTGAATCCTCAAAGAAATTCAATATCCTTTTCTTTCTAGTTCAAGTCATGTACTTTCAAAATTTTAATCAAGAAAGAAATATTATTAAAATGATTAAAAGCTTTTTTGGATCCCATTCACACGATACAAAGTTTTGCATATAGAATAGTGAGATGGCTCATGTCTTCAAATACTTTTTGAATCCTTGAAGCAATAAAAGTTCAAGCTAACAAAGCTAACTCAAGTAGAATAAGTAAAATAACCTAAATAAGTGAAAAGGTGAAAAACTGAAGGAAAAAATTTAAAAACAGAAGCCCAAAAATACGACTTTAAGTTTTCTTCCACAGTAAAAATTTTTAAAATTAATTGTATAGATAAAAGGAGGTAATCTAAAATCATCACAAAAATTAATGCAAACTCCATATTAGCAACTCTCAGTAAACTTATTGCTTTTCAATTCTTATTTTTTACTGTGAAGGCACGGAATATAATCTTTTTATGCTTCGTATCTATTTCTGTACTTTTGTTTGATATTTTATACCCAAAAAACAGAAAATTCTGCGCTTCAATGCAAAGCTTTTTCAGCTATTTTGGGAGTTTTATAGAAAATGTATAAAAGCCAAGCAAAAAAAAACATTTCGCTTCCAATATTCTAAATCACTTTTTTCCGTACCCGAACGCAGAAAATAATATTAATCCTCAAGCAACGGAGCTATAAATACAATTTTTGGAAGCTTCAATCAATTTGCATGCCAGCAATTAGTCCATTAACAGAGTGAGCTTTAAGCTAGTAAATATGTAGGATTTTTGGTAGAAATAATTGGTATATGAAATAATTTTGTTTATTCACTTTGTAGCAAATAAAAGAGAAGATATATTTTAGCTGGGTTATATTGTTCAAGCCAAAGTATTCACATGACTGATATAATATGTGAATGGACTCAAATAAACATTTTTTTATCAACGCAATTTTTATTTCAAAAGTCTTTACTCATTTATTATCTTTGACCTAATGACCAAATCCTATTTTTGGAAGTTGATAAGTGGGATGTAATAAAATTGCGATCGCTTAAAATAAATATATTCCTGAAAATACTTTTCAGTCGTTTTTCAGCTGCTTGCATGTATATTGCAAATTAAACAAAAGTTCTAACAATGAAGCTTAAAATATTGGCTTTATATTTGCTGATACAAATTTTATCTTCAAAAGGACAAGATTGTAGAGACAATTCTGAGTCGTATTTGAATTCGAACGGGTGCAAGATTCCTTGCATTCAAAATGGAATAGTTGTCAGCGATAACTCAGAACAAGAAGTAGGAAGCATATACTCAGATGTTTATCCAGTTAGTGTCAAGTGTTTTCAAACATATAGTATAACTATGAAAGATGACCAAGATAACAAGAACTACTGTATTGATGGTGGCCCAAACATGGCTCAAAGATGGGATAAAAAATTTCTAAAATGTCGAAGTAAGTGAACTACATAATTAAAAAATACCTTATATTTATATTTTTACGTTAAAAATATAGAAATTTGCAGTACAAAAGTATTGCAAGGAAAATCTTTTACCTCACGGTGTCATAAAAATGGAGCCGTAATCTATTGCAATCCACCAATTCTTGTTGGCACAACGGCAACAATTTATTGCAATGCTGGTTACAAATATAAATATCAACTATATGTTGAAACTCGTTGTTCAGAGAATGGAGAGTGGAGCCAACCACCTCAGTAAGTTGATAAATAAATTAATTAGATCAATATTAATAAATTAGTATTTCATAGGGAATGCGAACCTATATGTGGCATGATAACACCGAAAGCTGCAGGGCTGAGAATTGTAGGTGGACGTGATGCAAATATATCAGAAGTCCCATGGATAGCAATGATAATTATCGATAACAAACTAACATGCGGTGGTACAATTATTGCAACTAAAGTCGTGATCAGTGCAGCTCATTGTAAGTGATATTTAATTATCATTTATTAAAAAAAACTATTTAAAATTTTACATTTTTTAAAAGGTTTTCCTTCTCGAAATATAATTAGAGAAGATATTGCTAAAGATCTTTACAAAGTTGCTGCTGGAAAATCTATGAGTGACTTGAACGCCGACGAACAGCAAGAAGTGCAAATCGAGAGTGTTCTACGGATCAATATTCCAGAAAAGTATGAATGAACTTAAATTGAATTAAAAATACTTTGTATACATAATTTACATAATATACATAATTTCAGAGGAACTAGCGCAAACCAATTTTATGAGAGGGACATAGCTGTTATAATTGTAAAGAGTGGATTTGAATTCAAGAGCCATATAGCACCTGCTTGTATCCAGTTTACTTCACCAAGATCTCAACCATTAAACGGAACTTATGGATTGGTTGGAGGTTGGGGGCTTAACAGGGTGAGATTTTTGTTACGTATGGAAATTCATTTAAACTTTTATAATATTTAAATAGAACGAAAAAAATGGCAACATTCTCCAGAAAATAAAAATACCAACTGTTGATCGAATAACTTGCCTAAAAAAGGCTCCTTTCGACTACCTGGACTACGTATTAGAAGATAAAATATGCGTTGGGTTTATGGATAACTTTGCTGGGATTTGTGGTGGAGATTCAGGAGGAGGACTTGTTATTCCTAAGACTATCAATGATGAAGAGGTTTATCATCTTGAAGGAATCGTATCAAATGGCAGAAGAGAAATGGGCGACTGCGGGTTGAATTTTTATACACTCTTTACTAATATCCAGGATTATCGGCAAATCATCGAAAAAACAATCGAGGAAAGTTCAAAGGAATGAATCAATAATATACAAAAATAGAAATACAATAAAATAATTATTTAAGCTTCTAAAATATTTCATAATTCACCTCAGCGTATTATTTATGATCTCCCAGACAGTAAAACTTCAAGTACTTTTAGATATTCTACAACATAATTAACTTAGTAGAACAATTCTCTCCATCTTTCCCACAACAAAGCTGCGCATTAAAAGTAACATCACATTCTCAAACATATCAATTATAATCTTCCAAGCAGTCGAAACTATTAAAAGACTCCAGTAAAAATTTCCCACGCCCATCTTATACGAAGAGACTAAGCGAGAAAATCCTGCTTGCATCACTTGCTGGTAATGCAGCAAATCCGTAAGAACATTACAGAACATTTCACCAGCAGTAATCTTTGCGTTCTATTTCAAGCCACCAGATTGTATTTATGGCGTTGTATTTTAATGAATCTCCAACCTATAAATAGACCAACACAGTTTTTTTGTTGCTTTTCTTGTTTAACAACCAAAGCCATGGCAATATAGCAAAAGTATATATAACCCAAGCATCAAGCAGAATTTTCTTCATGCAGCCTTTCTCTCGAATGGCTAAAAATAGAATTTTAATGGAAATATGGTACACAAAGCAGAATACAAAGAATACAGAATATATGCACGAAGCAGCACCATCAGCAACACATGTAATGGAAGTTGGAAGTGGAATAACTAATTTGAATTTTGCGCCTCCCACACCAAACATACATGGAGCATGATGCCACTCCTGATCCTGCTGCATGCAAATAGGTGAAGTAATCGAACCATCAATCTAGAAATTATGGTGTGAACGTGAGAGAGAGTATATAATTGAGAGATTTATGAAGCTAGGAATGTTATTAATGTTATTATCACTAAGAGCACCTTACAAATGTCAATCTTCAGGAAAATTTCAAGAATGTTTTGCATATATTTTTTTATATCAATGACTTTTTGTAATGCTCATTCTAATAACCCAACAAAATCTCATTATATATATCATCTCTCACATATATCTTTCAGCCAACAGAAACAATATAATCGAGTTTTCATGCAAACATGTTAACATATTGTTCCCCACATAAAGCATAACTAGAAGCGAATGCTATTTTTAGCTCATACAAGCTCACATTTCAGTACTTCAATTATTCAGTTTATATATTTATAGCTTTGTGATATCTCACTCACATTAGACACTCTGAAAATAAATAAAAATGGTTTTGGAACAAATCATAAATAATAAACCAAGGCTCAAATGTTGCCGCAAGTTTTCTGCTCAAATTGCATATACCAGCCAATCAATACAAAAGCGATCCAATTTCCACATTTCAAGTGCAGGAACTTTCGTGACCTAATTCGCCATTAATTTCACTCCTTTCATAACTATGGCAAAACTGGCATAACTGCCACAAGTACTCAAGTACACATAAAAAATACCATAATACACTTCAGCACACAAAGAGCATAAAAAGTATGAGCATAAAAAGCTTGTTCGCATTTAGAGTCCTGGAGAATTATGAAAATGCCAAAAATGTACCTATTTATAGAAGGCAGAAAACGCGATTTATTCACGCGATTTCGCATTTGGAGTAGGTAGAGAATTTTGTTTATACATTTTGGGTTGTCAGATGATTTAAAGGATGTTTTACTTGTTTTACTTAAAAACGTCAAAAGTTCACGAAAAGTTATATTTAGATGATATTTTAATGTTTCACTTAATAATTCATTCGAGAAAGTCATCAAGTAGCAAGAAACCACCCGCTGGCATTCCAACATTGTTTTATTAGTAAAGTTTCATTGCTTTTCTAAAATAACTTTTCAATTAGTAAGTTTCATATTAGCTTGGCTCATGAAGGATGAGAAATAATCTATCTATTCTAAAATAACTGAACTGGCAGAAGGAAAGGGTGGGATGATCTAGTGGTTAGAAGAAACTTGAGAGGATTCCGTATTTCAATTAATTCGATGTTTGTTGATGTTTTATTTTCATCAAAACAAGACTTGAACGACTGAATTGGAGTAAATGCGTTGTCAACCCCTCCCCCAAATCAAATCTATTTTTATATCATCACTCTCATGCATGTGGATATGCACTTTGTTCAATTTTCTAAACAAGAGACCGATTCGAGTCGTCTATTTTTAAAGCGACAGTTTGTCTAAAATTAAACCAATTTCAATCATTCTGAGCGTTTATAAAAGAGAATACTTTTTTAAAACAACAAATCAAATACCAAGAAAAGCCAAAAATAAAGAGCGAGAAATTAGAATATCACAAAATGTTTCCGAAAGGTTATCTATTTGTAACCCCATCTAATGAAAGTATAGTAAAATCGACGTATTTTGCTATCTGGTTAATTTGTAGTTTTGTTGCAATTGAAAGGAAAATAAGAGGGAAATGGGAATTCTTGTTTTTCTCACTTTTTCCTGGTATTTCCTATTAGTTTGTTGAGTTTTTAGTCTGAAAACATTTTCTTTGAATTCCAATTATTATCGCATATTTAAATCCAGCTTACTCATATATTCAATAAAAATGTAAGATTCTCCATTAAACATTCAAAAAACTGTCGAATCTATAAATGTTAAACACATTAAACTAATTTAAATTATTCTACAACATAAAAGTAGGTGCGTGTGTTGCGAATTCTTTCCAAAAAGACTCAACTCGACTCGATTAATCAGCAATCAAACTCGACTTGTCTATATCGACGCTACAAACAATCCATCAAGCCAACTTTTTTCCAACCATCCAATGTTTTAGGTATATGCTCGTGTAGCTTACAACCACCGCACATGCCGCACCACACACATTCATCACAAATCTGTGCACACTCTTCAGTCTACATACTTATAAACCAGTACACAACAAGTATTCGCATAGCATGATCATTTTGTATTTTGTATTTTATATTTTAGACATTGAGTCTCTATAGTTTGCTTTGTAGCTTTTTTTGCTATTTCAGAATTTTTCTGCTATTTAGCTTGTCGATTGCTACAATTATTTAATATAATATTATTATAATGAAGCAAGGTTAAGAAATGGATCATAATTGCCTACACGTGGACTTTTATATTTCGTCATTGGTTGTTTAGGACTGTAAGAATGTAGGTGGATAACCTCAATCTTTTTTATTATATATACTTTTGATGGATTACTGAAAGATTTGATTACTTCTTGGAATTAAGGATAACTTTACTTCGGAGAAGGATATCACGGATATCACGGATCTCGATTGACTTGATAATTAAAAGGATACAATTTTTAATTGAGTCTGTAGCGATTGTAACAACGTTTAAAGCGTGTTTCAAAGGTCAAGATAATCTCGAGAAATGTTGACTATAAGGAGGACAGTTGAAATTTTCTCAACTAGGAAATTCTGAACAACTCAAAGTTTTACAACATTTTTATACACTGAAAAATATCAAGCGATATTTACTTCAGTAATTCTCAATTTCCCGAGAATACATTACCCCAGTAAATCCATTAACTCTTGCCTCCTGCTATTTTTTTGCACTCCAATAGCTCTCCAGAAAAGTGCCATGGTTTTCGCAGCAAATAACAATTTCCTAGATTCTTCGTATATTATTTTCCAAGAATATAAAATTGAGCAAATAAAAAGCTTAACAAAAAAATTTCATTTTCTGAGAAATTTGGTTGAAAATTGAAAACACCAAAACAATTCTTCAAAATCTACGCCACAAAAAACCATAGAAATATTGTTCCCAGCTGAGCCTTTAGCCTTCTGTAAAAATAAATGTTGTGGAAAATGCCCAATAGCGCTCTACAATTTCTTGTAAACGAAGACCAAAAAATTAAAGACATTGTATGAGGTCGCACGAGAGCCCCACCAATCCGCGCCTATAGTAGAGGGAAAACCCCACAACATATTTTCCTATACATTTCTTTTTTGGCCACAGCAAAACATTGTACAAAAATACAGCATAAATTTGCCACACAACAACATCGAAAGCAGTTATTGAAAGATTGAACAATTTTTCTGGCGGCCTTGAAAGTGGGTGGAAAAAGCGTACAGCACAATGTATAGGACATGAAAATGTGAAAAATTGTGTATTTGAAAAGAAAAAGGAGCTTTCTACAGCAAGCAACAACAGCGGCAGCAAAATGTTTTGGTTTCCTTTTTACTGTTTATACTGTATTATTCTAAAAATAAATCCTTAAAATCAATGGACATGGAATACACAATGAGCTTTCCTAGCTCGTGTATACGGAAAATTTATGTATTGTTATGATTTTTCCCATTATCCGTTTTTCGATGAAAAAGCTGAGACCAGGAGTGGATCATCGTTGATTTTTTAGTAATTTCTGAGAGTAACGTTGAATATTTGTAACAAGTGGTTTAAAGATTTGAAAAGGAATTTTTATTATTGAAATTTTTTTAAATCCTCAAAGGACTAAAATATCTCTCCCTCACTGACAAAACCCAATTTTTCAACATCTTCAATAAAATAAAGGTGAATTCTAGGAATTCTCTCGCATTCTGAATAATTTAACTCGAAATGAGCTTAATACGTAATTGATCCATAAATATTGAGGTAATGAATTAACAGTACGGCTTTTTTCTCAGAACTTCTTATAATAGTGAATATCAAGTAGAAATAATTCCATTACAGATCCCAAGAGTGGAGTAACTCAGCTCTCAAAAGAAAACATTCAATAAACTCGAGTAGACTATACCATTGGTAATGAACTTGAAAACGTACTAAAAGAACTCATAATCACATAATTAATGAAAGTCTAAATGACTTTTTTATGGACTTTTCCCCAAAAAATTATTCAAAAATGTAAATCGTGTTTCTTTGCGAAACGAACAAAAGTTCAAAAGTAGATAGAACAGTGTGGAAAACCGAAGTGAAACAGGCCTCAACTGACCCTGAAATTTTCCAGAAGCTTTTCTATCACAGAAAATTTAAATATTTCACTAATAAACGCAAGAAAGTTGGAGAATATAAATTTTGGAGTAGTATAGTTAAGAAATCAATAAACTATTCGGCGCGATTAAATATACAACGAGTTACTCACCGTGTGAATCTTCCATGAGAATTCCTGCAAACGAGAAAAAAATAAAGATTAGCTCTGTGTAGGTCGTTAATAAACGTGATAAGAAATTCGGAGGAGATAAGAAAAATGACTGTACATGAAAAAGTTCATGTTAGGTCTATAATTGAACCAAGCAGATGATCCAGGAGCTCCAATCATAATTTTTCACAAATAATTTGTCAATTTTATACTCAATAAATGTCATCATAGTTGAAAAGCTGTAACATCGATGTAATATTCCTCCAGAAATAACAAAGATACCACCTAAACCACCTCCAAAAAAATCCTGGATCACCAGCAGAAAGCTCTCATCATACACAATCAATAAACAACTAACCCACCTTCTTTTTAAGATTTATTCCATTATTTAATGTTAATCCGAAACTTTTGGACAATCACCTCACTCGCGCACTACCTACGATCTCTACAATACTTGAACACTATAAGCGAGACTAAACATCCAGGGAATTCCTTTTTGTTAATATTTTTCAACAATTGCTGTATTATTTCCGAGGGGTTGATAATGACAATTTATCGACGACAAGAGTAAAAATAGACGAAGAGTAGGCAAGAGTAGCCGAAGAGTAGGGAGTAATTGGGAGTAGCCTAAAGAGTAGGGAGTAATTGGGAGTAATCGGGAGTAACTCGAAAGAGTAGGGAGTAATTGAGAGTAGCCCAAAGAGTAGCATGCTGAAAAATTTTAAAATAAAAATAAATAAAATTAAGGCATTACTTTATGTGTATTTTAA
This sequence comes from Parochlus steinenii, assembly GCA_038502155.1. Classification (NCBI taxonomy): domain Eukaryota; kingdom Metazoa; phylum Arthropoda; class Insecta; order Diptera; family Chironomidae; genus Parochlus; species Parochlus steinenii. The sequence goes on along the minus strand of JAXCIN010000045.1, from coordinate 4,387,884 downwards.
ATAAGTTTTTAAAACAAAAAACATCAAAAAAGTGCAAAAAAGTGCAGAAAAATAATTTATGACAAGATTTGAACCCGTGTGTCCAGCATCAAATATTTTTTTGCTTGATGGTTCGAATCTTGGTTGGGGCGTATATGTTTTTTGCTATTTTTGCAAAAAATTTTGTGATTGTTCAAAATAATTGATTTAAATTTTTTTGATAATACCATATTTGGCAAAAAAGAGTTCAATTATATTTCCAACATTTGTTAACATAACTTCATTAAATTACAAAACTACTTAGTTTTAAATATTTAGATTTTAATTTGTATGTTTGAATTAATTTTTTTATTTTTTTTATTATAAAAGCTTTAAACAACAACCATAAGAGATATTTATTGTTGATTATGGTTAAAAAAATTTTTGGTCCCTATAGTTAATTTTTTAAAGTTTAAAAAACTGAATAAATTTTTTTAAATGTCGTTTTCGCCAAAATTCACAAGGAATAATTTTTACAGATGTTTTTAAAGATTTTCTTAATTTAAAAATTAATTATTTCCCTCAAAATCAAATTCAACTTGAACAATCACCAAAAATCTTGTAAAAACGGCAAATAAACACATCCGTACCAACTAAGATTCGAACATATTGGTGAAATATTTGGTGCTGGACGCACGGGTTTAAATCAAGACATCATTCACTTTTTTGCAAATTATTCAACTTTTTTGCTTTTTTTTTTGAGGAAACGATTTTAAAATGAAAAATAATTAAATCTGGACTTGGTGAATTTTTGCAAAAGAGTAAAATTAGACAAAGAGTAGGCAAAGAGTAGCCAAAGAGTAGGGAGTAATCGGGAGTAACTCAAAGAGTAGGGAGTAATCGGGAGTAATTGGGAGTAACTCAAAGAGTAGGGAGTAATCGGGAGTAATTTTGGGAGTAGGCTGAGGCTCGACAAGAGTAATTGTCATTATCAACCCCTCGATTATTTCGTATTATTTCAAACGCGATTTCACTTTACTATTAATTTTGGAGAGTAAACCTTAAGAGACATTTTTAAACTAAATTGAGGTTTATGAAAAAGTTATACTGAAAGTTGTCTTATATCATGTCTACTCTTCCAAAATCTATTCTTTTAAATTATTTTTTAATTATGGTCAGTTGATTCCAAATTTATAAGGTAATGACTGTAAGATATTTGGGATTAAAATTTTTCCAGTGACCCTAAATTAATCATAAAATGTATCATAGATCGCCTTACACACACAATCTGTTATAATGTGTAAATTTGCGATGTAAATATTGGTGTTATTGTTTTGACAGACTGACTTTGAAATAATTTATTGCTTCTAATGGATAGGCTAATTATTCAGACTTTGAGATAATTTTATTCATTAATGTTTCAGATATTGTAGGTTTTATGAAACTCTTAAGGAAATCAATAATTTATATTTATATTTGACACGCATATTTGCAATTTCCCGCCACTTGTGATTAATCAGATAATCATCACAAATGAAATTATATCCCCACGGAGTTGGTTGCATTTTCAGAGAAAGTGGATTTCCCAGATTCTTAGTAGAGAAAATAGGTTTTCTAGTAGTTTTATCACTTGCAACCATTATAATAGTCAAAGTGATTATTGGCATATCAACTACAAGAAGTGGAAAAGGCAAAAAAATATAACATTATTTTTTGTTGAAGAAAGTATTTGAAAGAAAGTGGATCTGGAGCAATAAAAGTTTGATAAAAGCTAAACAATGATGGGGGGGTCAGCTCAACAGTTTTCCCTGAGATGGCATTCATTTGCTAATCACCTGGCGTTCTCTTTTGACACTCTGAGATGCGAGGAAGACCTAGTGGATGTGACATTGTGTTGTGAAGGAAAAAGAATTCGCGCTCACAAGATAATTCTTTCAGTTTGCAGTTCGTACTTTCGTGAGACTTTCTCAGAGAATCCTTGCAAGCATCCTGTAATCATCTTTAAGAATGTTAAGCACACAGATCTGCAATCACTCATTGAGTTTATGTACAAAGGAGAAGTGAGTATTTCGCAGGATTCTTTATCCTCCTTCCTCCATGTCGCTGAAATGCTTCAAGTTCGTGGATTGTCTGAAAGTCAAGATTTGCTCCCTTCAATCAGTGAGAAAACTATTTCAGTTCCAATGGGAATTCCTATAATTGAACCACAGCAGCAGCAGCAACAACAACAACAACAACAACAACTTTTCATCACCGTTCCAGAAGGAAACAAAATACTTCTCACTTCACCTCATATCACAACTCACCAAACCACAGAGATTAAACAAGCTTCACCACTCAAACAGCAACAACAACAAACAATACAAGTTCAGCAGAAAAAAATTGAATACATCACGACAAGTGATTCAGGTCCTGCTGTTAAACGGAAGAGATTTTTAAAGGAAAACAGAGCTACAAGAAGTAGCACCAATGGTACTACCACTTTTACAGCAGACAATGTGGAAGGATTTACTACCAAGAACACACAGGCAATGCTGATGGATGAAAATGGAAAGGAATCGGTTTATGGTAAAAATTTTATTTTTATTTATCTCTAGCTCCAAATTGAAATTTTAACAATTAATTTTAGACGTGGAATACTTAACAATGAAACATGAAATGCCAGAGTACATAGTACCAGAACTAGACAACTCGGATCAAAATCAACAGATGCAGGAACAAGACCAAGATCAAGAAATGGAAGCCACTTTCATACAGGAAACTTATGAAATAATTGAGGATCCCAACAAATCTGCAGAAGATGGACAACTGGATGAAAATGAAATGGTAGAAATGAACCAAGTCGACGATCCTGACGATCCAAATAAATCTGGTGGACCTGGTAAATATATATAAACTCTATATTAAAACAATATTAGAACTCAATTCAATTGTTTTTAGACTCAAAATGGACTCAATGTCAATACTGCAAACTGGTCATTACATCTGTAAATCTGTGGCGTCACGTCCGTACTCAACACACATCCCAACCGCCCAGAAAATGTGACTATTGCAAGAAAACGTTCAAAAACAAATACAGTCTACGTGAACACGTCCGTATTTCTCACGAAAACAAGCAGCCAGCTCTAAAACCTGCAGGTACTTCAGATGAAGCGGAAGATGAACAACCTACTGCGACCACTGAAAGCTCACCTGGGCAGCAAATTACCAAAGTCGTTTATTTGGAGAAACTAATCTCGTAAAACGAATGTGCAGAATTTTTGAGGTTTAATGTAATTTGTGGATCAGCTGCAATAGAACAATGAAGAGTGGATTTGGTGGCTTAGACCTACCAATATTATACTCGAGTTTGTGCGTTTTGATAAGTGGAATGCTTTTTCTCTTTAATTGTAATGTAAAATAGAAAATTTGTCAAAGTTTTCGAAGTTTTTTTGAGATGTTTGAGTGCGTTGGAGTTTGTCCATTTCATAGTGAAATTTATCAGAAAATTTGGATAGGCTGCAAGAACTATCCAAGTCCCATTATAAAAATTTTTAAGAAGAATTGATGTAAAATAATATTTAAAATATATTTTGGATTTTTAACTAAATTTTCTTATTGATACTGAAAGTAGATTAAAATGTTATGGACTCTCTTTAAGCATAAAACCAACCAAAAGTCGTGTAAAAAACTTTTATAAAAATCTTACCAAAAGGTTCAAGTGTACAAGAATTTAACTAAAAGAACCATTAAGTGTTTCAGTGTCGTGTCATTACTCAAATTAATTTGAGATTTTTCTTAAATACTTAATTTAATCGCTAAAACGGTAGCGCTGCTCACAACAAGAATAAAATAATAAACCTGATATATTTAAATAGATTCTAAATAAAAATTAAGGTTAAAAATATACCCAGTTCATCACAAGTGATGCTACCGTTCCCACATCAAAACTCCATAATTAGTGTTTATACAGCCATAGAGATTCAATACATAATTTTACTGTGTGGTTTGATCGTTTATAGTGTTAAGCCTGGCCTATCTATGACCAGCGTGCCGTTGATTCCAAAATATTCATAAACCACCTTCAACGAGCACTCTTATCCTTATCTTGAAAATTTTCACCAGAAAAATTTAAAAAAAACTTATACCTAATTAAATAAAAATTTACATTTAAAAGACAATTTTGCAAATTAAATTAAATTGACGAAGTATATTTATAAAGCACCATTCAATATAAATTATATAAAATAAACTAGTATTAATTAACTTATAAAATATAGAGTTCGTGCAGTTGATGCGTTGAATTTGCTGGCACTTTTCAAACTGTTTCAAGTTTTCTCTCTGGTTTTCTCACTTTTAAATTTATTTGAGCTTTTGCAAGTAAATACAGTGTCTATAGATAAATTACGGCATACAACGCGTCGACTTAATTTAAACTAAGTACTTTTGTGTGTAAATGGATATAAACTTAAAACTTGATGAATAAAGAACTTACTATTCAATGTAACTATTTCTGTAAAATTAATTTGAAAATTTTTATGATTTTGTTTTTTGAGAGTTTTAAGGAGGATCTTTATTTTGGATTGACAGGATGTGAAGCAACGCTACATAATTCGAACGAGTATGGTAAGGGTTGGAAGAAATAAAAAAATTTCATAAATTTCCAATAAATTTATTTATTCATGGATTTTAATACAATTCATGCAACAAATACAATTTAGAAACAGTATCTCAATTAATATATGTAACAATAATACAATATTTTCAATTTCAGTAATTTAAAAACAATTGTGTTAATTATATAATTAACAAATACAGATAGACGATAGATCCTTAATTTATCTATACTTTCTATTCAAGTAAATATTTTACATCAATTTAAACGATAAAATTATTTTAAAAATCTGTTGTTGCCTGTCTTGATTGATTTTTCAATTTTGTAAAGAAATTTCTAACTACCCGATTAATTATTCATACATCGTTTGAGGTCGGTTAAGTAGGGGAATGATGGGTTCTTTTTCATTTTTGATATTTTTCTTTAAAGCTTATAAAATATTTCTATTTATTTGTAATATGTTTAATACTTATGATGGAGCTTAGTTATTTGGTGCAAAATTAAAATAAAATAAAAATCAAATAAAATTTGAAAAAAACTTTTTGTTAGTTTAAAAATTAACGTAAAAATAAGTGGTATTGGGCTATTTGCATTTAAACATTCTTCTCCGTAATCTAAGATGGATTCATAATTTTCTAATTAACAATTAATCAATGCAAATAGTCCTTTTAAAATAACTTAACAGCGAATATAAAGGATAAAATGTCTTAAAATTTTCTTAATAATTTATTTTCAGAGATAATTCAATTATGAGAATGCTTCAAGCTATAATGCCATGTTACTCAATTAATTCAATTAATTCAATTAATTACTTTAATAATTCAATAATCTATAACAATGAGATTCATTCGTTTTGATCTTCTTCCTCATTCATCGCACTCATCGCCAATGTTGGATGTGTTCCTTTATTTCTTTGCTGTGAAAGTTTCTGTGGTTGATTACTAGTCAAATGCGAAAAGTCTCGCATCACATCATTATAAGTAGAATCACCTCCAATACACAGATCTTCTCCATCATTTCCTATTTCATCATTGAGTTGAGTTAATCTCAATAAAGTCACAACGTCTGCGTTGGCGGTTTCAATTGCAATATCAATCGGTTTTTTGCCATCATTTGTTGGAAGATCGTACTTGGCTTTGTGTTTAAGAAGCAAGTAGGCGAGAGAAGTGTTGCCAGTCTCTATGGCTAAATGTAAGGGAGCGTATCCATTTTGATCAGTTTGGTCGATTTTCGCACCGTTGAGTAGCAAGTATTCGCATGCCATTACGGAGCCCTAAACAAAAAAAAATATTAAGTAATTCTTAGAAACCATTCAAAGCTTCGAATCTCGTGATAGTGAGCAAAAAACGCTAATAATAATTACCGATTGTATTGCCTGATGCAAAGGAGTCCTACAAAGAACATCTTCATTAGCCCAGTTTTTATCAGCGCACAATGCGAGCGATTGCCCCATCACTGGCAAATTATGAGCCGAGGAGGCTTTAAAAAGCACAAAATTGGGATGAAGTTTGTCGATTTCTTCCTCATCTAGAAATAAGAATGATTAAAAAACTAGTTTATTTGATTTTAAAACAGACTTACCCATAATTTCTTCCTCGCCAGATGTCGATTCTTGATCTGATATAGAGAAAAGTCCAGTATTTGTCAAAATATCGCTCGTGTCTGTGATGTATTCACCAAGGATCAAAATATCTTCATTAACTTCTTTCTCTTCGCCTCCATTTAGCTCTTTTCTGGTGCTTCTAATGTTGTTGTTTGTGCTGGATCTGAAGAAATCACACAATTTTAAAATTATTGCTGTAAAAATTTATTAAAACAAACCTTCTGCAACTCCTACGCCTAATTTTCTTTAAGCTCCACTTATTTGGTTTTGGTGGGGGCAGCTTTGGGTCAGCCAACAATCCAGGAATGTCATAATCTGAATCCAAATTATAAAATGGAAGAACAAACCGTTTTTCTATATATTTGGCTTTTATCCATTTCTCACGAACAGACTGCTCGCAGTTTTCAGTGGCTTTTTCAATATCACTCGTGGCTGAATCATAATTTCCCTCGTAAACTTTGTTAACCACTTCATTGCCCAGCTCTATCATAACTCTTAATATTTCTGGCTCCCAAACGTCCAAAGTTAATGAGCGAACTTTACTGTAATGCACTCCAAGTGAACGATGCACTCCTGAGCAACTTATACATAATGTTATCCCCAAATTTATGGAGCTCCATTTAGGGTCAGGATTACTACAATCTGCACATCTAGAATTTCCGGGAATTCTTAAAATTTGGCGCCAATCAATCTTTTTAACGTTTGATGGCTGACGAATTTGTTCTGGACGAGTTCCTGAACTACCAAACATATCTCTGCTAAATGGAGAATCGTGCTGAATGGCCTGGTTTATGCCATCATGTAGAGCTTTTACCCATGCATTGAAATTACTTTCAGAATCAGCCTGAAATTTGTACAAATAAATGAATTCAGTTTGAATTTATTTTAAGACAAATAATTTTACCTGCAAAATATGCGATTTGGTGGGAGAAATAACTTCAAAGCAGAAACGTCTATCTGAGTCCATCAATGGTCTCACCGTACACAATCTCAAATCATCTTCCATAATTGTGGGTAACTCTTCACCAGTTCGCTTTTTGTAAAAAAGCTTATTGTCCTTCAAATAAAACCATCTTCTGTTCCATGTTTTAAATGCATTAGAAGTTCTCTTGAATAAATATCCTTCCATTCTAATACTTTTGCGTTTGGTCGCATCACCATTGGCCACTGTTGTCGAGCTTGAAGCTGGTTCAGGTGAACTTGGCGCCTCAGTAGGTAAATCTTCAATAAAATTGTTAACGAAAGTATGTCGGTTTTGCATTTGTTTCTCGAGCTGATTGAACTCTGAGCGCATCGTTGAAATTTCGTCATCTAGTTCTTTGAAAAATGGACCGTAATCCTCGCATAAATCATGACCTTGATGATAATAAGTGCTGCAAGCGTTTATGTAGCTCAGGAGCTGTAAAAAATGATAAATTATAAGTTAAGGGTGATTAAAAAAAAAAAATTTTAAATCGAATAATTGTTCATGCTAATTTTTGAAATAAAATTAAAACTTTTTAAGTTTCATTTATGTTTTTTGCCCAGCTCACCGTGGATAAAATTTCCGGTTTTTTCTTGGTTTGGAGCATCGTAATAAGATTCACATAATCCAACGAAGAATGTCTAAAGCAGGATTTATTAGCCGACACATAATTCTCCGTTTCCGTGACTTCCAGTGATCGATTCTTGTTGACCTGCGAGTTCTTATAAAGAGCTACATCCAAATTCTCAGACACTTTGGTGAATATTTGCTTGTATTCTTTCACCTCTTTGACATCTTTCTTCAAGAATGTTGTGAGATTTTTTAAAACTGTACGAGAACATTGGTCCAGCAACGTTGTGTGGAATTTATTCATCTCTTGGAGCTGATGTATGATTTTTGCAAGAGCATTATGAGATGTCTTGTCTGGAAAATGCTGTTGGAGGTCCCACAAGCTAGTGGCGAAGTTGCTGAAAAATTAAAAAACAATTAATTAATTTTTTATTTAAAATACAATTTTTGATTAGAATTTTATGATTTCAAATTTTTTTTAAACTTTTTTCAACTACGCTTTTGATTAAAATTTTTATAAAATCGTTAAGATTCGTTTCTTAAGAAAATTCAAAACAAATTCCGCCTCAAGAAAATATTCCGCTCAATCGAGGTTCTCATACACGAGCACCACTACACTAACATTTCTGGTCGAACTGTCAGCTCAGAGCATATTCCATTCTGAAATAGCGAAGCGACAAGTTCATTCGTAAAATAGTTTTCCATTTCAGTGGTTTGGTCCAACAGAAGAGTGGATCTAAATGTGATTAGTGATATCAGCATCATAAGCCACCTTTTGATTTTGTTTTATGCATTTCATTTTGTGTAAGTAAAGCTAGCAAAAGCTAATTAGTTTGAGTTGGAAATCGTGCAATCATTTCGGCCACACCTAATTTTAATTTATTTGCGTGAATCACCAGAAGTTCGGTGATTAGGGAGTTGATCTCTTGAGATTATGTTGATTTAATCATTGTGAAGTAATACTAAGTGATGTAAATATCGATTCTAGAGAAATATCCTGCTTTTATCAGGTTGCTCTTCAATTTTGACCTTTTTCTGGTATTGGAGCAGTTTGATTGTGTTGTGAGCAACAGTACATTCGTGTGCAATGTAAACAATTCTTGTTTATTGAAATTGTAATAATTTCTTTTTGTATCTGCTAAAGCTCAAAGGCGATATCATAATAATCTTTAGTAATCTATAAATCTTTTTTAAATCAATAATGTGTTAATTTTTGCTAAAGTGGAAACTATTGAGCAAAGAATTGCAAAAAATCTTCAACAAAAAATAATAAACAGAATTTTTGAATAAATAAATTAGAAAGTATTGATATATTGATTTACGATATCTGAAAAAAAGTTAGCCATAAACCAAAACTTAAGATCAATAATATCACGCCATCACGTAATTTGATATGAAACCAATATTCTAGAATTAACTCGAACGATAAGAAAACGTGAAGCTAAAATAAACTAATTCTCTGTTCTTTCTTTTAGTCGATTTTGAACCTCAAAACGCACCATGTTGCAGCGCATCGCGCTAGCCACACTTGCCTTCTTCTACCTGATTATACTACCTCAGCACTTGAATCACGCACAGCTGACAAATAATAATCAGCAGTTTGATCCACGCACCCGAAACCAAGACCCAAACCAACCTACTCTTAACCAATATGGAAGAGGACGCCTTACAGATCCTGTACCTTTATCGCAGCAAGGAGATAATCCCAGGAATAATCCACTGCTTAATCAGAATACAAGAAATGGACAATTGAATCAAAATCTTGATCCCAACATGCCCAACCAACAAGGAAATCAAGGAAACCAGTTTTACGATCAAAATCCCAATAGATTCGCCTACAATCGCAACAATTTGCAGAATTATGGAGGCAACTATGGTGGACAAGGAGGAGGATTTTATGGCAATCAACTCGATGGAGTAAATCCAAATGATTTTTGCCCTGAACATTGGATCGCTTACCGCACCAGTTGTTATCGTTTTATTAAATCACCAAAGAGAAGTTGGTTTGAAGCAAAAAAGATTTGCCAAGCTTATCAAGCAGATTTAGTTAACGTGGACTCCATCGAAAAGCAGAAGTTTTTGACAAAGGAGCTCTATCTTGAGAATCAAGTGCATAATCGTTACTATATCTCAGCTCGCCAGACTTCTCCAAGCAATTGGGTGAACGATGATAATACTCAACTGTTCAGTTTGGAAGACTCTTTCTCTTATGAGGAAACTGAGTTGGATCGAGACAACTACAACCAGTATTTGGATAACAATCATTTGAGCAACAGTCCCAATAGCTACAAACAAACGAATCTCAATACTAATCCAAGAAATCTCAATCAAAGTCCCAACACTTACAACATTTACGATAATCGTTTCTTGAACAAAGACCGACTTGTCTATGGATATTCTCGAGCTAAAGATCGTTGGTTGTACATGCCCACCTACGATTTTGAGCAGAATCTCTACATTTGCGAATCTCTACAACTTTATAACATTGAAAATGTGAATAGATTAGATGAAAGCCGTCGAGGAATTGATTACGGATTTGAGATTGTTGATCCTGAGAGAATTCCTCGTGGACCATACTTCATTAGAGAACCCAATGAGACTACATATGATACTGGAAAGAGGAAGATTACAAATGATGTCTCAATGATTTGCATTGCTGGTGGATATCCAACTCCAACTTACACATGGTACAAAGAAGAATACGTTAATGACAATTTAACTTACACCAAAATTGATCCATTGACTAATGGAAGATACACTATCAGCGGAGGAAATTTAATTATTTACAACCCAGAACAACAGCTCGATCAAGGAACTTATCATTGTGTGGCTGAGAATAAATTTGGAAGAATTCTTTCAGAAAGTGTTCAATTGAATTTCGGTTACATTCTTGAGTTTAATTTAAAAAGAGCAGCTGAAAGTGGTGAGCAAAATTGGGGTAAAGCAATGTTTTGCGATCCGCCTCAACATTACCCAGGTGTGAAATATTATTGGTCTCGGGACTTTTTCCCTAACTTTGTCGAGGAAGATCAAAGAGTTTTTGTCAGTTTTGATGGAGCTTTATATTTCTCAGCTCTAGAAACAATCGATCGTGGAAACTATTCATGTACTGTGCAAAGTTTAGTGAGTGACACTGGCAGGAACGGACCATTCTTCCCATTGCGTGTGAAACCTCATCCTAATTACCAAGCTTTATTGTTTGCTAACTCTTTCCCAAAAGTTTTCCCTGACGCACCAGTAGCTGGTGATGAAATTCGATTGGAATGTGTTGCTTTTGGATATCCCGTGCCCAATTACAACTGGACTAGGCTAGACGGTAGACTACCCAAAAAAGCTTATATGATGAATTATAATCGTGTACTCATCATCCCAAATGCTACAGTAAATGATAATGGAGAGTATCTTTGCACCGCTAAGAATGACCGTAAATCTCAAGAAAAAAGTGTTCATGTCAGCATTCAAATGCGACCAAACTTCACTATCCCATTGCGTGATCAAATTAAAGACTTCAATAGTGAGGTGAATTGGGTTTGTGAAGCTTATGCTATCCCTGACTCTAACTACACTTGGTATAGAAATGGTGAGCTTTTAGATCGTGAGAAGCTTGACAGAGACAAGTACATTATTCAAGACAATGTGTTGACAATAAAATATCTAGATCCCGAGAAAGATGATGGAATGTATCAGTGTAAATCGACAAATCAATTAAGAGCTTCCTATTCTTCTGCGCAACTAAGAATTTTATCTATGAAACCTTCGTTTAAAAAGCGTCCACTTGAGTCAGAAATATATGCAATTGCAAATGGAAACACGACTATACTTTGTGATCCAGAAGCAGCTCCTAGACCAAAGTTCCAATGGAAAAAAGATGGAAATGTAATTGGAGCTGGAGGTCATCGTAGAATTCTACCTTCTGGTGCTTTAATCATTTCACCAACATCCAGAGATGATGAAGGAATTTACACTTGCGTGGCAACAAATGCTTATGGAGTTGATGAATCAAGAGCTCGCTTAATTGTTTTGCAAGAGTTGCGATTTTTACAATCTCTTCCACCTAGAACAATAACTGAGATTGATCGCTTTTTGTACATGCAATGTGATGTTTACCATGACGAGCTACTTGATGTTGCTTTTATCTGGACTCACAACGGTCAGATTATCAATGAACATGCTGATCAAATTAATCACCGTATGGTTGTTAATTACAATACCCTCGAAATTCACAATCTCACTCTATTAGATGGTGGAACTTATGAATGTATTGCAAAATCTGCAGTGAACCAAATCGCAACTAGAACTGAAGTAACTGTTTTGGGACCACCTGGAATGCCAGGTGGTGTTCGAGTTATTGAAATTAAGAAAACTGATGCTTCTTTAGAATGGATTGATGGAACAGTTAATGGTCGTCCAATTATGTATTATAATATTTTGGGAAGAACTAACTGGAATAAAACTTGGGCAAATGTTTCACAAGGAGTTGTAGCTCATGAAGTTGACAGATATACTGGTCGCAAACGAGCTGAGGTCACCAACTTGACACCATATTGTTCTTATGAATTTGCAGTGGCTGCTGTAAATGATTTAGGTATCGGACCACAGAGTGCTCCATCACCAGCTCACAATACATTGCACGACAAACCATATATTGCACCAAAAAATGTGGGAGGTGGTGGCGGAAAAATTGGAGATTTGACTATCACTTGGGATCCTTTGAAACCTGAAGAGCAAAATAGTGTTGGAATTCACTACAAAATATTCTGGAGACTTCACGGAAAAGTGGGAGAGACTGAATGGGCTCCTAAGGTTCTTGCTACACAAGGCAATACTGGACAAGCAGTTGTTCATATTCCGTTTGATAGTTATTACACAAAATATGATGTCAAAGTTCAAGCAATCAATGACCAAGGAATGGGTCCAGAAAGTAATGTCTCAACAATTTACTCAGCTGAAGACATGCCTCAAGTTTCACCTTCTCAGACTGTTGGTAAGGGTTTCAACTCTACAGCTATGAATGTCACTTGGAATCCGGTTGAAATCACTCGTGAGCGTATTCGTGGAAGATTGATAGGACACAGGGTGAGTTTTTATTTATTCTTATTTTAAGACTGTTATCTAATGAATTTAAATTTTTTAGATCAAATACTGGAAGAAAGATCACAAAGAAGAAGATGCTGTCTATTATTTATCTCGTTCAACTCGTCCTTGGGCACTCATTGTTGGTCTTGAACCCGACACATATTACTTTGTGAAAGCAATGGCATACAATGCAGCCGGTGAAGGACCCGAGAGTGAGAGATATATGGAGAGAACCTACAGAAAGGCTCCACAAAAACCACCATCATCTGTGCACATCTATGGTATCAATCCTTCAACAGTTCGTGTGGTTTGGCGTTACGTCGCACCATCTCAAGAGGAAGAGCCCGTTCAAGGTTACAAGATTCGTATTTGGGAGGCAGATCAAGATATGTCAACAGCTAATGACACAATTATTTATGTGGGAAATAAGCTAGAAGCTACCATTGATACTTTAACACCAGGTGAGGAATTTTATTAAACATTAAAATACAACTACTGATAATTTAACTTTTAATTTTAGGAAAAATGTACAAGATGCGTGTGCTGGCTTACTCTAATGGAGGAGATGGACGTATGTCCTCACCAGAGCTCACTTTCCAAATGGGTAAGACTCGACCAGATGCAGTACTTTAAAAAGCTTTGGTGGTTTCTTAGGCAACTATACTCTTTCTTAGAGCACTTTATTGAACATTTATTATTTAATGAATCTCAGACTTAATTATTATCTTTTATAACTTTAATGATTATTAAGTTTTTAAAGACTATATGAAAAAAAAAGTTCAAATGTCAAAATGATTCTAGAAACATTCATTATAATGAAAACTAAATTAATGACAATTGAAATCAACTTTTTCTTCATATAGGACCTTTTTGTTTTAAATGGTACAAAGGCTTGTGTAACTATTTTACTTAATTTTAAAACTAATTTTTTTTTTTTTTAATCAAAAGAAAATCTCTCGTGAGATTTTAAATAATTGTTATTAACATTTTTAGTTTTAAGTCTCCCAAATAAAGCACATCTGTATAGTTTTCTTCATTTCTAGCACATTAATTATTATTTTCTGGCTTTAGTAGTTAAAATTTGGTATTTGTGGTAATTGGATAATTGACTCAGTGACTTTTCAAAATTTCTAAAACAATTTGAAATTAATTATTTTCCCACAGGAATCACTCAGACACCTTTCAATTCCGCCAAGAACCAACAACTGGACCGAATGCTTGTCTTAGCAGTCTTGTCGATCATCTACCTGTTTCGCAGGGCCATGTACTGAGCTTAGGCTCTAAATAGAATTTATAGTTTGAGTCACAGTTTCCCTCAAAAATTTGAAATCCAAATAATAATTTGAATTTGAAAAATAATCGAATTGATTTAAATTAATCAAAAATTTAACTGAAACTTGTCCAATTTATGTTAAAATAATTAAATATTATCTGTCCAAGAAAGAAATAACAGAATCTCTAAAGAAATCTTTAAAATATTTTAAGAATCTCAATCATTCCATTTCTCACTAAAGCTAAGCTTTTCTATACGAACAAATATTCCCAACCCATTCCAATAAATTCCACATTTCCAAATAGTTGTAAGTTAATTAACGAAGCAGAAATAATTGCATGGAAAAAGAACACACACCAAGCAAACAAGAGTGTGTGTGCAGAGTTAATTAATACCCTGTTAATGCCTTTTGTAAATTAAATAATTAATCAATTGTGCAAACAATCTGACTCTTTGTACACAAAGCAAAAGAACAACGGAAATTGATTGAAGAATTAAATTAAGAAAGCAAATTAATTAGATGTTGTAAATTAACAATTAACGCCAGAGTTTAATCGATTAAATCAAGATCTGTTTTAGACATAAAGAGAATATTTCATTATGGTAAAATTGGAGGCGTTTTTGAATAATGACTAATTATTTATATGTAAGATTAGAAATTTTCCAAGGTAACGAAAACTGCTGAAGCTACAAAAGAGTGCAAAATTAGATGCTCAAAATTTTACAACAAAATGATGATCATTTTGAAATAATTTTAGCAAATTTTTTAGAGATAATATTTTAACGGAATTTTCACCTTGTTTTGTTACCTTGGCAAAAATTTAGCTTTCATTTGAATAGGTAGTCAAAATTTTCAGACCACCCTCAATAAAAAAGAAATTGAACTTATGAATGAAACTGAAAGGAGAACAATAAGGAGTGCTTTAACGAGTAGATTTTTGAATAGAGAGAAATGTATTTTGCAAAAACGAGTAAAAGATTATTGATAAAACATGCATAAAGCATAAATAACTGATATTGCAGAGATTAATCTATTGGAGAGGCCATCAACCTTAGATCGACTTTAAGTAACAACTTAAAAAGGAAATCTTATCAGTAACCAATATTCCGTCCAACTTTAACTTTTAGTATACAATAAGTTCTTTCATTTAGAATATTTAGTTTAGATTTTTTATAGAGCGTGAAGGTTTTGAAGCGTGTAGCTAGTAGTAAGAATTCGAATGACCAGAAGGACATCAATAAGAAATAGTACAGAAGATTGTAAAGAACAAATTTTTCAATAAAAATTCGAATAAAACAATAAATGTAGATATTTAACCAGAGTTTTTGTGTGGTTTTTAAGCTTATTAACTCTGCAGTCCTAAAACTGTCTACGCCACTTCCGGACTTGCAACTAAACATAAAAATAAATCAAATAAATTCCTTTACACACCTTGCTGAGCTTCTTAAGAAAAAAATCAACAAGTCTGACCCAATAACCCAAAATACCTGTATTGCAGCTCATACCGGATTGATGCCAATCACTTTGAAATGTAAAGCACTTATCAATCTGTGGCTTGTAAGTTCATTATCAGACTAATTGTCTCACAATTGTCTCGCAGGGTTTTAATTCAATTTATTATTTATGAGTCACTTTGTAGGAGTGGATGTGTAATATTTTCAAGTATAAATTAGAGAAATCACTGACCTTTGGTTTCGGATGTATTCTTTGCCAGTGTCTACTGCTAAGGTACAAATCTTAATGATTTGTGTTAATTTAACTTCCAAATTTTCGATCTGAACTTCTTCTACTCCAATAATTTCTCTAAAATGAGGCGAATCCGTGATCACTTCGCGGAAATCTATTTTGCAAGCCATTGCTACGGATGCACTCAGTTATCACACACTACACTAAGTTTTTAAAACTCAAGGATTTGTCCAGGAATCGCGATAAATAATAAATTAAGAGAAAATCTCTCAAAGCACAACAACAAAATCTTGAAGTCAGAAACGCTGGTTTATTTAGAAAAACGCTAGTTTAAATTGGATCCGCGGACTATAGTTAGTGATTTGTTTATTGTTTTGATTTCGAGGGATTTTTTTTTTAAATAAAATTTTTTGATAAACTATCTTAGATTAGAAGGAAACTTCTGAAAGATAAGCTTCTTAAATGTGACCATAAATTTCAATTCTATCAATTCGTATAAATTTGTGATATCTATGGATGAAAAATAAATACTTCTTATATTTGCAAATAAATTAACTTTATTTAAAATTAAGCTAAAAAGCGAACTTAAACTATTTTACATTGCATTTTCGAACAAGTCCACTAATCGTCGAATATCCCGTCTAAAATAAAAATTAATTTAGTTTTTCAGTTAAATTAATTAAATCGCTTCAAACTTACATCCTCACAGACAACTCCTCCGCTTTTTTCATTGTTTTCGTGATTTCTTCCGTCTTTGCCATTATTGTGTACATACTTTTAATGTTACTATCCATAGCATCTGTCAACTTGATCACAGAATTTTTATATAGCTCTACATTATCACCAGTAATTGATGAAATGGAATGCAGCAAGTTCACCAAGTTTTCAGTTAAATTATCCACATTGCTGGCTAAATATTGAGCTTCCACTTCTAAGTCATTTAGTACATTGGAATCCAGTTGAGGTAGGTTTGAGGGAACCATGAATTGCTTGGGGAGAGCACCACTTGATTTGTATGAGGAGCTAGCGAGAACATCTTCTTTCGCCACTGGACTAGATACTTTGATTTTTTGCTCCAAATCACTAGCAACAAATTGTACCATATTTTTATCATCAACTACAACTGATCCTTCAAGGTCATAAAGTGAGTTGGATGCTTTAATAAGAGATGTTGGTCTCTCTTTTCGTGGCTCATCTTCTGTCTCTTCATCAATTTCCATTTTCTCATAGTTCTGAGAGGACTTTTTCATCCCAAACACAGTGTTGAAATGAATTTCACTATAAGAACCAGCCATTTCGGCAGGAACCTCATCCAAATCATCTTCTAGCTCCTGATTAATATCTTCAGAAAAAGGATTGGTCTAAAATTTATATAAAAATATGTTTAAGAACCAAACTTCAATTAAATATCAGGTTTCTCACTTTTTGGTTCAAGATATCCTCATTGCTGGCCATTATGATGATTTTTCAATATGATTTGATACGGTTTAAGAGCAATATTTAAGATTTCTACATTTTTCAAAAATTTTCCTAATCAAAACAAATGCTTAAGCCGCTCAAATTAATTCTTAAACTAGCGGTTTCAGCTTAATTTCGGTTTCTTTGTTTACTTTATTTATGAGTCTCTTTAATATAATTTTGGATGAAATTAGCGCCTACAAAAATCAATTAGTGTCAATAAGTGTAACTTAGTGCCTTACCTAGTGTTTCAAACTAATATCATCAATTAACAAACAAAATATCAAATTAATTATGCCGAAAGAAAATAAACACAGAAGAAAATTCTTCCAGACTAAATTAAATTTTGTCACGGTAATTAATTGGTGTAATAAAATAATAATTCTTATACAGAAATATGATAACAATTTATTGGTAATTCATATAAAAATACAATTGTTCTTAAAATGCGGTTTTGATGTATTTAATTGTTAAATTAAAAAGCTGCCAATCCAGTTATAGCTTTTCCAAGAATTAATCCATGAATATCATGAGTTCCTTCATAAGTGTTGACAGCTTCCAGGTTCATTACATGCCTGATAATATGGTACTCATCTGATATTCCATTACCTCCTAACATATCTCTGGCCACTCTAGCAATATCCAAAGATTTTCCGGCGTTATTTCGTTTTAACATTGAAATCATATCTGGATTGTACAAATCTTTGTCCTTCAATCTTCCAAGCTGTAAGCAAGCAAACAACCCCAAATTTATTTCAGTTAGCATATCTGCTAATTTCTTTTGAATAAGTTGAGTTTGAGCTAATGGTCTTCCGAATTGATGCCTGTCTAATGTATATTGCCTAGCAATTGACATGCAACTTTCAGCTGCTCCCAAAACTCCCCAAGCGATTCCATATCTAGCATTGTTCAAGCACCCAAACGGTCCAGACATTCCCTTTGCTTTGGGCAGTAAATTATCTTCAGAAACCCTGACATCATCCATCAATATCATTCCAGTTGTGGAAGCTCTTAAAGAAAATTTTCCTTCAATTTTTGGAGTAGCCAAACCTTGCGAACTCTCTGAACGATCCACAATAAATCCTCGAACTTTGCCGTCCTCAGTTTTAGCCCAAACAATTAAAATGTCAGCGATGGGTGAATTTGTGATCCAAGTTTTGCTTCCCTTAAGCAAGTACGTCTTAGTTTTTGAATCATAAACTGCTTTTGACTCCATAGTTCCAATATCACTACCATGATTTGGTTCAGTGAGTCCGAAACATCCAATTAACTCGCCTTTAGCCATTTTTGGAATAAATTTCTCTTTTTGAGCATCACTTCCGTACATATAAATTGCACCCATTGCTAAGGAACTTTGAACACTTAAAGCTGATCTGTAAGAGGAATCAACTCTTTCCACCTCTCGGGCCAGAAGACCATAAGCAACGTTGGTGACACCTGCACATCCATAGCCTTTGATTGTGCAACCTAAAACACCAAACTCTCCCATTTCCTTCATGATTTCTTTATGGAAAATTTCATCCCGGTTGGCTTTGGTGACTCGAGGTAGGAGCTGCTCTTGGCAATATGTTCGGAAGGAATCACGGATTGCAATCTCATCTTCAGTTAGTTGGGACTCCAAGTTCAAAGGGTCTTGCCAGTCAAAAGCAGCTAAAAATTAATAATTTAATAGGATTAGTTTTTTTAGTTTCCAAAAAGTTGCGCGCTTTTATTTTTCGTTTAAATTTTTGATTTTTGTGGAAAAAATTATTTCTCAAAAAAAATGCAAAAATTTACAAGTCGTTTGTAAATATAAACTTTATGACGTAAAAATGTAAAACCAAGTTGTTTACGTAAAAATATACATCAAATATTAAACTTTACTTAAAACTGGATGGTCAGAGCAAATAAATACAAAACTACACTTTTCTCAATCACAACAAAAATAGATAAGTCGAGCCCCTGTCATGATAAACAAGTCAATTTATTAGATTAAATTATTTGTTTGTTGGCCACTTTATCACTAATTAAAGATTATCTAAGACGTATCACCATATTTCTCTAAATTCATCAAACTCACGTAATTTGGCAGCCAACCTGGGAGTAGTTGAGCTTAAAGCTGTAATTGAAAAGATCATTAGCCTTATGAAATAATTAATTAGTCAAATTAAAGAACCTCTCTGACTCTGAAGGCTGAAAATTCTAGAAGCTCCACAAATACGCTGTACAATGAACGACATCTTACCAGACAATAACGAATAAATTGACCAAACTCCTTATCAAAGTGATAAGACACCACCACAAGCAAACTGATGGTGCAAAAATCTAACTCAATTTAAAGCTCAATTGGTCGAGCAATTGAATTTATTTTCACAAAAATCTCATTTTTCACAAATAACCAACACCAGCCCATGGAAAACATGACGTTTCTCATCATATGTTCGCGAGCATTGCAAAATAAACCATGGCCTCCAATAAAACTCATGTGTCGCGTTTTTTATGCTATGGACAAGCAACTCGCGCTTCTTTGACAGTGTGTGTGTATGAACATTAATCCATAATCGTAAATTTCGTGAGTTCAGAGCAATCAGGAAAAAGCTCGAGCTTTTTGCGTTTCCGGCCTAACTGGACGATTTGCTAGATTCAGTTGATTGTTGGAATTATTAGAGAAACCAAGGACGAGGAAGTCATGTAAAAGACAAGAAGGAAAGCCAGCTCCAAAAGGATATTTAGGACTTTTTGGGGTAAATTTTCTTGATTATAGAATTTTCTTGCTCACTATTTGTATGGTTGATTGACGAAATTGGAAAAAGTGGGTGCAGGAAATGAATATAAAGTGATTAAAGTTACGGGAAAGTGTTGAAAATTTGTTGCAGGAAGTGCTCGACTTCCTCCAATTTACAACAAACACTTTATTACAACATAAGAGAAAAAAGTCTATGTACTACATAATGTACTTATATGCTGCAGTAAAATTTGTGTGTCAAAAATTTTCACTTTCTAGAACGGAAAAGGCAAAGATTTGCTCGCTGTGCTTTACTATTGCAGTAATTGCTTTAAGTGTTGGCAAGTTTGGTGGCGACTTGTGAGGTGCATTGAGAGAAATGACAAAGTGGGACAAATTGTGGTGTGAAGGGTCGCTTCATTAGGTTGGTTGTGATGTAAGAACCTGAGAGGAAGCTGTGGGCTTTATGTAATTGCACTTTTGGGGTGAAAAATTGATAAATATCAATCGATAGCAAATTGGAGTGCTTTGAGTGCTTTCAAGTTTTGTTGTGGGTTGAAGTGGTTTTTGTGATGGAATTGAAGGAAATGTTTTTTTGTTGTGTTTAATGATGGAACTTTTCTAGGGGAAATTGTTTTCTGGATGATACGGAAATATCATGTTTACACTTTTTATGGAAATCTCTTTGAATGTGAATCATTTTATTATCAACAGTTGAAGTGTTTTGAAGTGAAATTTGAACAAATAACTTTCTGGAAGTTTAAACAGGAAGTTGATAGCTTTTTTGGTGTTTCCTGATAAAATTTGAATTGGAAAAATTTTGTGTAAAAATTTTTAATTCAATATTTTTAAATCCTGACGACCAAAAATTATTTTAAGTTTTGGTTAACTGAGCCGGAAGTGTAAAAGTTCATGAATTCAAAATTTCTAAAAATTTTATAAAATAAAAAAAAAATATTTTTTACAATTCTCCGAAGTTTAAAAATTTTCCAGAAAAAAACCAATTCAATATAAATGATGAAAAAAAAAATCAAAAACTCGGAAAAACTCGCGAAAAGATGAAAAATTGTCTTTTGGGTCAAGTTCAAATTGACAAAAACTTTCCTCCAAAGAAGAAAAGCTGCTTTATTTTCTACACACAAAAAGCTCGCAACACACTCAAAAATATACGGAGTGACACCAAATTTGATAAAATACGTCCTTTCTCATAAATATTTAATAACGCTTTATTTATTTATTCGTTCGATTTAACTGTAATTAAAATTAATTATATCTTTTTTTAGTGGACGAAGCCTAGTATGTCGTCCTCCTCGAGTGCGCCTACATCTTCCGGTACTACCACTAAAACTAGTAATCCAAACAATCACTCTAAAAGCAATGGCAAATCTCACAGTGTTGATAGTGATCACAGCAAAATGGGAGCCAGTTATCTACCCCAGCCGCCTCAACAGCCCTCCCAGCATTCCTGTGAGATTTGTGGTGTCAGCGGACTGAGCGATGATCTGATGAGAGAACACACTAGAACTTGCCATGTAGAGGGGAGTTCTTTGTGCCCTTTTTGCGGGTTAACGGGAGTTGTTCCAGCTGAAATGTTGCTTCACGTGAATCAAGCACATTTAGACTATCTAACGCCGGAAAACGAACTGATGAGCTTTATTGACGATCAGACGCCCAGGTAATAAATATGCATTATTCTCCCATCACCTTAATTTTTTCGTTATTTTAGATTTACCGACATTTAAAAACAATTTATTCACAATTTAACCGCATTTCCTTGACTTTTTAGTATTGACGGTGACTCGGACTCAATGTCAGAGTGTCGCGGCCTTTCGCCTTCCATCACAGAGCTACCGGGTATTGTCACAAATCACAACTACCAGAGTTTAAACGGCAGCAACATTTCAAATAACTCAAATACTTTAAATAATTTAAATATCTCAAGTACTTCAAATAATTTTAACAATTTAAGCAAACCAGCTACAAACGGATTTAAACCTCCATTAACTACGGCCGCGTCAACGACGTCAACTGGAGCTACAGCGAGAGTGAATGGTGCTGGACCTAGTCACTTTAAATACAAAAGCTCTTCAACTTCCGGCTCGATGCAAAGTGTCAGTTTCGGAGGTTATGGCGCAAATAAAACGAATGGCACGAATAGCAGTCAAATGACAATGAGTATGAGTTCGAGCATATCCAGCACTTGCTCTAGCCTCATCTCAAATAACAGTGGTAGCTCGAAAGTGGCGCAGGATCGTATGACACCACCACATGACAACGACAACAATAACTTTAGTGATGACAAAAACTGTGATATGAATGGATTTAAAGTCGATCCTCCTCCTCAAGCAAATGGATTTGGGAGTGGAAGTGAAGCTGCTGGTGCTGGACAAAAACATGGTGAAGGATCGCCTCTCAGATCGCAACTGGGACTTAAACTAAAGACGAATAAACCGAAATTAACGACAGGAACATCAGGAGGATTGACTGTTTTGACTAATGGAACTGCTAATGGATGCTCGAAGGGGAGTCCTTTGATGTGTTTGCTTTGTCCTTACACCACGGATAATCCTAATGTACTTGAGGAACATATTAATCGGTTAGTATTTGATATCAAGTCTAAATTCTAAATATTTCAAATAAATCATTATATTTTTAGCTCTCACTTTGATCCTCTGAGCCCAAGCGTAAATGGAGCTAACCAAAAATCCTCCCAGAACTCCCGCAATCTATCCAGCAATCTCGCTTCAGCATTCACACAAGCTGCCAACGCTTGCCCAATTTGTGTTCGATGTTTCGATTCTTGTGCTGATCTTGAATTACACGTGAATATTGAGCATCGCGACATCTTAAGCCCTGCCAAGGTAGATCACAATGGAGAAAATGGACTTGCTGCTAATAGTGGCGACACGGGATTTAGTTTATGCCCAGTTTGCGGCATTTCGTTCGGTCAGTACTTTTTTGTAATTTTTCAAAGTTTTTTCACTGATTTCTATTTGTAATTTTTAGGAAGCATGAAAACACAAGAAATGGAACTTCACATTGAAAAACATTTTGCGAAGAGTCCAGGAGTGCAAGTTGGATCAAATGTCGAACTGGAAAAACAAGCACAAAAGCTGCGTGAACAACGAGAATTTGATATTTTACGAGCTCAGTATGGCATGGATAATCAAGGCAACTTTAGAGAGCAATCTGCCGCTGCTATGCAGGTTAGTTTATATATAGCTTTCGAACTATTTTTAAATTTCCCGCCTTTTGTTTGCACAGGGTGGGACAAAGAAAAACTAATGTAAATTTTTCCGAAGCTTTCAAATTCTGACCGTAAAATTTAAATCTTGGGTGCTCAAAAAATTAATTTCAAGAAATTCTTCATATTTTCTCAAAAAGTTACTCCCTGCCTGTGAAACATCTGTCAAAATATACATACAATTTGTTTACTTTTATCAGTTTTTCAAAAATTTTTAAATGTTGGGCCTGTATTTTTGATTTTAAATCAATTTTAAGATGAGTTTTTCATACAAAGTTTAAATTATGAATCGATTAGAGTTACAAGTACGCAGATCCAAAGTTCAATCAATAATTGTATTTTAAGCAAGTCATTCTTTATTTTAATCAAAATAATTTTTGTTTTAGCGCGCCGTTTACGCAGGTGAAATGTCTGTTGCGGACTACTATGAACGACAAGTTGGTCTGCGAGCTGCAGAATCTAACGGAGTTGATGATGGTTCTTCATGCACAAAATCTGTTGCAGCTCGAGTCGTCTCTTTATCAGCAGCGATCGCTTCTGGTCCCGGAACAAAAACTTATGTTTGCTCTGGTGTAGATCATTACGCTTCAAGCTATGGCGATAAGGGCTGGGGATGCGGCTACAGAAACCTTCAAATGATGCTTTCGTCTCTTCTACAAAATACTGCTTACAATGAAGCTCTTTATTCTGCCTGGGGATCAAATGGACCAGCTAGATCAGCTATGCCGAGTATTTCAAGGCTACAGAAGATGGTAGAAGCAGCTTGGGCTCAAGGATTTGATGTACAAGGAAAGGAGCAGCTTGGATGTAAATTGTACAACACAAGGAAATGGATTGGAGCCACAGAAATAGTTACCGTGCTGAGTTGGCTTAGGTTACAGTGTACTTTAGTAGACTTTCATAGACCAACCTCGTCAGATGGAAGACATCCAGAATTATTCAATTGGGTCAAAAATTACTTCGATGAGCCGAGAATTCATACACCACCGCTGTATTTGCAGCATCAAGGTATTATATTATTTTAATTATCGAATTATCGATTAACGAATTTTTATTGCAAAATCATTCATTACTGATTTTTTCTAATTTTAGGACATTCCCGCACAATCATCGGAATTGAGCAAAAAGCCAGTGGACAAACTTTGCTTGTCTTGGATCCAAGTCACGGTCCTCGACAAGTAGCAGCACTTGGCTCCTCTCAAGACTCTCTAAGATTAATTCGACGTGGACCAAATGCCATGAAAGCTCCACAATACCAAATCGTTTGTGTTCGGGGATTAATTGAAAAGGAAGAAGAGTATCAAGCGAGTAAAGTTATGGTGTCCTTGAGAATTCCACCTGACCGTTGACCTGTTGACCACTTAAAAGTGTTGCTTGCTGTGAAGCAGTTGTGTACTTGAAGTTGCTTTGTTTTTGTGAAATTGGGGTTAAAATATTATTCGATATTTTGGGAGGGAAAAATATTATTTAAATTTCGTTTATAAAATTATTTTTTATCAATAAAAAAAATTCAGTTAAAATTTTTTTATTATTGTTATTTGAAAATATCAACAAAAAATGGCGAGTTCAAAATTTTTTTGATTTTTAAATAAATAATCAGAATAATCGATTTTTTTTAAAATATTTATCATATCCAAAAAAAATTAAAGGTTTACTCACTTTTAACTTAATTTCATCGTATTTTGAGTGTATAATCAAATTTTTTAAATATTTAGGTTAAGTTTGTTAAATTTTTGATCATTTTGTCAAAATTTTGAGTGTGATTCGCTTAAGCTTGTTGAATTTGAGTATTTTAAATATTTACTGAGTGAACAATCTTTGTCCAAGTATTGAGAAACTTATTAAAATATTAAGATTGTAGTAATGTTGCTCTTGATTTTATGTTCAATTTTCGTGTTTAATTTAATTGCTTTACTTTTAAAAATAATAAATGTGATCAAATTTCCTTTAATATCCAAAAAATGTTCAGCTTCAATTTTGAATGCAGTATTGCACAAAATACTCTTTGCAACCAGCACAGCTGACAGTTCAACAATTCTAGCTAAAAGATAGTTAAAAATAGTTAAAAAATAATATAATAAATTAATGACTTATTCAAAAAAAATATATTTAAATGAATTGAAGAATAAATTACGGGTTGTCAACACTAACTAAGCAAAAAGTAGCAATAAATTATATTTATTTTAATTTCTAGTCATTTTATTATAATTTCGAGCAGTTCTAAGGACAATTAGATTAGTAAACAGAAAATATAGTCTTGTGATTTAATAATTGTAAAATTTAAAGAGAGTCTCTATATAATGTTAATGGCTTCATTATTTCCATGAAAACTTCAAAAAGTTTTAAATCAACTAACTTGCATGATACTTCATACATTTTAGTAGATTTTTGCTTAACTTAATCGTAAAAGTTGTCATTTTGACAGTTTAAAGCTAGAATAATTTAAATCTCTGCTGTTTCCGACAAATAACCCAAAAAAAAATTTATCTGATCAATTGCTCTCATCATAAAACCATCTATTACAAAATTTTGATTGTGGGCGGAGCCTGAATGTATTTCATCTAACGAAACAAAATGTGAAAAAACTTCAAATAAAATTCATTTAAGGTTAAAAATCAACTCCATCACCTGATATTCTAAAGAAAATTATTTAAAGGGGCTCATAAATCAGCCACTTATCGGTTGTATCAAACATTATTTTTTGCACAACCTCTGTTCAAATTTGCAAGAAAAAGAAAACTAGTGATAATCAACTTTTAAACTTAGTAAAATAAAGATTTTTTGAGATTAATATGCAAAATTTGTGTAAAACGTTGTAACTTCATACTTTAGAGGAGATTTAAAAATTAATTAAAATACATAGACCGATAGACAGAAAATTTAATCAATTATTACAATGGAATTTAATGAATTAACGATATCATCACCTTTTGAAATCATTTGTAAATTTTTGCAGCAAAAAATATGGTTAAATTTGTTAAAAACACAAACGGCTTGCACGTGGAAATTTTTTAGGTTATGTTTTTGTTATTTAAGTGGCATAAAACATAACCTCAAAATTTTTCGAAGTTTACTATTTTTTCAAAGCTTATTGCGTCTGTTAACTTAAAAATAACACAATCTTCAACGTCCACAAGAAACACACACAAAAACATTCACAAATAAAAAATACAATAAAGATTTAATTTTCTAGATGTTAAGCTATATAAAAGTATTAAAGATTGTTTTTGAGGGATGATAAATGTCAAATGGAGAGCTAGAATATTTTTTTGAAAGAATTATCTTTCAATAAATTCAATGACACCACCTGACCACATTCCACTTAAATGAACATTTGGGTTTTTTGGGTTTTTTGAGGTGTTTTGTGACCCGACCTCATTTTGATCGGTAATTTGTGAGTTCAGAGTAAATCAAGTAGAAAGATTCAAAAAGATCTAAATTAAGAAAAATTCTCACAAAACATCAAAAAATCCAACAAATCCACAAAGTAAATCTCCTAAAAGACATAAAAGCGCGGTGCCTGAAAATCAATGCATTTTGGGTTGACTTTGTAAAGCTCGAACCACCCAAAATGCATTGTCCATTCAATAAATAAAATAACCTTAAAATAATAAAAATTATTAACCTATTATTTTTCTATGAAAAAGATACATTTTAATAAATTTAATTCAAGTTTAAAAGCTTTTTTCTAAAATATAACTTTATTTATTCACGAATTTTAATTCAAAGATTACAAATCAATTATTACCTTAACTTTCTGTTGTTATGCGAAACGAAAAAAAACTTACACAGGAAAAGCATAAGAAACTATTTTTTCTAAAATTATTGCTTGAAAGCTTTTGAATAAAAACCATAATTACTGTAAAAACTACAAAACCAAATAAGAAAAAAAAATTATTTAAAAAATAAAATATTTTAAAAATAACAAATATTGAATTTTTCCTCTCATATCGTCAAATTTATCATTTTTCCCAATATTCTGATCTCCAGTGATCGTAAAGATCAGTTTTCAATCCTAAAATTGTTCTTCAAATTTTGCCAGCACTCGTGATAAGCTGGATCGAGCTTCTGAGAAGTCTCTTCAGCATATTTTGTGACAGACATACTCAATGAAGACTCAAACATAAAGGCTTGAGTCCCATCAGCCACTCTCTGTGGAGCCAACTTAGCTGAACTTGCTTGTTCAAAGCAGTTTGCATCTGGACCATGAGGCGTCATCATTGAATGCAAGGTAGCTCCTCCAGGATAAAATCCACCTTCTTTAGCTTCGTATTTTCCGAGGATCAGTCCCATAAACTCAGACATACAGTTGCGATGATAATAGGGAGGACGGAAAGTGTTTTCTTGGACAGACCATCTTGGCGGGAAGATTACAAAATCCGCGATCGCAGTTCCTGGGCGTGAGCTTGGACAAGTTAAAACAGTGAAGATGCTTGGGTCCTACAAAATGTAAATAAGCGCTTGATCTTAAATAACTTACAAAAACTTACACAGTGATCGAAGCTGACTGAATTAACTACCATAAAACTAGCAAGATCATACTTGTATGGTACATAATTTCCATGCCAAGCAATCACATCAAAAACAGAATGGTTTTGCTTAGCAACAAATAAAGCTCCTTGGAATTTATCAACAACTTGGTAGCCTTCAACATCACGATCTTCAAACCAAGCCACTGGCGTCTTAAAGTCACGTGGATTAGCCTTAAGAGATATTATTTAAAAGATTGTTTTAAAATACTGAAATCTACGAACCAATCCGTTAGCTCCAATTGGTCCCAAGTCCGGGAGCTTGAAGTGATTATCATAGACTTCCAAAATATATCCACGAGATGCTTCAGAAACATCAACAGAGAACTTCATCCCTTGTTGGATCCTAAATGTATTCAAAATTTTAGTTTTAAATGTGAACCAATAAATTAAACCTTACACGCAAATCTCATTGGGAGCAACACTCATCTTTCCAAATTCAGTTGTAACTTCCAAAGTGCCTTGCTGAGGAACTGAAATCATTTTTCAATTATTCATTGCACTTTAAATTTTGAGCAAAACCATACCAATCAAAAAATCACCATCAGAATTGAAAAAAGCTTTGTCCTTCATCGAAACATTGCACAAATAAACATGAATTGCAATTCCATGTCTAATTAAAGGATCACCAGCTCCACAAATGGTGTGCAATCCTTGAACAAAGTCCACTTTCTGACCATCAGTTGGAACATCAAAAGGCATCCATCTAAATTGATTTGGATTTGGATGTTGATCATGCCAATTGCTCACAAGATTTGGTGATTCAAACGAGCGTTTAAAAGGTTGATGGCGAACACTTGGATGAATCCGGTAGAACCAAGAGCGAACATTTTCAGTTCTTGGTGCAGTGAAGGCACTACCGCTTAGTTGCTCAGCGTATAGTCCATACGGACATTTTTGAGGAGAGTTACGACCTTCTGGGAGAGCATTTGGATGGTTGGGATCTTCAGAAGAGAACTCGGAGCCGAAGCCAGTAAGATACTAAAGATATTTCATGTTTTTGAATTAATTTAATTGATTTCATACAAAACAGATTTATGCGAGATTTTTGGAGATAAATTTAAAACTAAAGGGATCAAAGCTTTGTAATAATTACGTTTCAAAGCTTAAATTCCTAAGATTACAAAGGAATTTTTTGTAAATTATGATAAAACCCCCAAAAATCACGGCATCACTCCACTAACCTTGAATTGCGACATTTTTTGTACGTCCACTTGCTTTTTCGTCTTGAATGAAACTAAGTTAGCAGAAGAACAAGAAAATATTTCCAAGATAAAAATTAAAAAACTGGTTTTTAATGACTGTTTACGAGTTTGTCTGCTAGGAGTGAGATTGCAAAGCATCAGACAAACAACGGAACGAATTAGAAATAATAATTTACGTAAATTTGATCATTTTATGCAAATGCGTTTTATTTTTGCTAAACTTAGTTGGTATGTGATGGAAATATTTTATAACTTGAATCGTTTTTATGTAGAATGTTTGGAAAGATCGGGCCTCTCTTTGTGTTTTGACCAATCTACAACAATGTTGACAAATCTTATCCAGCCGTTTTTGTTTTCAGGTTTAGATTCAAAAACACAAGTTAAAAAGGTCAGTATACTGAACATATTTTAGATTCAAAGAAGAGTTGTAGTCTACTCTAAATATAACATAATTCTTCAATTTAACAGCGAAGAAAACAAGGATGTAAAAAATTATTTAAATGGGGAAAATTTAACGCGATTTTTATCACAAACGGAAATAAATCGTCGTGAAAAGAAATTTGGCGGAAGAAGTAATTGGGTTAGCGAGATTTTGCTACTAATAAAATTCAAATTCAGGATTTATTTGAATTTTATTGATTTATTAAATATTTCCTTGGATGTCTGGGGGAGAGCTTGTATCTTTGTGAAGTAGTTTGGACTTCAGCTGTTCAATTTCTGCCAATATCAAATTAAAATTTTGACATCCTTTCGAAATCCATTAGTTTTCTATTTATTTATAGAAAATTACCAAAATAAATGAAACTTTTGGTAATTCTACCATTTCCATATTAATAAATTAATAATCTCCTATTACCGTAATTTTCTCTTCTTCAGTCTCAATAATACAATCATGCAACTGTACAAATTTGCATAAAAATAAAATCTTATTGGTAGAACATGTTGAATGGCGGTCCAAAATTCCAATTTCTTTTCACTGGTATAACATTCTGAATTGCTCATTAGGGAATTGAATAGCAATATTTGCCTACATGTGAGCAAGTGTCTATTGGCTCAATTTCAGTATTTATAGCATTTCAACATTCATGGATTTCAATTGGATTTGGTGATTCTGATGTTGAGGTAGGATTGCTGGATTGTCTGAAATTAATTTTTTTATTCAATTTGTCTTAATTCTAACTTTGTTATAAATAACATTGAGCCTAAATTTATGAAAAACTTCAAATATTATAATGACCGTGTGTCACAAAAAAAATTCAGAAAAATTCATTGAATGCAGGGTTGTAGAAGTGGGTAGGCGCGGGTAGTCGCGACCCCCTTGTTAAAATTTTGGTTAGTGCAATTTTTTTTAATTGTTTGCAAAAGCCATGCAAAAACTCATCAGCGCCTACCTTGTTATTTTATTACTTCTACACCCCTGATTGAATGAAAACAATATATCAATTATCAATGAAGAGATATCTGCAAAAATATTTTTTGAACTTTTTTGAACTTGCTTGAAAAACCTTTGAAATATGTTTGAAGCAATATTTTGAAGTTATGAAGTTTCGGAAGTTATACATTGAGGTTAATAAAAAATTTAATCATAACCACTACAAAATACTCTTTTATGTTAATGATTGAATGCGAATAATTTCAGGGATTTTTTCTGAAAAGGATGCAATTAATTTCCCTATTCAATGTGCTTTTCAATGTTTGTGTTTTTTAAAAAGTGTTACACGGCTTTTGCCATCTACAAGTTAATTGAGATATTAAAATATTAGTATGAGTAAGCAAAGTAGTTTGTATATCTGAGGATTAATATGAGGAATACGAATAGGCTATATTTATAAAATGTGAAATAAAATCCTGAACGAGTTTATGATTTGTAAAAGATTTATCAGTTTTGTTTGTACTGTAGGAAAGTACTGTGAATGTAAAGTAAGCTTAGTTGTTAATTTGAAATAAATTGTAGTCGAATCTCTCGTGAATATTATTTAATAAATTAATAAATTAAGCTTTCCTAAAAGAATTCATCTCTTGAATTACTTTTGAAAGATTATGTAAAACTATTTGACTTCACTTTCCTTGATGATAGTACTTAGTAGCAAAATATTGGGAAAACTATTAGAAACTTTTCAAAACCACGAAGAATCAAAGCAAAAATGAAAAGCAAACTCTTTTCAATGTAAAGTATGAATAAATTTCATTCAAGAGAGAGCTTTTCATTTTTAATCAGCTATAGAATTTTCCTTTTCGCCTATTACTCGCTTTCACTTCAGCTTTCCGACTGCAAAAGTTCAGTTAGTGTTCAACCGCCGAGCGGATCGGAAGCAAAGAAGTTCCTTCTAGAATTCACCTAGTCGAGGATTATTGTGTGATTTTATTTTAATCAGAAATTTTTATAATGGAGCAATTCTACAAATGAAACAGGAATATGATTTTGTATGAAAAGTTGGAAAAATAAATTATAAAAGCAAGAAGTGAAGTAAACAATCAATGTGAAAGCTTATAATAAAAGTAAAGTGCATTAAAAAGTGACAATACATTTTTTTAAAACATTTTTACATCAAGCTGACAAATGATGAAAATTTGTATTGCAATATAAACTTTTCTTCAAAAAAATGTGTGTAAAAAAAATATATCTCAAAGTATTTTGTTGATTTTTTTGTAATGTTCATTGAAAAAGTGAATTGAAATTTTGATATGGACATCTTCCGTTTCCCTAAATTCTTAATAAGAGTACATCATTCTATCTAGCTGAACATGATATTTCCTTAAAACTGCCTAAAACTAAATAATTATTATAAAACTCTCACCACAAAAAGTATATCGAATTTTGGGCATTTATTTTTGTTAGAAAACGAAGTTTGAATTTTAAACTCAAATTTCAATAAACAAGGGAATATCCTGTTTCGGGTTTCATGTTTTCTATCTTGATTAGCATCAAATAAACCAAAACCTCATTAAAGCAACAAGCATAAGGATTTTCAAAATTATATTTTTTGAGCTTTTAGCAGGACTTAAAGGACATTTCTTGAGATATATGATTTTAAGGAATTCCTCAATTTTACTCATTTTAAATATTTAATCATATTTTAACAGAAACTGGAGAATATTGGAATAATGTAAGAGAATTCGATTAACTTCAAAAAGAATCCCCTTAGGATTCCAGAGGTATTAAAGTATTTAAAACACATTATAGAATAAAGCTACAAAATATTACCTTCAGTCTCATTACTCCCTAATCAACCAAAATACTGGATAATACTGGCAAAATACACTTAATCATTAATATTGTTTGGTATTATATAAATTAGATTGAGTGTTTTTGCGTTGATAAGCTCTCAAAACTATTATTAGGGCTTTCGGTTGCGGAAAAACAGTCGAGAAAGTATTGGATTGCAAAAATGTTCACCCTTGACGAAATTTTCAAAATCGGCGGCTCAAATTGACTGATAAGATTAATGTTCGCGTATTAACGCGAGGAATGAGTGAAAATGTCGCGAATTACTCGAAAAATGTGCAGGGATTGAAATTTTGTAAGAAGACGATAGAGCTTTTGGTTTTGTTTCATCTATTGAAACATTTGAAATGAGAATATCAGCGATTGGAAGTTTACAGTTATTATTCAATTTCAAAGAGTTTGTTGGTCTATTAAAGTCTTTGAAGATGATTCCAAATTAGGTTCAGATGTTACCAATCCCTGTTATCCGCGATGCTTCACGTGAACATAAAAATAGAATTTCCAATAATTACGAGAAACAAGCTTACATGCTTTGATTCTCCTCTAGAACTTTTGTTGAGAGAATTCTCATGTAGATTGAAATATGTGAAGGACGTTTAACAAAAATTCGCATTCGCTCGTAAATATTAAATTGCATGTTAAATCAAATAATTCATGATTTTCGAAATGCGCAATTAAGCTTTATTCCATAAAATACCTATGTAGAAGTTTTAACAAAATTCACTACACCAGAAAACTGAATTATAAAACCCTTACTATCAGCAAAAACATCAAATTAATTGTTTCAAGTACAACAATCATACAATAATGTTTTATAACGTGGAAAATACAACCTTTCTGATTGCTTAAAAGCACTTCAAACTCAGATTTGGCCGATATATTTATATTTTAGAAAGTTTTTGTTAAAATTGTTAATTTTGGTTGACTGACATAATTATGGTTATGTTGTGCATTAGTTAGTTGTTGCTGGCTTCCAGTCTAATTGAAAAGTTTGAATATATATCCGTATACCAAATTATTTAGAATAAAAGCCAACAACACAAAACAATATCATCGGAAATTTGTATTGAAGGAATGTTTAAGAAATCCCCTAACGAAATATATATTCGATAATAATCAATAATAAGTTATTGTATTTGAAACACATTGTTGGATTAAGAATCCACACGTGTTATCTTAAGATATCAAATGTTCAATTACTTACGTATAAATATTCAAAATTTGAAAATATCCCCTTCTAGAAAACAATACAATAATAAATGTATGTATATATCCTCAATCGAAGCGTTTCAGTTTATATGCAGAACTTTATGTGCATAGAATTTCTGGTACAAGCAATTCAAGAACAATTAATCAGCTCACCTGGAAAATTCAATTTGCTGATGTTGTTCTAGCATTTAGAGTATACAGGTCTATTGTTATTATTTTTTTAGGGTTGGTTCTTAAAAAATGAAGATTGTCAGGGATTAGCGTGCATTTCTCAGTTGAGTCGAATTAAATTTATCAATATTGAATTAAATGATTTATGCACGGTCCCTTGCATGAATTCACAACATATATTGTTTTATTGCTAGAAAATAACAGTTGTGTAAATATTGTTCAGCTAGTAAATTGCAACAATATTTCATAGCTTTCATATTTTTTTAACGGTTCGCGATAAAATGATGAAAGTACATGAAAAATTGTTGAAACAAAAATTGAAGAGTTTTTTACAAACTTTCTCCTTAACTGTTTATTAGTGTTTGAATGGTGAGGAAAAAGTCAAGAACAGTTCTTGGTTTTCATATGTACTTAACAACATCTGCCACTGTTGTGGCTTTTTATAATGAATCAAGTGCTTTTGATAAGTATGAAAGCTTTAATGAGCTTTTTTAAAAAATTGTTTCGCAAACTAAAAGCAAGCAATAAACTTTTATTATGGGGTTTACTTTATATTTACAATGCCTGCACTACTATTGATAAACATAAAAGTGCTTTTAAAATAATTTGTGTGAATTAAGTTCAATGAAATTGTTTATAAAACATGAATCAGAGTGGTCCAGAAGAAAAATAAGTTTTTCAAAGAGAAGTTTTATAATTTCATCAATAATAACCAAGAAGACAAGAAGTGTGTCAAATTGTTTGATTCGTGAAGTTTTGCAAAGATCTATATTAAATCAAAAGATTTTTGTTAGTAATTGGATAATTTAATTCATTAACATAATACATTTAAGTATTATATAAAACTTCTTCAAAGAAACTTGAAATTAATAGAAGAAC
Source organism: Parochlus steinenii (assembly GCA_038502155.1). Lineage (NCBI taxonomy): Eukaryota > Metazoa > Arthropoda > Insecta > Diptera > Chironomidae > Parochlus > Parochlus steinenii. The sequence goes on along the minus strand of JAXCIN010000045.1, from coordinate 4,353,534 downwards.
AACAAAAAGTGTGTTTTTCTTTATTTGAATTATTAATATTATATCCGGTTAGCAAGAAATTAGATAAATAAGACAAAAAGTCAAGAAGCCTTCCAAACGAGCGTAAATTAAACAAACGGTTCCACAACCTCCTAAATTAATGTGGATCAAAGGATATTCAACAGGCCATTAAATAAAGCTGTGAAGAGCTTCCCAAAACATGGGAAACATTGAAAATGCCACAAAACATCACAGAAACTATTTCAGCCTTGAAAAGTAAGCAAATTAGCTTCCCGGCTATAAAAATCATAAAACTCGTTCTATCGCCCATCAAAAAATTACAAGAAATTAAAATGAATAATAAAAATTTATTGAATCATTCCATGACTTTTCCAAAGAAAAAATCAAAATCATTTTAGTTTATACGAGCTTTGTGCCGTATTTAAATTAGTTGAGCTTTTTCTAGTGGTTTTATTATTTTACTGTGTAATCCCAAAAAAACGCAAGCACGCATTTTATAGAGAAATACTTTATTCATTAATTTATTCGTATTGCTCTACAACTATGAAATGTGATAAAAATGTAGGGAGAACGAACCAAACTTAGCAAAAATATAATAATGTCCCTAGAGGGTTGTGCGCAAATTGTGACACTCTTTTTTTCAATTTTTCATTATTAAATGTCAACTAAAATGGACTCAGAGAATGCAAATCAACAACAATTAAATACATTTGAGAACTTGTCAAAATTGAAATTATTATCGTTACAGAAAATTACATTGACATTATCCTACTCCAATCCCTCCAAAATTGCCTGTTTGTAAACATTTGCGTATGAACCATTAAAAAAGTTATTAAAATCCCTTTTACCTCAATATTTTTTTGGAAGTTTCGGAAAGTTTCGGGTGGAAATAACTTTGCCTAATTATTCATGAATTAGTCGAGGAACTTTTGATATTGAGGCAGCTAAAGTAGTAGTTGACTCAAGAGTAAATATCAAATAATATGGTGGACAGTTCATAAAGAAAATAAAGTACGTGTTCAAAAATAGAAAAATCCAAACAGTTGTGTTTTAGTTATTTGGTCGATAGTTTCCACTTTCCACTACAATTTACTTTTGACTTTAATACAACATAATAATATTAATATTGTCCATTAAACGGACGAAAGCTCTGAACACTCCTTGCTTTCTACTTTTTCACTTGTTCAGTTGTACGAGCATAGCTGACCATAGTGTGGATAAATCCATAAATTTCCATTTTTCTAGTTTTTCGAGTTTGCTTTGTTACTTCACTCTAATCCAATTTTACACTAATTTTAGACTAATAAATGTGTGGGAAAATTAAAAGGTCATATCACACATTTAAAATTATTTTGACTTTTCATATATGTATTTACAACAATTGTCGCAGAGTGGTTCATGCGAAATTCAATTCTAACAAAAGTGTATCTTCAGATGTAACATGGCCTTAACGATTAAGAGTACAGTTAAATAAAACTTTTACAGAAAATAAATGTTGAGTTAAAGAGCTTTGTAATTAATTTAGAGTAGTTTGGTTCACTCGTTCAACATGTGTTCAAACATTTTTTTTACTACATAAATAAATGGTTGTGGCTATAAAAAGCAGTTTAGTTCAGCAGAAAATTGAATTTTTTAGCTTTTTCGAGTTTTTCGAGAATAATTGATGGTGGTTTTAAGGAAATTTATTGGTATATAAATTATAAAGAATTTGTTTAAATATTTGAGGAATGTAATTGCAATATGATTTTTTTGTGCCATTTTGTAGATTATAAAGCTTATAATGCAGACAATTTTAAAACAACAATATAAATCCATTGAAAGTGATACCGATATATGATACGTACGATGAAAGTTATTAGAAAAATGAAAATGTCACAATTATTCCACAAAACAACAAAGCTCGCAATAAAAACCATTAAGAGAATTAGAAATGCACAAATATGCATCTAGAGCAAAAACATAAATGGAAAGTGATTAATTAAAAAATGCGGATAATAACTTTTTGTGTGCTTGTAGAGCTTATAATTACAATTAACTGCAATTTAATCGCGTCAAAGCGCGCCTCCGCAAAACTCAGTGGGGATTTTAAAATTGGAGTTCTAGTTTCTGTGCATCATCAGCCACCCCATAGAAAAGGGAGGTTTTTGGAATGTGGACAGGTGAGTTGATAATTAATTATTGAAACATTTATAGATTTTAATTTAACCTAGTATTTGTTCCAAAACTTACAAAACGCTCACTTTAAAGTATCATAAATTTTCATCAGCCGATTTAATCCAAATTTACAAAATCTCAATAATTTGAGGAACAACCGCAATTAATTTGAATTCAGCTTGTTACCTTTTCTTCCAAAAAATTATGATGATGATTATAACGAGCATAGCGATGTATCTTAGCGAAACAACCTTTTTTGAGTTTCCTTATTAAATTATGGACAAGAAAGGATTAAGGTCAAAATATTTTTTTTCTTTATGTAAAAGTGCCAATTTTTAGCTCCCTAATAAATCAAATGAATATAATTTACCAGACATAATTAAGCCAATTTTCCATTAAAAATATTTCTGCTAATTAATATATTCAATTTAAAGCTTTTAATACATTGCACTGCACCAAAGTATGCATAAAACATGCAATAAAGTAAAAATATTTATAAATTGCTATAATAAACATTTTCACCGATGAAAATACAAAAGAAAGTAATTTATAACCTCAATTAACACATCCAGTCGATAACAATCTCAATGTAATAACATGCGATAAATGTATAGCGCATATTGCTTTTTTGCATGAAAATGATTTATATTGAAGTCGACTCATATTTTAAGCTTTGTAAATTTAGATTGGAAATCATTTGTTCTTTATAGATTAGAGAATTTTATGGCATTCAAAGGATTGAAGCAACTTTCCAGACTATTGACGAGGTAAATTATTCAGTTACTTAAACTGGATTAGTTGTGGATTAAAAAAATAATCATTTTTGAAGATAAACAGCAACCCAAACCTTCTGCGGAACATAACATTGGGCGTGGAAATCCGTGATACATGCTGGTACGCGCCGATAGCGCTTCAACAAACCATCGAGCTTATTAGAGACGCAATATCTCCAAACACTAAAAATCCCACGGCTGGATGTATTAAAGAAGATGCAGCTGTCAACAAATCTGCGAGCTTTCCAAACATCCTAATTAGCATTGTTGGACCAGCTTCTAGTTCAATTGCTTTGCAAGTTCAGAATCTTCTGCAGCTTTTTTCAATACCTCAAATTGGATATTCGACAACATCTAAGGACCTTTCGGATAAGTCAAGGTTTGCAACTTTTATGAGAGTTGTTCCATCAGATTTTTATCAGGCACAGGTTGGTTTTGAAATATTTTGAGAATGTTGAAGGGATATCAAATTTTAACTATTATTTCACTACAGGCTCTAATAGACATCGTTAAGAAGTACCAATGGAGCTACGTCTCAACAGTCTATACGGATGAAAACTATGGACAATCTGGAATACAAGCGTTTAGGGAGTTGGCAGATGATCATTCTATTTGCATTGCTCGAGAAGATTCTGTATGTTTTTTCTTCTCCATAAATATATTACCAAACTTATCTTTATTATTAAAACAGATCCTTAGCAACGCAGACGATGAAAGTTTCAACGAAGTCCTTAAAAACCTAAACGAAGATGAACGTGCTAATGTGATAGTTTGTTTTTGCGAGGGAATGACACTCAGGGGACTTTTGTCAGCCATGAAGCGATTAAACATGTCAGAGAGATTTTTGATAATTGGCTCAGATGGTATGGCTGATAGAACAGAAATCGTTGAGGATTTTGAGGCTGAAGCAATTGGATCAATATCAATTAGAATTCACAGTCCACTTCTAGATACTTTTGATTCTTATTATTTTGGATTGAGCCCCTTCACCAACACGAGAAATCCGGTAAAAGTTTAATTAACTATTAAAATGCATAAATCTTGTACCAACTTTCTTCATTATTTCTTTGCATAGTGGTTTAGAGAATTCTGGGAGGAAAAGTTTGATTGCACGATGCCTAAGAAGAAGCCAATTATAATGTTCAACAATGAGACAATAGAAAATGATTACAACTTGACAGACTCCTACACAACAGAAGATCCAAGGCCACTAATCAACTACTGCACAGGTAGATATGAATACAAAAAGGAAGCTGAAAAAATAAAGGTTTTGAAAGTAAAGTCATAGAGTAAAGCTCTTCAAGTACTGAAATTTGTTGAATCAGATTCTTGACACAATTTCCACCATACGTGAATTTTCCACAAATATTCACGAAAAGACTTTGGGTGTAATCATAAAAACATTGCAAATTGCAATAGATTGCATTCAAAGCACTTGAGCTATGAATTTTTCATTTTTCTATTTCCTGCTGTTTCTGTATGTTTTGCATTCTTTGCATAACGTTATTAAAGAGAATTTACAAGAATTCATGCACTTTCGCGAAGCTTTTGTTCTTGAAGCGCAAACCTCACAAACCTTTGGAAACCTTTCATTCAAGCCTGACATGAGCAAACAGCATTAAAATTTAATGCTATGTAAACTAGCGTTTTATGAAAGTTCCTATTAGACTTGTAGAATCCTTCTTTGGTTTCGAAATTGTAGGCTTAAGAATTCGGCAAAGATAACATTTTGCGAGTGATAGCAATTTTTGAACCTAAATCAATTCTATAGTCGACTTCCAGTCTAATAATATCTTTAAACTGTTCTTAAAATTATAATTATATTTACCAGTACAGAATTGATTTGAAATATTTCCACAATATGTAAAATTGTTAAAGTGCATAAATCTTCAAAAGCTCAAAATCACAAACAAAAGTCACGCCATTTCCTGTCACCTTAATTAAATCATTTTGTTCTTATTTTGAAGTCTATAGCTCCAAGATATTTTAATTATTCGCCACCATTTTCATTTCCAAGATCCCAATGGAAAATCGTTAATTCTTTTGAATATCTTTGAAAAGAAATGAAACTATCAAAGCGTTGGAGTATGCAAACAAACTTGAAATTGTTTTGAAATTGTATGAAATTGTTTGGTTCATGAAAAGCAAACAGACGAGTAACCGACATTCAAAAGAATAATCATAAAAGCATAAAAGTCGCATCGTTGAAAATAAAAAAATGAAAAACGAATAAACACACATAAAACTGGAAAAACTCTTTAAAGCTTTTTGCTGCTTGAACAAACTTTGCTCGACATATTTCATGAATGAAAGGGAAATCTACGCTGTTCTTTTGTTTTTGTACTCAGCGTATAGTAAAAAGGTCATTCAACAAGCATGGTGAGAGGATGTTTGAAGAGTTGAATACAGGAATAAAGAGAAATTAGAGAAAATGGAGAAAGCTCTCTATTATTTGATTGGATTTTCTTTTCTCAGAGCTTCAAGAGCTTTTTGAGAGCTTTTCATATTTATTTATTCATCGTTCGCTTTTTGTATTTCTGCAGGTGAAGAAAAGTTATCAGATAACTATAAGCAGGAGCCAAAGCTTTCATTCTTGAAGAAAGCAATCCTAACTATTGCTTATGGACTAGAACAGCTACAAGAAGATCTTTGTGGAAGGAATTTTGAAGGAGTTTGTCCACAAATGCATCCTTTCAATGGATCTGTGTTTTTGGTAAGATAGAAACTACTCATGAACTATTATCATTAAAATTTAATTATTTTCTAGAATTACTTGATGAATGTTTCATTTCAACTAAATAACGATTTGGTTGAGTTTGACAGTCGAGGTATGTAATTCACATTTTCTATTAAAGATATAAAAAACCTCTTTAAAATTTCAGGTGATCCTAGTGCCCGCTATGACGTAATGAATTATCAACTAATCAATGGAAACTACGAGTTCATCCACGTTGCTGACTGGAACAACGGATCATTGACATTTTTCAAAGATTTGCAAATGCCTTTCGGTCCAGTTGAATCTGTTTGCTCAAAACCTTGTTCCGCTGGGTTCTATAAAGTAAGGAAACTATTTAAATGTTAAAAAGTTAATTGCTTCAGGCAGTAAATAAGATGCAGGAACAAGTTAATAATAGATGAGCTTCCAGTTTGTTTCTATTGTTTTCTGCATGAATTAAAAGATTTTCCACCAAATTTACTTTACAATTTCTTGTAATTCGCATAAAGTTTCCAAAGAAAACTTTAAATAGCATGAAAAGTTATAAGAAATTGAGGTTTTTTTGTTCTCGTTCAGGCATTGTTCGACTTTTAAGTTATCTTTCAGTTTATAGTTCAATTCTCAGTACAATAGTTTTAATTGGATTGTAAGCTATTCTGACTATCTTGTTAAAATTGTATCAGCTTGGGTAAATTGTATTGTTCTTCCCTTTATTAAATAATTAATCTTTTCAGATTATTCAGACGCAAGGTGGAAAAATTGAGAAGGAATGCTGTTGGGTTTGCATTGAATGCGAAGAGAATCAGTTTTTGGTAGTTATTGATATTTTTGATAATCCATAGAGTTATCTTTTATCACATGTTTTGTTTCAGTTGAATGAAACATACTGTAAAGACTGCCCTCTAGGCACTTGGCCGGATGAAGACCAAGAGGAGTGCATAAAAATCCCGATCGAGATGCTTCAATGGTCCGACATAAGTTCAGTGATCTCTGTGATATTTTCTCTGATTGGAATATTCCTCACCGTCTCAGTCTTTATCGTTTTCTGCAACTACAAAGACACTCCAGTAGTTAAATCATCAACACGAGAGCTTTGCTACATCATAATGATTGGAATGATTTTGTCTCACGTCTCAGTTTTTGCAATTTTAGCGAATCCTACAGTTCCAATTTGCATCGTCACCAGAACTTTACCTGGAATTTCCTTCTCAATGATCTATGCGTCCTTGTTGGTAAAAACAAACAGAATTGCAAGACTCTTAGCAATCTCCAAAAGAAGATTTCCATCAAAACATTTAAAGTTCATGTCACCAATCTCGCAAGTCTTTTTAGCGGGAACTTTAATCATGATGGAAGTTGGGATTACAGTTGGTTTGCTGTACTGGGATAAACCTGGAGTCTCCATGCATTTTCCGACTGAGAAAAGAGCTATCTTAACCTGTGATACATCTTTTGTGTGCACTTTTTCAGCGTTGGCTTTCATTTTCTTCCTAATCATTCTGTGCACTATTTATGCAGTCAAGACGAGAAATGTGCCTGAGAACTTCAATGAAACGAAATTTGTTGGGTTTGCTATGTGAGTATTTTATTCCTAAATTGAATTTAGTAAATTCTATAGAAAATACATAAAGTTTCAAAAGCTCTATGATAGATGGCGTTGAGAAAAGTTTCGTGAAATCAAGGAAAATCAAGTTTTTAATGTTTGTGAATATTTTAGGTATACCACCTGCGTTATTTGGATAGCATTCTTCCCTATATATTACGGAAGCGAGCTCCAAACCATCACCAAATGTCTCTGCATCTCTTTATCATCAATAATGACGCTAGTTTTCCTATTTTTCCCGAAAATTTACATTATTCTTTATCATCCTGAGAAAAACATTCGAGCCTTGTTCACCACAGCAACAACAATAAGATGTCATATTGGTGGACACGCAAACATCTCCAATAAAAATTCTAGCTCAATTTCAAGTGCACATGAGCCGTGCAGTTATTTGAGTGACACTGTGACGGCAAGATTTGGGAGCTCTTTAAAAAGATCAAGTTCCTGTCAGACTAGCCTGGAGCAATTGAACGTTAAAGTAAAAACCACAACTGAGGCTTCAATCTCGCCAATTCATCATTTATATGAGAAAATTGTGTGCAATCCTACCAACATGTTGGTTGAGCATGATTTATTAGACCTAGACTTGGAGATTGTGGAGCCACCAGCAGCTTTCAAACGCATTCCTAAGTCTCCTAAATCCCCAAGAAATTACAAAAATAATAAAATTTACAGCAAGGAGCCGCTCGTAAGAAAGAATTATAGTTATTATGGCAATTTAGAGGAAAAGAAGACGACTTCCAACAACAAACCAATAATCGTTGGCGTGCAGAGAAAACTTTCAAAACACCAGAAAGTCAGAAAAACAGAAAGCAAAAAGATTCATCTTTGCAACGATTGTTTAGAAATGGAAAAGAATAGGCGTCTCCTCAAAAAGTTTGATTTTTCTGAATTAAATGGAAACAGATTCAATCGACCTATTTATCACGCAAACCCACCGATCTACACGATACCACCTCCACTACTTCCAACGCAAGAGAAAAAAGCTCCTATTTACGAGGAAAGTTTGTCAGAGTGTTCACTTAGTGAACATGCAGACTATAAGCTTAAGAGGATTACTATTAACTTAAAATGAAGACAACTTTGAAGGTCTTTCAGTTTACTAAGATTTTTGAGCTTCAGTAAAGTAACTTTCTGACTGTAAAGCTTTACGATCAATATAATCTGTAAATGAACTTTTTAAAACATGTTACCACTGAAAAGGACCAACCATCAATTTGTGCCAAATATTTGATTTACGATATCAATGTGCTGAAAAGATGACAGATTAGTGGATTTTTTATTTCCAGAGAATTTTCATTCACTTTCACCATTAAACTTTATAGCTCCGTTAAATACTTAAATGTTATCAAACAAAAATATCAAGTAGAAGTTTTTAAATTTAGACATTGATAGAAGCAGCAATAATCAAATCTCAATCAATATAGTCCTTGTCAATTAGTGCACTAACGTAAAGTTTAAAGTAAATTCCTTCAGTAGCAAAAAATTAAAAGTCTAGCAGAATGCATATAAGGTTCTTTTTATTCATCATTTATTCTGTAAAACATAAAACTATCTGTCTTATCTTTTTAGCAATAATTTTTCCATCATAGTTCGCTAATCATTTAATTAATTAGTTCAATCAATTCACTGTTACTGTTATGTACTTTTATTACTGTTAATTCTAATGAGCCTAATATACCTAGAAAATAATAGCTACAATATATAGTCATTTCGAGCTACCTTAAAAGAATTTGATCAATTGATTATTTTCAATCAACTTTTATATGTTTCATCTCCTTAAAATTTACAAAATTTGAAAACTGTACAGTTCTAATTTTACAATAATTACAATCAAAGAATTTCTAATGAATTATTTACTAATGAAATAAATAAGGTTAATTATGTATTTTGTAGAAAAAACTGTCAAATTAATGAACAGGTTTAGACAACAAATGTAGAACAAAAAATAAATAAAATTTGGCGCAAAGTTTTCAATTAAACTTTTTAAAACTTTTATTTGTGTTGAGGCTGAGACATCTTGAAATTAAAAACGTTGGATCCTTTTAAAATTTTTGGTGTCAATTTGTAATTTATTTATAAATTTGTCTTAGCCTCTTTTTCTTACGATATTTAAGAAAATTTTAGTACAGCCCAGCTGATCATCTCTGAATTCCTTAAGATTTAAATATTTTTACAAAGTTAATGCACAAACTCATTGGCCAGATGATAATTCTGATTACTAGGATTATCTACAATCACACTCGTGTACTGAGGCTTATATTCATTATTAAAAATTGTGGCGGAGTCGTTAAAGTTGTTGGGAAACGGAAATGCCGAAAAATCCTCATAATTGTTAGAGATCCCTTGCATCATCGGTTGATGATGATGCATTTGTTGGTAAATATGTTGTTCTTCTGAGCTTGAAGTACTACTGCAACTATTTGAAGCTGAGAATGGTCGCAAGATGTTTGACTCGTGAGGATGAACGGAAGTCTCCATGCTGTAATATTGATTGTAATATTCGGGATTTTGATCAAACTCTTCAGGCGAATGGTGTGTGTTTAAAGGTTGGTTGTTAGGAAGGATGTAATGCTGGTTAAATTGATCAAATTCTTGCTGGTGATGGACTTGTTGTTGATGCTGATGAACATGCATTGAATTATTATTTGTTTGGTAGTTTTGCAGTTCTTTCATATTTTGTAATGGATTTTGTGGCAAATTTGAAACCACCGGAACTGGAAGGGGTGTCTGATATTGAGGAGGAGCTACTGGAACAACCACTGGGATACTTGAAGTCACCACTGGTGGTCTATTGGCATTATTGGTGCTTACATTTACTTCACTTGGCCGGATTGCTGGTCCTTGAACTTCATTTAGAAGAAGTTCTCGAGCTTCTTTGTCGCTTAAGACGTAGTTCACGCTTACAATACAATGCGGTCGGGAAGATCGAGTGTTGTGGACTACTGTGGCGTACGATTGAATCCAACACCAGCCTCCACCTTTCGTCATGAAACGGTAGTATCTTGTCGTCACTTGGCCTTTGTACATTACTAAAATATAGATTTAAAAATAGATCTTTAGTGATTTTTCTGGAAATGTGTCGAATTTTCGGTTTTTTGACCCTTGAATTAAAAACTAACAAAATACTTACATATTTGGTGAGAATATCGCATTTGGATGATATCAGATACGTGAATATATTGGTAGAGTGTTTTTTCAATCAGATCCTGCGGCTCGTATCCCGTTAATTGTGATACCCTTATGAGAAAAATTAAAAATGTCCATTAGCTTTTTATAATATTTAATGTAAATTGATATTTTTGTTTTTTCATGTAATTTCACTCAAAAGCAAGTGGATAAGCAAACAATTCACAATGAATTTTTTTTTTCTAGAAAATGTATTAAAAAACATACAATTTTGAGACCAACTGTAAATAGACAAACAAAAGGACTTTGAGGATTTAAGAATCTATGATGATGGATCCACCATGCAATAAACAAACTAAAAAAGGCATATTATTGTACTATTGGTGTTTTATTGTGTTGTCTCGCAAAGCGGCAGTTTTATTCTAAATAAACGAGATTTAACACGTATAATGGATTTAATTTACAAATAGAGTGTCTGCACTGCAAAACAATGAAAAAATCGGAAACTGGGTAGGTTTATGTGGTACGACTGTATAAGGGTGATTTTTGGAGGGGTGGAATCGAACTGTTGATTTTTTTTTGATTTTTCATTTATGAATTATTATAAGTTTTCACTTCAATTAAATTGATGTTTTCTTTAGACAAATAATCAATTATTCGATTCTGCTCTAAATTAATTGCCCTCCACCCCATTTACATAGAATATAGACAATTTTATATTTAAATGCAAATATTTGCATTATAAAATTTGTTTCATAATATCAAAATAAATTCCCTCAAAAAACTCTAAATTAAAATAAACTTACCTAGCATCTAGAAAAATCAGCTTCAAATCCATACTGGCTCGAAACATAAACATATTTTGATGCAATTTAATCTCTGTGATTGCAGAGGGCGGCAAGGAATGTCCAACTGCTACGAGTCCTAAATTTTGTACATAACTCTGACGAACACCTTCTCCGTTGTAGCTGGTGTAAACTCTAGCTTTTAAGTAGCCCGAACAATGTATGACCTAAATCAAGAAAAAGACATTAAAATTTGATTTATTTGTGGCAACATTGAGAAAAGTGAATAAAAATACACATAAGGGCCAAAAATGTAATTAATTTTCTAAGACTTTCATTTCCGATTGAAATCAATTCTCACAAATAAATCTTCGATCCCATTAAATTTCCAAGAAAAAACAAGTAAAGTCATCAAAATTACAAAGTATGGGAATTACTCAATTAACTCAGAAGCAATTAAAAAGTTGAGCTCCAATTGTCGCGCGTAATTTGAAACAAATTAAATATTGAGTGGTTGAAAAACAATTAAACGTGACTTTAACAATAAACATGGTCGATAAGACGGCTGATTTATGTTTCGGAGTGTTGTCGTGTGCGTTTTTTGAGGTTAAATGTAATTTTTTAACATTATTTGTGAAATATGACTTATGATTCGTCTCAAAATGAAGTTATTTGGATATTTTTATCAGTATTATTGTTACAGAAAAATTTCTGTACTTGCATCTTTTAAAAAACTTTGAGCTCTAACTCTAACTAGATGAAATCTCTAAAATGTCCTAATTCAAAAGTCCAGCAAAATTCTTGAACAAATAAGAAAAAACGAATCAGGCAATTCAAAAATGCATTTATTATTAGTAATTACTGATTCTTACATAACAATAGATTGCATGTATGCAAAACAAAATTTGTTTTATTGTTTTCAAAGGAATTAAATGCTTTCAAATGCATAAATTCTCGGAATATTTTCCCAATGTTTTCAAATATTCAATTGCAAATTTATTTTGAGATTCAGATGCGAAAGCCAGCAAACAAAAATTGTGTAAAATTTCATAAATATCATAAGTTCCGTAAATATTATAAATTCCATAAATTGTGTAAATTTTAATTGGAAAATAAAATAATATGTTGATTAACTGCGCTTTGGTAAAAATCCCTTTTACATGCTAATTTTCCGATTTCAGAATTGAGTGTTGAAGAGATGCAGTTGTGCATCAATTAACAATTAACCCTTTTACATGTAACTGAGCTGAGAGTTTGAAAGGGATTGGAAATGATTATTTCTTCCAACAGAACTCTTAATTTTAGATGCACAGTTATTTCAAAACCCTGTTCCAGACAAAATCCAAAAAACCGATAAATTAATTGAAAATCTGCATCTTGAAAGAAAAATTGCATTTACAAACATTTTCGTGCTTTTGCATAAACTTTTTCACAGACATTTTCCTCATTTTGAAGCATAATTCCATGAAAAATATAAATAAATACATAAAAACGTAAAACAACCATCTTGTGCAAAACTTACCTTGTAGCCTGAAGAGGTGAGCCCAGCATTCCTCTTGGCAAGTACACATTTCATGCGAATGAAGAAAGTTCGTTCTATTTCCACCGTTTGAGTTTCCTGGTGCATATGGTGCGGGTTTGGGAAGCTTGAATGAAGGTGCTGCTGGCTGAAATTATGAAGGTGAGGTGGGGTTGCGGGCGGATTTCCGAGATTCGTTGGAATTATTGAGGCCACTGGTGGAGAGCTGTTATGTTGCTGCTCGAGGTTCACTGAGGTCATATTTTGCAGGTGTGGAAGGTGATTATGTATGTGTGGTTGATGATTGTTTAGGGGAGCAGTTGTTGGCACTACAGAGACTTGAGGTCCACACATGTTAGGCTATAATTATTTTAATTGTTAGATTTAAGTTATTAGTTTTATTTTATCAGAAAACTCACCGATAATGACAACACAGAAGCCATCTCATCCTGATCAAAATTATGAATATACTCATAAATCGAGTTCCCCGTCAGTTCAACCTAAAAAATAAAAATATTCCAAATTACTTCAATTCCCACACTTTTCTTGGTTTGTGCAAAACAACCACCTGACTGAGGCCCAAATGGACTGATGCTGTTTCGCTAATGTACATGATTTTTCCATCGGGTGCAACGACAAAGATGAAACCGTCTAGAGTCTGCAGGAGATGTGATCCGAGTTCCTTAATTGCGAGCTCGCGTGGGTTGCTGGGCACATGCTGAGAGCCCCAGGCTTCGCCGAGACCTAGACAATAAAAATTTATGTTGTAGTTTTTCAGTTTTTCAATTTTTGTCGTTTTGTTGGGAATTTTTTGAGAGTTATGACGAATTATGGAGAATTATTAAAAATAACAGCGACGTTATGCAATTTTTAAATACATGGTATAAGAATATGATTTGGGTGGGAAGGGGGTAGGTTCCGTTGTTATCATTACACAACGAGCATATTGTTTTGCTTCATTATCAAGGAATAATGGGAAGTTTAGTCTTTAATTGTATTATAGAAAAATTATTTATATTCCTAATCAGGGTTCGGAATCGGAATCGGAATCGGAATCGGAATCGATTGGAATCGATCATTTTTTGAGAATCGGAATCGGAATCGGAATTTGTATTTTTGATAATTGAGAATCGAGTTTGGAATCGGAATCGATTCTCAAACTTTGAGAATCGGAATCGGAATCGATTCTCAAACTTTGAGAATCGGAATCGGAATCGATTCTCTAATTTTTAACGAACCAAAATCGAAATCGTTATAAACAAGTAGATTTTTCTGAATATCAAAGTCCTTTAATTTCCATTTAAAATACTGCTCTCACGAAACCATTATTCAAGATAAAAATTTGGCTAGATATATTCAATCTTGATCAGAACCTTTAAAAATATTATCAAGCAAAGAAAGAATTGACAGTTGGCAAGTACAGAAAGTGAAGTCAGTAATAATTGGAAATCTATAGAAAGTTCTGAAAATTTCGAACATTTTAGAAAGATCGATGTATGTTTTTATTAAAAACTTTTTAACAACTCAAATTCCTGAAAATTTTTGCTCAATAACCAAATTTATATCTCAGGGTTTGGAATTGAATCAGAAATCGATTAGAATCGATCATTTTTTAAGAATTGGAATCGGAATCGAAATTTTTGTTTGAAAATTGGGAATCGATTCCGGAATTTGGAATCGATTCTCAAATTTTTGAGAATCGGAATCGGAATTGGTTTGCGATTCTTTTAAGGAATCAGAATCGGAATCGGAATCGATTTGAAAAAAACTTAGGAATCGGAATCGATTTTTTTCGGAATCGAAAATCGATTCTATTCCGATCCCTGTTCCTAATTCTTCACGGCAAAATATTTATGTAAAATATGTTCATCTTCTAGCTATTTACTTCACTTTAAAGTTGAAATAAAAAACAGCCCCCTAGTTATCAATTCCTTGCCATTTCCTCTTGCATATCCTACAAAAACAAATTTTCCACATTGTCAGCATAATTTCCCTCTCACTTTTCCGCATGCACTCATTATTATTTTAACAATCACTTGAAGTAGCTGGTGGTTGTTTTTGTTAAATTGCTCGTACGACAGCATAAGCAAGCAAGTAAGCAACACAATAAGCAACACAAGGAGAGATGATGATAACAAATTATAAAGCAAAAGAATATTCAAGGGTGAAATATTATTTTAATTCATGTATTCATCGTTTGCTTCCCTCCGCCCGGATTTTATTACCTTTGGCAGTTCTTTGCAAGCCTCTTTTGTTAGAGCCACAGCACTTTTTGTGTTTTTTGTATTTTTAGATTTTTTGATGATTGTCACCACTTAAAACAATATTATTTTTTATACTGGGTTGAAGTAATGAGAGTAAACTTGCAGGGAAATATCGCCAAAAAGGAAATGTTTTGCAGTGTGAAGTGATGTCTTGTGGATCATCAGCAATTTACTTTTAAGTGAAAGGTGATTTTCAATGAGGTTCATCGAAAAATTGATTACTTAAGAATGATTTTCAATTATTAGGATGATTTTAAATAAACAATTTTAAAAAATTTAAAAAAAAAAAATCAATCATTGATGAAAAAATTCGTAAATCACCCATTCCTCTAAAAAATATCAAATCATTAACAACCCTCAAATCATCTTTTAAACATCCTGCTAGTGCACTGCATTATTGCAACTACACTTTCCCGAGCAAACAAGTTTAATTGAACGTATGTAACTTGTGATTCCTTTTTCATTCATTCTTTCTATTCATTGAATTTTATCCAATTTGTGCAAACCATTTAAAGTTTATTTTATTATAGCATTACGACCAGCTTAAAGAACCGAGGGTGTGAGATGCTGCATATGTTATTGTTGGCTAAAGTAAGCAAAGCATAAAACTGAAGGGGATTTTTGTAGTTTATTTATTCTTCAAAGTGTTTGGAGTTTGATTTTTTAATTGTATTACTTTGTGGTTTACTTTTAGTTTAGTAGAAAATTTTGGTTATTTTCAATTTTCAATTTTAATTTGTGAGAAGTTCACACTTTTATTTAGATGTCAACAGTCCATAAGGGCAAGATATAAAAGGGCGTATTTAAAAATAAATTTTAAGCAAGTATAAGATTTTTTAAGATTTCATGCACAAGTTATTGAAACGAGATTGATAAACACACTAAGTATTTGGTTGAAATTTGATTATTACTTCTCCGCAAAATTCGGAGAAGTATTGTTTTCTTCCCAGCATTTTCAGGGTTTTTCAATCTTATTTGATTTTTCCTGACTTCCCTGTACACAAATCTCAAAAATATCATAATTTTTTTTGTCCGTATTGAGTTGAAGAAAATTCATGTAAAAAAAAATCCGGAAAATATTGAACCCCCGACCCGTGAAATGCGAAAAACTAAGGGCCGTGTGCCTGGTGGTTCGGTGGTTCGGTGGGTGTGTTACTGTAAACGATCGATCTGACCTCCCACCGGACCGATTCCAAATTTTTTGATGCCAATCGACTTGGTATCTCTTCCCATCGTGCACCTGATATTTTTGGTGATGATGACTCCACCGGTTAGGTCACTTCCGTGACGCAAAGTCGGGTTTTCCATACAAAAAAAAACATTTTTTTTTTTGAAAAACTAGAGCTGTGTGTTTTTCAGAAAATGTTTGAGATTATGAGTTGAGGCGGGAAATGTATCGATGTTTGGTCCACTACCTGCTGGGAGTCATCTGGGGGTCATCTGGTGGTACCGGACAACTTTTTTTTTGAAAAAGTCTTAGAATCTCATGATTCGTCCAGAAAATTAAAAAAAATCTAGTTTTTGGAGGATCAACCTGGTACCGCTTACTCTCAGCTCCAGAATTAGAGAACGCCTAGAGATACAACTTCGGTCTCTTCAGGAAAAATGTTTGGATTAATAAGTTCGGTCAAGAATTACATCGATGTTTGGTCCACTACCTACTGGGAGTCATCTTGGGGTCATCTGGTGGTACCAGACAACATTTTTTTGAAAATGTCTTAGAATCTCATGATTCGTCCAGAAAATAAGAAAAATCGAGTTTATGGAGTATCAGTCTGGTAGCGTTTACTCTCAGCTCTAGAACTCGAGAACGACTAGAGATAGCACTTTGGTCTCTTCAGAAAAAATACTTAGAATGACATGTCCAATCAAGAATTGCATTGATGTTTGGTCCACTACCTGCTGGAAGTCATCTGGTGGTACCAGACAATATTTTTAGAAAAGTCCTAGAATCTCAGCTTACTCTCAGCTCCAAAACTCAATATCTTTTTTGAAACAATTTTTATTGAAAACACCATTCTATGCTAGCGGAGAAGTCCTGCTCAGCTCACAAGCTGCACAACTAGTTTTGAGTTGGATTCTCGGATATTGTTCATACTTGATTAATGACTGTGCTCTCTACGCTCTTTTTTTACTTCTCCGATCGAAATAATATTCCAAGGTGTAAAAGATTTGTACGAAAAACTCTATGGATTGGCAAACTTCCGTTTAATTATATTTAGCAGCTAATAGAGCAACACCAATCGCTATTGACACATTCTAAATCTTTAAAAGAGCAATTGTTATGTAAAGTAAAAGGCCCTTGAAAGAAACTGCGTGTAAATTCACTGAAACTCAACCAAACTTCAAATAAAAATTGTTAGTTATAAAATTTCAATAAAATTTTTGTGATTCCAGATTTTTCAGAAAGATTGCAGATAACAAAGAAAGACCACAATTTTGATGGTTGATTGAAAATTGCCGATAAAAATGCGTTGAAAAGAACTACACGACAAATCTGGATTAAAATTCCTAAGCAGTTCCTTAATTTATGCTAAGATTTTACGTCTCCCTGTATCGGAGATTTGTTCGAGTTTGCTCAGGATTTGTTCAATTTATTCAAATAAATATGTGAAAGTGTTTTTGGAGTTTTTGAAGCGTTTCTCAATTTTATGTTGAATTTGTAAATTTGTAAATATTATGAAGCATCGAATAATTTTAAAATTCAAGGAGAATCTCTGAAAAACCATATGAAATGAGCAAAACGTAAATCACAGTGAATTTACATGAAATTTACATATTGTCGGTCATTAAAAATTGCAATTATGAATAAAATTCATCAGCAGTTGGCATTTGAAGCCCTTAAAGCAACCAATATTTTGCACAAATCATGGCATTTCGTGTAGAAAAATTAAATATTACCAAAATTCTGAAAAATCAAGAAAAACTTACCATCAGGAAACACCTGCCGCATCTTAAGATAAGAAGTTGTGAGTCTTATAATAGAGGCTTTGTCTAGCTGGGAGGTGATGGCACTTGGGAGCGGTAAAAGTTTGGCTAGTTCTAGAAATTCAGCGTTTTCTTTTTCCCGTCGGGATCGCGCCGCATTTTTGCTTTTTTCTTTCATGGCGCAGCGGGCAGAGAGACCTAGAAATATTGTGAAATGAAGATGCAATTAGAAGTAGCTCATATCACTAATATTATTAACTTATTTAAGATATATCTGATCAAAGGTTTGATTCCTGGATCTCAATACTCCTTTTCTCTTTCTAGTGTTTGTTATTGGTATTTTTTTTTGTTGTTTAAAACCAAAAATCTGAAGAAAGATAACCATTAAATAAGAGCAATCGATTGGAAGCCTTTCGCTATCAAATCAAGTATTTCTACAATAATCTGATCATTGAATACAATTGGTCGACCAAACATTCAAGAAAATATTGCAACAAAAAATAATAGTAACATATTTCTCTAGGCGTCCAAAAATCGCCAGAGCTATTACAGTTTTTCGTCGTATTTATTCTAGAAAAAGATAATGTTGAATTATATTATTGAATTTATTTGCAAAATCTCCAAAATATAAAAATTTGTTTAAACAAGTGAATACAGTAGTCAACCGACGATTTTCCTTGTTACTCGACTACTGAAGAAATCGAGAAAATAATCCTTCTTAGTGCGACTCAGTCCTTAATAAAAGTTGGTAGTTCTTTTCTATTGCTTTATTATACTTCATTATACTTATTTGCTTGATTTGTCCAGCAAGCCACTGAAATCAAGTGGAATCAATGCTGTTATGTGACTGTTATGAGTTGCCATAAGTCGTGTATCGCAGAAATTTCAGAAATTGTGGCATTATTACACATTACTGCTTTATGACTTTATGTGATTGTTATTTGCTAGTGATTTGTTTGATTAGAAACACTCAAGCCACCCCATCGATTGATTGTTTCATATTTACTTCTCCGCAATGGAGAAGTATTGTTTTCGTGACAGCATTTTCAGGGTTTTTCAACCTTATATGATTTTTCCTGACTTCCCTGTACACAAATCTCAAAAATATCTCATATTTTTTTTGTCCGTATTGAGTTGAAGAAAATTCCTGTAAAAAAAAATCCGGAAAATATTGAGCCCCTGACCCGTGCAATGCGAAAAACTAAGGGCCGTGTGCCTGGTGGTTCGGTGGTTCGGTGGGGTTACTGTAAACGATCGATCTGACCTCCCACCGAACCGATTCCGGATCTTTTGATGCCAATCGACTTGGAATCTATTCCCATCGTGCACCTGATATTTTTGGTGATGATGACTCCACCGGTTAGGTCACCAGAACCACTTCCGTGACCCAAAGTCGGGGTTTTCATACAAAAAAAAAACTTTTATTTTGAAAAACTAGAGATACAGCTATAATCTCTTCAGAAAAAATGTTTGGGATGACAAGTTCAGTTAAAAATTGCATCGATGTTTGGTCCACTACCTGCTGGGAGTCATCTGGGGGTCATCTGGTGGTACCAGACAACTTTTTTTTGAAAAAGTCTTAGAATTTTATGATTCGTCCAGAAAATAAGAAAAATCTAATTTTTGGAGTATCAGTCTGGTAGCGCTTACTCTCAGCTCCAGAACTCGAGAACGACTAGAGATAGCACTTTGGTCTCTTCATAAAAAATGTTTGAGATGATGAGTTGAGTCAAGAATTGCATCGATGTTTGGTCCACTACCTGTTGGGAGTCATCTGGAGGTCATCTGGTGGTACCAGACAACTTTTTTTTGAAAAAGTCTTAGAATTTTATGATTCGTCCAGAAAATAAGAAAAATCAAATTTTTGGAGTATCAGTCTGGTAGCGCGTACTCTCAGCTCCAGAACTCGAGAACGACTAGAGATAGCACTTTGTCTCTTCAGAAAAAATGTTTGAGATGATGAGTTGAGTCAAAATTTGCATCTATGTTTGGTCCACTACCTGTTGGGAGTCATCTGGGGGTCATCTGGTGGTACCAGACAACTTTTTTTTGAAAAAGTCTTAGAATTTTATGATTCGTCCAGAAAATAAGAAAAATCTAATTTTTGGAGTATCAGTCTGGTAGCGCTTACTCTCAGCTCCAGAATTCGAGAACGACTAGAGATAGCACTTTGGTCTCTTCATAAAAAATGTTTGAGAAGATGAGTTAAGTCAAGAATTGCATCAATGTTTGGTCCACTACCTGCTGGGATTCATCTGGGGGTCATCTGGTGGTACCAGACAACTTTTTTTTTGAAAAAGTCTTAGAATCTCATGATTCGTCCAGAAAATAAGAAAAATCAAGTTTATGGAGTATCAGTCTGGTACCGCTTACTCTCAGCTCCAGAACTCGAGAACGACTAGATATAGCATTTTGGTCTATTCAGAAAAAATGCTTGGGATGGTCCACTACCTGCTGGGAGTCATCTGGTGGTACCAGACTATTTTTTTTAGAAAAGTCCTAGAATCTCACCCTGGTAACGCTTTCTCTCAGCTCAATATATTCTCAATATATTTTTGAAACAATTTTTATTGAAAACACCATTCTATGCTAGCGGAGAAGTCCTGCTCAGCTCACAAGCTGCACAACTAGTTTCATGGTGTTACTCAGAGGCAGAAAAATATCAAAGAATCATATAAAATCTAGATTTTTATTCATAAACTCAACTTAAGACCATAAATGAATTAATTTGCCACTTGATACAATTTATTTCGTTTGCTTCAGAAGTTTAGGTGTCAATTGATTGTGTTGGTCTAATTCATTAAAATCATTCTATTAATTACATTTATTATATTTATCTTGGTATTTATTGCATTTAAGTGATAATAGTTGTTTTGTTTGAGTAGGAGATTAGCTTTATTGGTGCATATGGCAATGAAATGGAGAAATTTCGTCATAATTGCATTGGTTCTATAGTTTTCGACTGTTTTTGCAAAAGTTTGATGATTTGATTTTTGATCCTTCTTTTATCGTTTTCTGGGTAATATTAGAATACTTTTTATGAAATCCAAACATGAACAATCATAAAGTTTTATTTAAAATCAATAAATAAATACAAAGTATATTATTTTTACAATAGTTCATTTCTCGCCTGATTCTGACCTTGTCGGCCCATAAACTCGACACAAGTTCAACATTCCCATTGAATATTGATTTACTTCCACATTTCAATCATCTCTAATATTTCCACACAGTTCCCACAATTCAAAATAATTCAAACATTTCCAATAAAATATTCAAACATGCAGAACAAAAAAAAGCTTAAGTGGCAAGTTTCATTTATTCTGTAAAAATTTCTGTAAATAATATCTTTAATTTCCATATTGCCTTTTTTGCTGGCTGATCAAATATGTCTGCTACTGAGTTTATTTTTACTTTCCTACTCTTCCAACATTTTTTTTTCACTTCGCTCAAGTTTTCTACAGTTTTTAAATAATTCAGTGTTTTTTCTTTATTTTACTTTTCTGTGACTGGCCGATAAAGATTCAGTATTTCTCATTGTTTTCTTTATTAAACAAATAAAAACCGGAGAATTTATAAAGTTTTATTTTTATACTTATTGTGATATATTTTAGTAATGTCGGTTCTTTGCTCGCTGCTTTCCTAGACTGTACGTAAACTTTGAAGCACTTTATTTAATGGAAGGTTGGGTTCATTTTGGAAATCGATAATATTTTTGAAAATAATTTCCAAACGATTTTTTATAATTTTTGAAGTGAAATAAATTAAAATTTGAAAAATGAAAAAATTACAAAGATCCATAATTGAGACACATTTCTATCTTTAACATATCATAGCACATAGTAAAAAGTTACCAAATATTTACCCAATAAATTTTGATTGCAGTCAGACAAAGGTTTGCGAATGACTTTCATTGTGTCACCTTTAACATCAACTCAGACAAGATTAAACTGTTTATAAATAATTGCTTTAAATGTTTATGAAGTTGCACAGCGTTAATAAAATCTAGGTAATTAATTTAATTCGTGTTTCCACAATCACAAGAACACACAAAAATCAAAACATTGTCTTCGTAAATTATTCAAGACGACTCTTTTATAAAATATGTAAATTAATTGCAGTCCATAAAGCTCGCACTGAATCACAGATTTTTACAGTATTTTTGTTTATTTTTGGCACTTGTCCACTTTGAAGAGCTTCAAGCAACTGATTTCTACATTCCAACATGTTCCCATGCAAGGTGAATTTTATGATTTTATGCTTTCTTCAGTCCTTTTCGAGTTTTTCAGAGTATTTTACAATTTCTACGTGTTTTTTGTGAGATATTCTTAAAGACGATTGGCTGAATCTAAAGAATGAAAATGTGTTTCTATTGTGCTGGTGATGGGAAAGTCTTAAATACCTGCCCTTCTTTCCTAATAAAATATGGTGCAACAACAAGTTTTATGGTTTAGGAGTTAGGACTTAGCAGAAGGATTTTTACCTGATGGTTTATAAGATTCATGCAAGACATTTTATGGGAAACTCATGAAATTCTGTCCGTTTTTAAAGAAATGAATGAATATAATTTTGAAATCGAGCTTGCATAACAAGTTTAATATAAGTTTGGATGAATATTGTAATTTGAAATAAAATGAATTGCAGCATCTTCTATACTTTCTTTTTAAATATTGTCAGTCGAACCTACTTTTACCGTAAATGAACCTGATTTTAAATCTTTAAGAACAACAATAGTACCCTCTAAACATATTTTGTAAACATTATATGCCCTTTAAAACCGCCATAACCATTTTACAAATCTCTGGAAATCCTTAATGGCGCATCGTTTGCCCTCTTAAATCTTCAAGTTCCTCAAACAGCATTTTAAATTACATTTCAACTCCCAATTGCATCTCAATATTACACAAAAGTTTTTTTGTTTTCAACCAATATAAGAAAATCTTAGAACATTCTGGAAGAACAAGCGCTTAAAACAGCTTTAAAAGATTACAGGAATGTTGTATCTAAAAACATTTAACAGCACTAGCTCACCAAGAAAAAAGATTCAAGTATAATTCCATTTACAATAAATAAATACTTTTCTTCTAAGATTCCCTGAAAACCTAAACAATATTCGAACTATTGAGTAATCCCGAAAAAATTAAAATTTAAATTTTATAGCTCAGAAATTCCCTCAAAACGAAAATCATAACCAAGTGTTTTGGTTGTTAAACTTTAAAGTTGTACTTGTTGTTGTAATAAACGTAATGCTCATAATACTAGTAATGCCATTATCCGGCAAGGATGGTCAGGTATCGTGGGAACTTCCTATTTTATTTGGTGTTTTTCCAGTTCTTCTTGTTTTCTTGGGCACTATTGCTATTGCGCATAAATTATCACCATCTTTGCTGCACATTTTTTAGTTTTTTGAGGAAATTTGTGGAGTTTCCCATGCAATTTGGTAAGAGAAGGGGAATTGAGGTCCCTGTGATTTTTTTTTGATGTTTTCTTTTTTTGCTGTGGAAAAGGCACAATTCGTTGTAAGGTTTGATAAATAAAGTTTATCTCAACTAACAACTAATATCTTGACCATTCCAACAATTTTAAAATTATAGATCCTTCTGAATTCGGAACTAGCAAAAACTCAAGTTCCCATGCACTAATCTCCATAATTTTGCGCAGTACCTGTTGTTTTATGGCTGCTTCCCATTGTTTATGGTGCTTTTTTTTTTTTTTTTTTTTTTTTTTTGAACCCCTTATAAGGGGCGGGTGAGGGGATACCGAGGTATCCAAGCACGGAGGCCAAATGCGGCCCATTGTACTATCCTCAGAAATGACAGGTTATCATACAATCTCTTTTAATCTTCCAGATTCATGTATGAATCTTAGAATATCAGAGACGTTGATTTTCCTGTAGTCAGATAAAGTTTATGACGAAGTGTCCATAAACTTTATAACGAAGATGCGTATAGGAAGGACAGCTGCACACAAAGTGATTAGCTGTTTCATATCTGCATTATTGGGACTTTGTTACAAGCCTAGTATTGGTCATGCTTAGACACGTCTTACTAGTGTAACGACGTGTTTTACCGCATGACTCGATCTCAATTATACTGTTAACTTCATGAAGCAAATTGGAAATGTATGCGTGACAAAGACACATTCCCATTTCCTTTGCAACAATTCGTTGTCCAATTTCGAATGCGTTCGATCAATTCGCATTTCGAGGTTCAACTCCACAAAGCTTCTACAAGTTATTTTTTGACACCAACTTTCATGGTGAAAAATTGATGGCAAAAATTACTCGTGTCGACTATGAGAATCAAACCCAAAATTCCCAGCCCCTATAGCAAGCGCTTTATCCACTGTGCTACAGGGGCTGTACGTGTTGCAAACTGCTCAGTTGTTTACCATATGTTTTTTAATGGTAATTGTATTATAGCCCGTTGTAAATTCTTCAACAATTTTCAAATCCTCTGAATAATTTTCTAAATTGCCAACAACTTACATTTATGCGACTATTTTGTATAAATTATTCAGTTTCATAGGATTTATTTGAAGTTTGAACTAATCCAATTACTTTGAAACTGTTTGGTTATTGAGAGGATTACGGAGGATATTGAGGCACTTGATTTTTCAATCACAATTTCTGACTTTATAATCGCTTTGCTTGAGAGCTTCGGGGCCAATTTGTTTTTATTGGCAAATAGATTTTACCCTGGTTATGATCTACAAACAGTGTTTAAAGGTAATGAGATTTTTATGAGGTGTCAACTGACAAGAGTTATTTGTTAGGGAGGATAGAATATTGATTTTACTGCAAAGTTATGAAACGAATAAAATGGCTGCTTTTACTATTACTTATAACACTGTAAAATTTCTATCCTTCACCTCCAAAAATTCTTGAATAGCACCAATAAATCCCTCAATCTAAAATTCCTCATCAAAATTATCCCATCCACCATTTTCCTTTTCTAACCTAACAAATCACATTGAACATTTTCACTAAAGTCTGAGCTCTACCGAAGTAAAAAGCCACTAGAGAAATTGTAATAAAATGTTTATCAGCTCTAACAAAAAGCATAAATCATAAGTGCTTTCCAGGCCCTACAAATTCTCTGCATAACACTGAGTATTTCGAGAATCTCCAAGTATTTTCAAGCATAAGTATCACAGTATTTAATCCATATTAGAGAATAATGAAATATAATAACAATAAATCGCACAAACTCGGGCAGGGGGAAGTTGTTGTATTAAGTGATTTTTACCTTTACTGCCTTTATTGCTGTTGTGTACCAAATAAAAATGAAAATGTGGAAAGCATATCCAACAATGTTGCTGAAGCAAATGAAGCAAAAAGTTTATATTTATAATCAAAACTCCCTGACTTTGCATAAAAATTACAGATTATAACTTTGGCCATAGTTTTTTTTTTTTGCTGCTGCTCTTGTTCGTTTGTAGAGCTTGTATAGCTGCCGGTTGGCTGTGTGTCAGATTGCCAGAGCATACTTTTTCACTTTTTAGGTGTTTGGGAGTGGATTTGGTTTGATTTTTGATAGTATTAATATGGAAAAAATTATTTTTTGTTTTTTACTTCGGCAACAAAAAGTTGTGAAGTCTTGGTTTCATCCAAACTTTTTTTTTTTTTTTTTTTCTTATTTTTGCCTAAAACAAAAAAATTTTTGGTCTAGAACCCGAAATTTTGGGCCCTTGCGAAATGTCAGTCCGTGGTTTTGACCTCTAAACTTCTGTATTCGTAATCTTAGAACCCATCCGACCGATTTATCTCAAATTTTCAGAATAAGCTTTTTTCAACCATAAGCAGCGACGTCACGTTAGTTTTTGAAAATCCGACAGCGCCATCTAGTACCTGTAGTGCAAACTATCATTTTCCCATACAAAATTTTTTTTTTCCTGAAAATATTTTAAAACATCTGAATATGCAAAAACATTGTATTTGTCCCAAAACGATCAATTCCAGAAGATTGTATGGAAATATTGTACCATGACCAAGTTGTCATGCTTACAAAAGTTTTGGAAAAAAAACTTCTGTATTCGTAATCTTTGAACCCATCCGACCGATTGGTCTCAAAATTTCAGAATAAGCTTTTTTTAACCATAAGACGGTCGCGTTTGCTAATTCAAGAAAATCCTACAGCGCCATCTAGTACCTGTAGTGCAAAATACCATTTTACCATACAAATTTTTTTTTTTCCTGAGATTATATTGAAACATCCGAATATGCAAAAACCTTGTATTTGGCCCAAAATGATCGATTCCAGAAGATTTTATGGAAATATTGTACCATGACCAAGTTGTCATGCTTACAAAAATTTTGGAAAAAAAACTTCTGTTTTCGTAATCTCAGAACCCATCCAACCGATTGATCTAAAATTTTCAAAATAAGCTTTTTTTTACCATAAGCAGCGACGTATGAAGAGTTTTTGATAATAATACAGCGCCATCTAGTACCTGTAGTGTAAACTACCATTTTGCCATACAAAATTTTTTTTTTCCTGAGAATATTTTAAAACATCTGAATATGGAAAAACGTTGTATTTGACTCAAAATGATCAATTCCAGAAGATTTTATGGAAATATTGTACCATGACCAAGTTGTCATGCTTACAAAAGTTTTGGAAAAAAAACTTCTGTATTCGTAATCTTTGAACCCATCCGACCGATTGGTCTCAAAATTTCAGAATAAGCTTTTTTTAACCATAAGACGGTCGCGTTTGCTAATTCAAGAAAATCCTACAGCGCCATCTAGTACCTGTAGTGCAAAAAACCATTTTACCATACAAATTTTTTTTTTTCCTGAGATTATATTGAAACATCCGAATATGCAAAAACCTTGTATTTGGCCCAAAATGATCGATTCCAGAAGATTTTATGGAAATATTGTACCATGACCAAGTTGTCATGCTTACAAAAGTTTTGGAAAAAAAACTTCTGTATTCGTAATCTCAGAACCCATCCGACCGATTGATCTAAAATTTTCAAAATAAGCTTTTTTTAACCATAAGCAGCGACGTACGAAGAGTTTTTGATAATAATACAGCGCCATCTAGTACCTGTAGTGCAAACTACCATTTTGCCATACAAACTGTTTTTTTTCCTGAGAATATTTTAAAACATCTGAATATGCAAAAACGTTGTATTTGCCTCAAAATGATCAATTCCAGAAGATTTTATGGAAATATTGTACCATGACCAAGTTGTCATGCTTACAAAAATTTTTGAAAAAAAACTTCTGTATTCGTAATCTTGGAACCCATCCGACCGATTTATCTCACAATTTCAGAATAAGCTTTTTTAACCATAAGACGGTCGCGTTTGCTAATTCAAGAAAATCCTACAGCGCCATCTAGTACCTGTAGTGCAAAAAACCATTTTACCATACAAAATTTTTTTTTTCCTGAGATTATATTGAAACATCCGAATATGCAAAAACCTTGTATTTGGCCCAAAATGATCGATTCCAGAAGATTTTATGGAAATATTGTACCATGACCAAGTTGTCATGCTTACAAAAATTTTTGAAAAAAAAACTTCTGTTTTCGTAATCTCAGAACCCATCCAACCGATTGATCTAAAATTTTCAAAATAAGCTTTTTTTTACCATAAGCAGCGACGTACGAAGAGTTTTTGATAATAATACAGCGCCATCTAGTACCTGTAGTGTAAACTACCATTTTGCCATACAAAATTTTTTTTTTCCTGAGATTATTTTAAAACATCTGAATATGCAAAAACGTTGTATTTGCCTCAAAATGATCAATTCCAGAAGATTTTATAGAAATATTGTACCATGACCAAGTTGTCATGCTTACAAAAATTTTGAAAAAAAAACTTATGTTTTCGTAATCTCAGAACCCATCTGACCGATTGATCTAAAATTTTCAAAATAAGCTTTTTTTAACCATAAGCAGCGACGTACGAAGAGTTTTTGAAAATAATACAGCGCCATCTAGTACCTGTAGTGCAAAAATTTATATTTTATATATCTTGTGTTTTTTCAAAGAATCTAAAAAACTGTTGGAAAAAATATATATTTTTTTTTTGAATTTTATATGAAAACAAGTTTTACGTGTTTTTCGTTAAGAAACTACCAACTCAAGTCGATCAGAAAGTGGTAAAATTTGATTCAACAGAATTATCAGCAATAATACACAATATTCCCGCTCGGCGCTCTAATCGAATATTTATATTTTGGTTACATATTTTTGAATTTCCTAGAATTTTATTGCTTCATTCAAATGAATTATTCTAATGAAGCATAGGTATTATGTTGCCGAAGTGCCTGCTAAAGCTTCAGCTTTTCCGATTTTTTTAAACGCAGAGGTTGGGATGTCTTTAGAAAATGATTAATTAAGTATCAAATTATCTTCTATGGAAACCATCTTAATGTTAAAATTTTAAAATAATAGAAAAAGCTTCGCAACTCCTGCAAAAAATTATTAATTTATGCAGATCGGTTGTGTACAATGGCACTTTTTCGGTTGTTTGGTTGTTTTTGCTGTTTGAACTAGCAGTGAGTTGGTTCGAGTCGTAAAACTTCCAGCTACTTTGGTTAATTATTGCTACTGTATATCAATTTGAGATGGTAAATGGTTTTTAATTACTTTACGATAAAATTGCCATTTATGGGTTTTATGGAGACGATCGAGTTTAGAGAGTTCAAAAGGTGTGGAAGGTGTGGTGGGAAGATTTCTCCTTGACCGAGATTTTTATTGAGTGCAAAATTGTTTGCTGTTCATGTTCAAATGTGATATCTTAATTTTTGATAAATTTTAATTTTGAGCAAAAAATGTACAAAATCAAAAAAATTTTATCAGTTGCTCAATTAGTAACAGGACCAGAAATCTGTCCATTTTCTCAGAAAAATTTCTAATGCTTTCATCATTCATAATTTCAAAGTCATAAACACAAAGGTAAATTGTTTCATTCACAAACTCATCCGTAAAAATGGCGTCCTTCCACTTTGTATCATTTACAAACATCACAAACATTACACGAGAAATCTCCGCCGAACAATGAGTGAAACATCAAGAAAGTACGTGACTATCATTCCAATGGCTCACACTGGCTGAATATTCATTCATTCCACAGCTACAACAGCCACAAAAGCTATTTGTTGTCTTTAGCTCCGTTTAACTGTTTTTGTTGTCATTCTTCAGTAAATTCTCCAGAAACGATCATAACCTAACAAAATAACTCCACAACAATGCTCGCCTTTAAAGCTGTCGGATGTTCTGCTGGCTGGCCATAAAAATCTTTATTGATTTGTGAAGGATAATTTATAGATTTGTGAGTTTTGTGAGACTTGATGTTAGACTGGAATACATTTTAGCACCCTTTAACAGCCAGTCAGCAGTGTTTTGGTGTTTTTGAGGAAAAAGCACGTTCCCTCTGACATCACGTTCCAAATCAATTAAACAGCACAATTCAACCTTTAAATATTTTCTGGCTGCATTTGCTTTGCAAGAAAATATTTTTCTTTAAAGAAATAACATTTTTTAAAGTTGAATTGCTAGAAAAGGCTGAAATATTTTTCTAATCATACTTTTCAAGCTATTCTAGGATTTTCAGGGCTTTGAAATTGTTATTTTTAATTGAATTTAAACTATTAATATCATTTTAAATTAAAAGTGAATTTAACCTAGAAAAGTTAAAATTGATTTTTTTAAATATTCACTGTCCGTCCCCTGAATTTTCTTCAAATATACTTTCTGTTTATTTTGATATTATAATGTTGAAAACTAAATATTGATTCATTAGCATCTTCTACACACATTTCCAGAATTTCGATATTCGGTAGCCAAAAGAACAAAATGTCGGCCGATATCAAAACACTCACATCTATTTAACAAACAGAAAAAACCCGTTCCGCAGCCATGCTAAAGACAGCAAGACGCTAAATGCAAGAATACACGGCAAACAGTTGGGATGCCTTTAAAATTTGTGGAAGGCGCACAAAGAGCTTTAAATGATCTCGATTCCGACAAAGCACCCGAGTTTTCACTATCACTGTTGGACTGTTCCACATGACGAAACAACTTTTTTAGGTCAGTTTTGTTCCAATACTTCCAGAACGTGATTTTTTGATAATTTCCATCATTAGAAGAATTCTTTTCGCCTTCGTTTTTGCTTTTCTGTGTTTTGTTCTTGATTTTTACTCTTGGAAAACTATCAGAGTATCTCTGAATTCTATACATTTCTGTTGAATTATATCAAGGATACTTTTTGTTACATTTCAATATATTTTATTGATTACGCTCTGGTTACGTGCTCTTCACACCTTGGCTTAATTAAGGTGTTTTTATTAGATTTAGGGATTTGAATATTTTATGAATGAAACATTTGAAATCACTTTAATGTTTAGGGGACTGAACTTTGCTCAGCTTTGCTTTAATAATATTGATTAGTAAAAGTTGCGTTTTTGCGGCATAAACGTTAATAAAATTTTGAACTTTTTGACAACTTTAACGCATTGACTTCTATATTGATTGAATTTCTATGATCATAAAACATTCAGATTTAAACGATATTGAAAAATATATTGTAAGGTTTTTTAACTGAAAATTGTTTCTTAAAAACTTATTTATATAATCTTCAATGAATGAAGCATTCAAGTCTCCTTATTAAAAACTTTACTCATTAAATATCCAAGCAAGTACTTAATTATTTTCATTCACTCGCTCAAGTATTCAATCATTCAAGTTGAATCTCCAATTATAACTTAATCACTCACTTTTGGCATCCATCTCTAGTTCTTAGCACAAATAATTACAATTCACTTGAAAACTACTAATGAACTTTCTCTCTCCAAACTTAATTCTAAATGAATTAACGATCAACAGAAAACTGCGACAGAAAACTAAATTTGCTTGGCAAACTTTGTTGCACAACAATAACCTAGCCGCTTCAACAACTATATAATATACAAGCTTTCTCAATGCACTTTACTTTTAAACTTTAACAATGTCAAACTAGAGCAACAATCATCAAAATTATTTTATCTAAGCGAAAACAATTAAATACAAAATAGTTTTTTTTTTCAAGTTGGCTGACAAACAACAAACAATTCGTGACTTCTGTTAAAAAATAGGGTGGAGAATTCTGTTTTGTGTAGTATTTTGGAGGAACTAGCTGATTAAAGATTAGAATTGGCTTTAAAAGTTAGTCAGTAAACTACAATTCATTAAATTTTCGTAATAATAATGAAAATTCTAATGTGAGCCATAATTAAGCCAATCTTCTACACTTACTTTAAATATGCTTGCAAAACTATGCAGAAAGAAAGAATTTCTCACATTGACATTTTACAACTCACGTGGATAAGATTGCAATGTCGGCATTTTGGCAGTTAACAAGCAATAAATTAGTAAGCATAAATTAAAGGAATTCATTTATACTATTGATCGGCAATATAATAAAAATATTTAGTAAATCCTTCTCCATAAATAATTAACCTTGACGTTCTCAACATAGACAAAACATCCTTTCGGCAATAAATCTAAAGAAACTCCCATTTTATCTCAAATATCAACGATCATCTCTCTGTAATCTCAGCTGTCTCAGAGATTTGTCATCATTTTATTGCTTTAACTTCAAACATTTTCAAATAATTCAAATTTTACACATAAACTTATGTAGACGCAACAGAAAAAGAACAAAAAAAACATTAAAATCAACAAAAAATAATAAATACCGTATAGTCTTTTAAGACTTTGTTCCGCAGCATCCAATATTTCGAATTGGAACCAAGGTAATATATCCGAAATTGTTGAAGACTCATCCAATTTCAAAAACTGAAAAACTGGAAAAGCAAAAGGAGAACCAAAAACTTAATTACCCGTTAAATCTTCTATAAACCATTTTTTTGTCGTCCACACTAAATTTGAATAATAATTTTTATGTGGAGTCAACAAATCCACAGTAATATTTACAAAATATTTACATAACTAAATTGGTATTAAAAGATTTTTTCGTTTAACTTTTTTAAATGTTACTAAAATCTCATTAAACGCTTGAAAAAATCATAACTAATAATTTCAGAATAATTTACAACTAAATACAAAATATACAAATTATTCTTTTATTAGTTTTTCGTCACAAACTCGAAAGACTCACAAAGCTAAATGAGTTTAACGACAAATAATCTTCCATTGGTTTTGCATTTTATGGCCTCACAGCTCGGCTAATTGAAAAGAATTGCTGCAAGAATGTAGAGTTTGTTGCTTTTTTCTAAGAATCCCAACATTCAAAAATTAATTTTTCGAACTATCATGGATAGTTAAATTTTTTGATTTTTAATTTTTAATTTTAAAATTAAAAAAAATTAGGTTTCGTGGGTCGAATTTTTGGTTCTTGGGTCCCAACATTCATAAATCAAATTTTTGAAGTATTGCTATTCATGAACCTAGGTTCATGGATAATATTATTTTTTGAACTTTCGATTTTTGACCAAAATTTGAAAAAAATTAGGTTTCGTAGGTCGAATTTTTGGTTTTTGTGTCCCAACATTCATAAATCAAATTTTTGAAGTATTGGATAATTGATGTCATAGATAATTAAATTTTTTGAACTTTCGATTTACTTCAATTCGGTCCTACTTGAATTACAATGTGAATATGTCATTGTTCGTCTATTTATTTTGCTGATTGTTGTAACATATATCGTTTGTGGTCTGCTTTCCTACTCTACGGTAGATATTTTTGAATTGCAATAACATACTAAGTTATGCGAAAATACGCGCAAGTTGGCTGGTTATTGCAATTCAATTGTCACTACCGTAGAGTAGGAAAGCAGACCACAAACGATATAGCTTCTGACTGATAAAATTGTTTTTGATTGATTAAAATTTGAGGGTATTCCAGCGATGACAACTTTCAGAAATGCATTTTAAATTTAAAGGTTCTTAGAATTACTAAAAAATCATTTAGTGTCCCGTCAAAAATCTGTAACCATTCACCTAGTTCTCGCTAAATTCTAAAATTTCTCAACTCTAATCCCATAAGAGCAGTCTCAAAACATAAATGGTTTCGTATTAAAAAACATTCCTTCAAACAAATTTTCCATCAAACAAATAAACATCGATTCCTAGAAAACTAAAACATTCCATAAAAATCCTAAAAATTACAAAAAAACCTTCCACAGAAATCAACTCAAACGATGAAGTGCTAATGAAGTGCAAAATTATGCGAAAAAGGATTCGCTGCGCACAATACTTTCATAAATTTGTCATAAAACACCATAAAACTCTTCACACAAAAAAACAGCAAATCTTAAATCTTGATTTGCATAATTTTTTTTTACAAAATTCAAATTCACATAAAATATGAGATTTTCCAGATTTCACCTCCATTCGATTCGTTTGCTCAACAGAATGATTTTTGCGAAGGCAAAAAAAGAAAACATAATTATTTGTCGCTATCGATGATTTTTGCAGGCAGGCCATCAAAATCGTGAGTGACAATTTTACCGAGCAGAAAGATCTTTCGGATTTTTCAAAATCAATGTGGAACAAAAAA
Source organism: Parochlus steinenii (assembly GCA_038502155.1). Classification (NCBI taxonomy): domain Eukaryota; kingdom Metazoa; phylum Arthropoda; class Insecta; order Diptera; family Chironomidae; genus Parochlus; species Parochlus steinenii. The sequence goes on along the minus strand of JAXCIN010000045.1, from coordinate 4,320,148 downwards.
TCTTTAAAATTATACATTCATTCCGTTTACTTAAAAATAACATAATATTCTTAGGAATTTAACTCTCCCGATTTAACGATAATTATTTGTTTGAATGAAATATTAATTTAATGGCACTTTTTATGCTGTAAAGCGCTTTCAACAGCTCTTTTTCAGTAAATATATATAAATCCATAAATTCGAAATTCGTTGAGTTTTGCAGATTTGCAAGTTATTTATTTTAATTTGTTTAAAATATTTAACTGTTGGACAGACGAGTTGTGAATGAATTTCGTTTTTATTTCAATGAATTCGATATGTTTTGCAAAATTTCAATTTGTTTGGTAAATAAATGAAAAACTGTGTAGAATTGGCGAATAATTATTAAAGGAACTTTAAGACCTGATGCTTTATGAGTTTTTTAGCTGTATGAAAAGATAAATCATCATTTCTAACATTTGAACTATTGGAGAAAATTCAATTTCTTTCATGGAACTTTCTTAATTAAGAGATAAAAATGATTTTCTTCAGTCATCAATATTATTACAAACAGTAATTAAATTGCACAAGAACTTTATTTTACAAACTTGCAGTTCACTGGAAGTTGCTTTTGTTTGAAAAATATTCAGATTTCTGTTCGAACAAATAAATATTGCAAAAATATGGATGACGCCAAATCTGCTGTTTTTCTGAAAGTATTTAAAAGTGAGACGACAAAATCTCAAATTAAATGACACTACAGTTTCAATTTACAATTTTATTTTTAAACAAAGATGTTTGGACTTCTGTCGTGGTCTGACAAAACATTCGAGCGAATATAAAATTAAATGAATGTATGTTATATTTATTTTGGAAGACAAAAATATAATCAATGAAGTTTTTCAAATTCCAATTGATTAAATTAAAATTTTTTTGATTAATTTCTAAAACTACGAATTGACTGATTATAAAATCACACTTCTTATTGTTTTGAGATCGATTGCAATTTATAAATTGTTGCCACTCAAATTCCTCTTAAAAGAAATTACTAAGTAAAGTTGTGAGTAAGCGTCTTAATAATTCATTTTCAGAGCAACACTTTCAAAAGCATTACAAAACATAAACTGAATTACTGTGGAAGTTTGAATTTGCAAAAATTTTACAAAATCAAACAATCGAAACATTCGTACAATTCATTTTAAAATGAATTTTTATTTGTTGTACTAACCGATGGCGTTGCAAAAATTATTTTTAAACATCGCAGCCAATGTTTGTTTTTTATAAATAGAGTTGTTCTGTTGATGTTTGAATTTGAGTCTGATATTTATATTTTAACCTTCTGGCTGTTTTACAGTAAGACGAGCCTTTCTCAAACGATTCAATCACAACAAATAGTTATCGATGAACGATGGGTAATTATTAATTTAAATTTGTTATTTCAAGATGTATAGCGATTCAATATTTTTAAGTTTGATAATGTGTTTTTGGATCAATATAAACAGCAATTTAATTAAGTTTTAGAGTAGAAATACAAATAAACTATTGAATAACGCATCAAGATTTTACTTTGAGTTAAAATCTGAAAAACCGTCATCTAATATATGTAAACTTATTTTGCAAAATTTTAAAAGCAAGGCAACTGAAAGCTGTTTTCAAAAACAATTAAAACATTCTGCTGATTATCCACTTTTATGCAGCTGAAGCATTTTTTGAGCTTTCTTTTGTATATTTTGTAGTGTCAATGAATTCTGCACAATGCCTCGAAATTCAATGAAAGAACTTTTCAATGAACAAACTTGTAAAATTGCAAGTTTTTGTCTTTTTCTGTTGTCTTTCGGTTAAACTTCAATTATCTACTCAAAATGCACAATTTGTGAGTGATTAAAAGTTTTCTATGGAAACTCTTGAGTCTCCCCCGTAAAGTTTCTGTAGTTTCATTGTTTGGAATTTTTTCAATGATATAAAATTATTTTAAATCTATAGACAAGGAATATTAGCAATTAAATTTTGGTGAGTTAATAAAATTATTCTTGTTTACAATAAAAAAACAACACACATTTTAAAGTTAATTAAGATTATTCAGATTATTTAAAATTACTCCAAAAATCTGAGACAAAATTTTACTTCAAAAATTGCGACGGCTCTTTCAACAAAATCGGCAAATCCCACACTAAATCTTATTTCCTTGTTATTTCTCAATAAATCTTTCAAGAAAATATTGGAACACATGTTAACAATTATTGCCCAACAAAATACCGACCGCACAAAAATATTATTCTTTGCCTCCCTCATGTCTCTTTGAGTTCGCAGATCCTTTGAAATATTTTTAAACTGCTCGGGAAATGTCCTTTCTGTAATTTAAGCTTGTAATAAATTTGTTGATGTGCTTGAGATACTTTAAAAGACACTCTCAAATGCTTTTGAATACTTTCCACTTCCGAGTGTATCAGTAGAATGAGCAGATATCAGACTTCAGATGAATTTGATGCCTCATTAGATTTTGAACATTTTTGCACGTGCTCCGTCTATTAATTATGGCAGACAGAGTGGAATGTTGTTTCAAGCGGATTTTACGCTTGATCCTTTGTTTTAATGGTTGAAAGGAACGAAGGAAGTTTTGACGGATATTGTTCAATTTTTATTAATTTTAGATTTATAAAAAAAAAATAACTCCGATGATCGGTAAATAATTCTTTGAATTTTGCGAAGAGATTTGCCAAGATTAAAATTCACAAAATATTTGCAACATAAAGGTCTTTGCACCCCTCAAAAATTCCAGAAATCATAAAAATCTCATAAGCAAAGAAAAGAGTTAAATTCCCACAACTTCCTTGTTCCCGGTTTCATCAATTCATCCTTATCTCAATTTCTTTCACAGTCCCTTCAAATTTCGAACAAAATTCTGACAAATTAATTTTTCTGTTCTTTAAAGTTCGTAACGAAAATAATGCGGGCAAATTCAATATTACTCGCAACATCCAGTATTGTTTAAAAATAGAATATTGATAGAAAGTTTAACATGTTTATCAACAAACCTCGATCGATTTTTTTCAAAAAATAATAAAAACACATAAAATGCAGAATTTGTGAATTTGTACGTGACAATTCTAAAGAAAGTTTCCTTATGGATTTTTAGTGAATTCCTTATATTTCCTCGTCACCAACACAGTTGTAGCCATTTTGGAACGTGATTTTGCCTCAATTTATTTTTACACTTTTTGTACACTTTATTGTACTTTTTAAACTTTTGGGGGTTTCCGCAATTTTTTTGAAGAAATGATCGATTTTTTTCATTGTTATTAAATTGTCTATTGAATGACTTGTTAAGGAATAATTTGACATACCTTTGGAATTTTCTGGTGTGTTCTTCTTGTAGATAAAGTATCCTTGAAGATATCAGCTTTTAATCCTTAATTTTCTTTTGTTTCACTTGTATTCCATCTTTAAAGTGTGCTCGATCACTTATCCTTGTTTATTTCTATTATTTTTCCTTTATACTTTTTTAGTCTTTTTTTTTTTTTTTAGTAAAATTCAAAATCAGCAATTTCATCCATTTTTTATTTTTAAGCAATTTCAATTTTCATCACTAATTGCCAATACTATTTATTTCACTAATTGCACACTAAATGTCAGTTAATTATAAAATAATTTGTTTTCGGTCGCCTCCACAGTATCAGATTTTCCATTCAACACCCGTTGACATAATTCAATGAACTGAAGAACAAAAAGAATATTTTCTATATCAAACCCTGTGGAAGAGCAAGCAAGTATTACGACAAAATGTTACACACAGCCTCCTGAGCTGAGTTGCAACAGCCAACACGCCGTGCTTGCAGTGTGTGAGTGGGTATTGGTTATATTTCTTAGATCTTTATGATTATTATTATTCTGTTGTTATGAAATGTTATATAGATTTGTTTTATTGATTTTGTTGCAAAGTTTTCAGAGGATTTTTAAATATTGAGTGAATTAATAAAGACTAAAATTTTAATTTATTGTTTATAGCGAGTTTATTGACTTTATTGAGAAATTGTGTGGGCAGAAGCTTTTGAAACGTAAAATTCCAATAAACATCGTATTTAGGGCCTGTCTATATGTTTTACTCCCATAATTTGATTTTTCTAAAGTTTTGTAAGTGATTCTTAAATATTTTATTCAGTACATTTAAGATTCAAGAAAATATGTTCAAAAATACTATTTGCGTATGAACTCAAAATTAAAATTAGGACCCTTGATTACATAAAAACCGATTCGAGTTGTAAAAATCATAAAATCTAAAATACATCATAAATTAAACTTTTATAAAGCAAATTTTATTTACTTTGCATTAAAATTCCTCAAAAACTTGGTATTTTTATTGTGTTGATAAAAATTCAAATATTTCACTATAAATTCCTATAAAATCACCTACCCAAAGCTAATTTAAGTCTATTTTATTGCATTTTATGTATTTTTATATTTTTCAAGCATTTTCACTCTCACTGAACTTCCAATTAATATTTTGTTATCACCGCAATCAGATAAAAAATGTTTTTCATAATTATTTCGTATGACCGGTAAATAAATCACTTTTAATTTCCTTGACGGTCTTCCGCGGAATACACAATGATGTCATCCTCAAAAAATCATGCTGGTGATTTGAAAAAGCATAACACAACAAAAAAGTAGAAAAATCATATCCGCGAAACACAACAAAAACATCAACAGATCGCAAAGCAGACAATGATGCAAAAGAAACGCCCAGAAACGCATTCATTGGTTAGAAAGTTGAGCAAATACACGGTCACCATAGCAAAAATGGCTGCTTTAGCTCTTCAACAGCAGGTTTAGGTTATTTTAGGGGTAAGTAGATTTATGGAAGGGGGTTTTCAGTAAAAGGGGAACGAGGTCCTTTTTGGTCAATTTTTTTTTTAATTTTTTCTTTTCTTATTAAACATTATTCAAATCTTCAGAAAATCAAAATTAATTAATAAATATTATTTCATTTTCTTAAAATTTTTATTGAAATTTTGTCTTATTTTAAAATGTTGCTATAAAACTTAAAATATAACTAAACGGTGATGTTAACAATAAAGCTCTTCTCAGTGGGTGCCTTTTTTTCTGGGTGATGTATTTTATAATGTTTCTGAAGCCCATTATACCAACCATAAGCAGAATGGCAAATGACACAATGGTAATTTTTCACCTTTGAATGAGTCACCTCATGTTTTCTCAAACTTTCTTTGCTGAAAAATTCTTTCTCGCAGGATTCGCACTGTAAAAAAAATTTAAAGTTGAGTAAAAATGTGTAAGAAATAACAAAATTTAAATTGAACCTTATGCAGCTTTTGTTGGTTGTGAATGTTGCGAACGTGCTTGGAGAGATTGGAAGAGGTTCTGAACTTATAACTACAAATATCGCATTTATAGTTCTTCTCAAGGGTGTGGGTTCTCTTGTGGATTCGAAGATTTGCTACAAATAACACAAAAACTTAAAATATAGATTTATATTGCAAATACAGCAAAAACCGAATAATATTGCTACTTACCAACAGTGTTAGTCCTAAAAGGACAATCCGTAGCATCGCAAGCAAATTCTTTATCCAAATTATGTGATAGTTTGTGATTGTTAACGGCGCTGCAAGTTTTAAACGATTTCCCGCAAGTCTACCAATTTAGAAAATATTAAGAATTAATTATTTTAAAAAAAAATGCAATCTTACCGGACAAACGTAAGGCCTAAAATTGCTGTGAACTCGTAGATGAATATCTAATGCAATTTTTGCTTTGAAGGATTTTTCGCAAACATCGCATACAAAAGGTTTCTCAACACCGTTATTTTTGGCTTCTTGTTTTGATGTCAGCTCAATTTTTAATTCTTTTTTGGGGGACTTCAAAGGTGTTGTGGGTTTTGTGGAATTTGGTGTCTTGATTGATGATCTCTGGCTTCTAATAGTTTTTGTAGGAGTTTTCACTGATGTTTTTATTGGTGAAGGTAATTGAATGATTTCAACCTCGTATTCCTCTTCTTGAACTTCCTGGTCTTCGTATTCCATCGGTTCATCTTCCTGCTCTGCTATGATTTGCACAGGATCTCTTAGGTGACGGTTTGAGCTTTCACAAATTGTCTTAAAGAGATAAGCTTTTTCCAGAAGATTCGAACAATCAATGCAGATAAGTTCAGGTAGGCCGTCGTTGTTGTAGATCTTCAATTTTGAGATGATTATTATTATGAAAAGTGAAATTTTATTTAATATGTAAACTCACCAACTCAATAGTCGAACATTCATTAATTTTGCTTGCATAAGTCATGCTTCGATCATTCTCAGTAACATCAAATATGTTCATCAGCTTCTCAGAATTTTTCAAGCAAACTCGACAAATAAGTTCTTCGATAACTTCTTCGACAGCGCAATAAGTTAAACTTTCGTCCAACTTGTATTGAGGGAATTCAAGAAGACGGGCTTCAATTTTGGACAGGGATAAATTAACGTTTTGTTCAAGAGTCATTGCCGTAAAGTTTTCTGTGAAGTATTTCTTTTTGCGCACTACGTCGGTCCATTTAGTGAAAGACTAAAAATTAAAAAAATCATGATTGAAATTTAATGTTTTTAAAACATTTATTAATCTTACCTCTCTCCAAAAACCTCCTTCTTTGCATATTTTATCAGTTTCCAACTCTAAAGATATTGTAGCCCATAATTTAGGAGAATCTTTAACCACTTCCAAATGGTCCAAAATAACAGAAACTTCCTCGTCAGTCGGAAAATTTTTCCTTTTTATGTCAGCTTGATGGAAAAATAGCTCGATGTCTTGTTTCAAGTATCGTGTTTCGACTAATGATTCCAATTTGAAGTCAAACAATTTTTCAATATTCCCGACCCATTCGCTAAGAATTTTGTTCCAGGCCGAAAAGCTGTAGCTAGTGGAACCCACATTCAATTGTTGTAACAGTGCTTGCTTTAGTTTCGGAGTTTTCTTGGGTTGTAGATGGAAATCTAATAAGATGGAGTAATGTGCTGCTGGGATCTTTATTGTTGTTATTGGATCTGAGATGATTTGGTACGTAATCACCTAAAATAAATTTTAAAAATATTAAGAAAAATAAACAACTAAACAACTAAAAAAATATAAAAATTTAAACAAGGTTCTACCGAATTCAGGGAACGATTTCTGCTTGAATTCATGTTGAAAATGTCCCTTATTGTTTCAACTTTTTGATGAAATAAGTTTGAAGCCACTTAACACTGAGTTTCAATAGAAATTCAATAAATTAAGACGAGCCGTGTTTGTAAACAAGGGGATAATATTATTTGTTTGAACTCTTTGCAGCTCTTCGGTGCTCTTTTCATTATTCTCCCGCCAAAAGTTTGTAAACAAAGAGGGGTTAATAAAGACGTAACAACACAAATCCTTCATAAAAATTTTAATTAAAGCATATAGATTAAAGCAAACAAGTTTAAAAGAAACAACAATGGTTCAGGAACCCAAGAGACCAGAGATTACGTACAAGAACAAGTCCGAAGCATTCTTGTGCACCACTCAAAACTTTCAAAGACAATATGCCGGAATTTACGCTGCTCGTCTAAGCCAAATGACCGAACTGCTGACCAAACAAGTTAAAGATAAGTGGGGCACAAAGTACACTATCAAGAAACTGCATGAGCTTCGTGAGGAAGAACCAGAGAAATGCATTATTATTGGTACTTTCTTCAAACATCAGGTAAACCTTTAAAAAAACATCTTGTTGATCTATTTAAACTTCTATTTATCGTAGGAACTGAAACCCAGTGTTTTAAAAGAAATATCTGAAGAGAATCAAATGGCTCCACCACCAATAAGAACTCACTACACTGAAGAGAAGGATTTATTGATTCTGGAGGATGATTTACAAAGAATTCGCCTTTTAGGAAAGATTGATATCCATCATTTAGTTACAGGAGTAGTTTCTGCTGTCTTAGGTAAGTTTTTAATTGACAGTGCCTTGAAAATGGTAGTTAAAATAAAAATTTATCCGTGAATCTCATAATAGGAATTGATCGTAAGTTGCGAAGTTGCCCCAAAACCACAATTATTGAGTATTCTTGTATTTCTTATTGTGTTTCTTAAGGGGGTCGTAGATATAGGATTTATTCCTTAGGAATTATTCCTTCTGAATCGTGTATTTACGGAACCAACACTTGTACAAAAGCAACTCGAAAAATTCAATTTTTGATGGCGATTATTCAATGAAAAATTAAAGTATTTTTGGCACAAAAGGTTCAAGCAACTTGGAACTAGACTTACAAACCGCTTTAGCATTTGCTTAGAGTCATCACAATGTGTGGTGGAACAGTCAAATCTTTTTAATATTGCTGTACTTTTAAAAACAAAACTAAATATTTTTTGTTTTTTTTGACAAATACAGCAATATTAAGAAGTTTTGACTGTTCCACCACACATTGTGATGACTATAAGCAAATGCTAAAGCGATCTAGGTCTAGTTCCGAGTTGCCTCAACCTTTTGTGCCGAAAATACTTTTTACCTACATAACCATATTTGAGATCCAGACAGTTAAGATCCAGCAGAAACAATATTTTGCAATTTTAGCCAAAAATGCTTCAAAAATACACAAATCATAAAAAGAAAAGTGTTGTGACTACTCTAGAAACTGTTTCAAGTCTCATTTCTGTTTGAAGAGCTCGTATTTTGTTATATTGTCTAATAAAACTGTCTGATTAATCTCTTTCTGATTAAATTTTTTTTTATTTCTCTAAATCGGTCGATAGGAATAAATTTATTTCTCTCACTAATATTTGTTCAATTTGAAGGAATAAAACACACACTACAGACCAAAAAAATTAAATCGCACGCACATTCATTTACAAATTGCCTGTAAATACACGGTAGGAATAATTCCTAAGGAATAAATCCTTTATCTACGACCCCCTTTATTCTCACTAATTCACCCATATACTCATTCGCACCTTCTCATATCAAAAATTTGCTGTAAACAATCGCTTTCTGTGTTTCAATTTCATATAAAAATTTTAATTTAAAATAGATTCTAACATTTTTTTTGTGGAAAAATCTCTTAAGGCTATGAAACTGGAAATGGCAAGTTTGAGGTAGAGGATTATATTTTCTACAATTCTGGACCAGAGAAACCTCTCAGTGTTCTAAATAATTCACCACTTGTAGTTTTTGTCAGCGGTCTCAATTTGGTCAGTATTTACAGTATATTTTAAGGAAGAATGCTGTAAACTAAATTTGTTTATTTTAGTCGCATACTGAAAACATCCCAAACTCTTTGGACATGCTCGAGCAGTGGATTTATGGAAATTCGATGACAAAATCTGAGCCCGATGGTATCCAAGTCTCTTCTAACCAAATTGTTCGTGTCATCGTAGCTGGCAACTCCATAAGCACATCTCTAATGAAAGAGATCAAAAACACAAACGCTTTGACGACTAGAACCTTTGATAACACTGATGACGTCTTGGAAAGTGTGAAACTTTTGGATCAGATCATGTTTAATCTTTCAAAGTCTGTTCAGATTGATTTGATGTCGGGAGAATATGATCCTTCCAACTGTATGCTTCCTCAGCAGCCCATGCATCACTCCTTATTCCCACAAAGTGCCACCAACAAAACTTTTCATGGAGTCTCGAATCCTTACAAATGTGAAATTGGAGGAAGAGGCTTTTTGGGAACTGCTGGACAAAATATTCAGGACCTGGCGAGATTCACGGATGTTTCTGGTGGACTCGAGTGCCTTAAAAAATCTCTTGATTGGAGTCACATTGCACCAACTTGTCCTGATACATTGTCATGCTATCCCTTTTATGATCGAGATCCTTTCATCATTGAAGAGTGTCCTCACGTTTATTTCTCTGGAAATGCTGTCAAGTTTGAAACAGAGATGTACAAAAGTGAGTTGTTATCTTGATTGCTAATGATGATTCGTCTAATCATAAATTTTTTAGGCCCAAACAAGCAAAATGTTCGTTTAATTTGTGTTCCATCGTTCCATGAATCACAAACTGCTGTCGTCTTGAATCTTAATAATTTGGATTGCTACCCCATTGTATTTGGAGGAAATCATGATTGAAAATAACAAAAAATAGAACTAAGCTCATTTTTTGTTTATTAATATTCATTCAAATAAAATTTTTTAATTACCCGCAATTTTTGTTTTTAAATTTTCATTTTGCGTAATTTTACTAGCGGGGCTTGCGTAATATCTATTTGAGTCTTGTGATCTTTTGTTGTTGTTTGAGAAAATTTTGGAGGAAAATTCGAGAAAACCTTTCTTTGCCACAATTTTATGGAAGAAGAAGATCAAGTAGGAGAAATGGGAGGCCACAAAAACAACCTTACACCAGACAGTGTACCAGGAGTTAATCCCGATGAAATTAAAGCATTGGAAGGTAGATCTTTTTTTTCCTGCACAATTTTGAATCAAAATAACATTAATAATTTTAGAATTCGATTTGATTGACGACAACTTGAACGATTTAAATTCAGCACTTGACCAGATTGAACAGCAAACGGATAATTTGAAAGAACAATTAATGGAGCTTCTTGTATCCAATAGAGAAATTCTGAGAGAGCTGAAAACAGAAAATAAAAACAAAAATGAAGATGGCACTACTGAAGAAAGTCCTCCACCAGAAAAGAGTGGCTCAATGGACCAGAGTTAGGTTATACACTATCTGAAAATATTAAAATAATCATAAATTGTGTGTTGACTTCAGAATATTCAAACTATTAAAAATTCCACGTAAATACATTAAAATTATTCGTTATTATGCTAGTTGAAAAAAACTATACAAGTTCTTTTATTACTGTTCTTTATGACCACAAATTAAAAGCATAAAATTCTTATACTTGTCCACATCAATTTCTTCAATGATCTCGACATTTTTAGATTCTTTTACTCTTTCCGAGTGACCCAAAACCATTTGTCCTCTGGTATATTTTCCGCCCAGCTCAATAGTTGCATGATACTTAGTCTTCTTCTTTATTACCTCTGGTAAGATGAAAGAAACAACCAACTGATTATCGCAACACGTCCATTTTGGGTTAGGGTTTGATAAATGAAGCCTTCTCTCAACTTCATCCATGAGTTTAGTCATCGGATTGTTGTTACTGCCAAGTACTTCAATTCTCCAGTTGAATGGGATTAAAGAAGCTGTGTCCAAGCAAGTTTCCCATGTCACTATTTTAATAGGACAAGTGGCTTCTGCTAGAACAGCGTTGGCAGCTTCTGGATCAAAGAAAAAATTGAACTCAGCACATCTTGTAATATTCCCAACCGCTCGATGATTGCCTCTAAAAATTTATATTCATTGATATCAAAGATGATGAATTTGCGATATGTACTCACCCCATAATATGCATTTCCTTGATTTTAGGGATCAATTCCGGGTACATTTTAAACAAAAGAGCGATGTTGGTTAATGGACCCAAACAAATCAAAGTTATTTCGTTAGGATACTGTAAGCAACCATTGATAAATTATCTTTTTCATAAATTGTTTAGATTAGCTACCTGTTCAATGTAATCTTTCAATGCAAGCACAGCGTGTTTCTTCTGAAGTAAATCCTTTGATGGTTTCTCTTCCGGACTAAAACATATGTGAGACATTTTAATCAATCTATCAACTAGTAACTAGTTTCAGAAAATTAATTTACCTATAAACCATCTGCAACCCATCCACGCCGTTAAAGCTCATATCCAAAAGAGTCGTCTTCTTCTTGAGAATTGGAGACAAAGCTCCAACATAAACCGGTATCTAAGAAATATAAATCAATAACATTTCATACATTTGATATTTTAAAGAAACTCACATCCAATCTCCCCAAAGTTCGCAATACAAGCAAAGTGTTGATTGATCCATATTCTGCAGCACAATTTCCACTTACAACTGTGATTCCAAGAACTTTGATCTTCTTAAACATTTCTTCTGCTTTTATCAAAGAATATATTGCCTACAGGATGACTAAAAAGTAAGGAAAGCACATTATGAAACATGATTAAATACCCAGGCGTCGTCGTGACCAGGATCTACATCAATCAAAACTTTTGAGGACATTATCAAAATTTTATTATTTTACAGAAATGAAGTCTCTCTTTCAGATGTTAGTAGTAAACTGAATGAAATTTACTTGTTGCCCGAAAATATTTACACAATACTCCCACAAGATTATCTCAAATTCCAATAAGATCAAAATATGTTGGTAGTGGAACACCATACACTAAACAAATCTTGAACAAACAAATGTATCATTGAAACGGTTAAGATAAGAATAACACTTTCCTAAATAAAATACGATTAAAAAATCGAAAACTTATAAACTTGAAATGCCTTAACAAAAATCGTTTAGAATATATAATCATTGAATATAAAGATTCAATATCTAAATTACTGATGATCTTGTAATGATCACATTTATTGAACGGTGAATTCCGTTAAAACATTTGAATCATATATATATATTTTTTATAACGAGGGGTCAAGGTGAACTAAAGTGGACCAAGTGAGCCAAGTGAGTTAAAAAAATGGTTCAAAAATATTGTTAAGATAGTTCTAAATAGTTCAACTAATTCATGTTTATGTCGTGTTTATGCCTTAATTACTGTGTTTGATGTCACTGAGTAGTTTCTTTCACAATCAATATTGATTTAGCGGATGACCGAATGTACTGAAATCGAGTGAATGTGCTTCTATTGCCAGATTAAGTGTCGTTTTTTAGATATTCCAAGATATATATTTTTATGTTATGAGTGTTCTGTGAGTTGGGGAAAAGTTAATTACAGCTGGTGATAATACTTCAGCATATTAGGTGTAGTGCAACCATCCTGTCATAATCCAGAAGCTAAATTATTGGTGGTTTTGATTTATTTGAAGCTTTTGTTGCAAAAAATATAATTTTTAATGAGAGTTCGACAACTTTTTGAGATTCATGTCAGTTTGTGGACCAGCGGATGGAACAATTCAGCGCTGGATCTTTATAAATCTGTTCGTAGGTCTTTGATGATCGATATTTAGCAAAGTTTTACGCATGAAAGTGTTATGGATTTCATGTAATAGGGCAAAGAGTTGAAAATTTTGGATGAGCTCAAAAAATTTTAGGCATATTAGATTTATATTGGTTTGTGGACCAGCGCGTGCATATGTCTGGAACCAAAAGTGTTTATGTTTGTTAATAAGTGTATGAGGAACATATTAGGCAATAATTTTACACACAAAAGTATTAAGGTTCTTTTGGTTTTTTGATGCAAAGTGCAAATTTCCTGTTTTTGAGACTCTTTGTCGTTTTTGGACCAGCAGGTGCAGAAATTTGTGAAAAATATAATCCAGGAACCATCTTTGATTAGTTTTAGTTTTTTTAAGATTAAGTTTCCCTTATAAAAGTATTCAAGATTTTGAATTATCATGGTAGAACTAGGCACTAGTTTTCGTGACAGAATCGCCATTTCAAATGCCAGTCCTATTATAAGTTTATAATTATAATAAGTTTATAATTATAATAAGTTTATAATAAGTTTATAAAAAGTAATAAATTAAAGCAAGATTAAAATTATTCCATCAAAACATTTTATTCGTTGTATGGAATTTGAACAAAACTTCAAGTTCAAATTCATTTTTAGATTAAAATTTCACATCATGTCCACAAACTAGAAGCATAAACTTCATATATTTCTCCACATCAATTTCTTCAATTAGAGTGATATTTTTATCTTGAATATTTAAATGGTCCAAGATCATCTGACCTCTAGTGTGTTTTCCGCCCAATTCCACTGTAGCATGATGTTTCGATTTCTTCTTTATTATTTCCGGCAAAATAAAACAAACTGCTAGGAAGTTATCGCAACAAATCCAATTTTCATGGATTGAATTGTTGTAGCATTTCAGCTCCACTGGATCTAGGAGATTTGTCATTGGATTATTATTTCCCGCCAAAACTTGCATTCTCCATTTTAATGGGATCATCAAAGATGAATCGAGGCAAGTCTCCCAGGTAACAATTTGCATCGGGCAAGTAGATTCTTCTAAAACTACATGGGCAGCTTCAGGGTCCATCCAAAAATTAAATTCGGCACATTTTGTTACGTTTCCCACTCCTCGATGATTTCCTCTAATGAAAAATTTGTCATAAGTTTACTTTATTAAGTGCTTTTTTCACTCAATTACCCCATTATGAAGATTTCTTTAATCTTAGGGATCACTTCCGGGAACATTTTATATAAAAGAGCAATATTGGTCAACGGACTCAAACAGATCAGAGTTATCTCATTTGGATTCTGTAAATATTTTCTTATCAGTGACTCACAAAAACTTTATAGATCTACAAACCTCTTCAATAAATTCTTTAAGAGCAATAACTGCGTGTTTCTTTTGAAGCAAATCTTTGGAAGGCTTGGATTCTTGACTGTAAATCATCCCAAAGCCATCTTCTCCGTGAAATAATTCAGCTGGCTTTTCCTTTTTGAGTATGGGACTTGCAGCACCAACAAAAACTGGGATCTACGAATGGAATCATCATTTGTTTTTTGTCTTGCGAATAATTTTTCAAACTTACATCCAGGCGATCCAGCGTCTTCAAAACCAACAAGGTATTAATTGAGGCATGTTCAATTGTACAATTGCCGTTGCAAGATGTGAGTCCCAATACTTTTATATTTTTAAGTTGCTCCTCAGCTTTAACCAAGCTTATAATCGCCCAAGAATCATCATTACCAACATCACAATCTACAATCACTTTTAACGGCCCAGAGCTCATCTTCACAACACAGATTTTAGAAAAATAGGAACCTTTTTCAACGAGAAACAATCAAGAACTGATTCATGAAGTTTTGTCAACACTCAAGTACTGACTTGAAGCCTTTCAATAATATTGAAGCAATCATAAAGATTAGATAATAGTCTCATAAATTCACTGATCCACTACCAAGCGATAAAGACTATTTAAATTATCAAAATTTTGTTGATTGTTTATCAGGGGTGGTTCAAATTTGTATGCGAAACTCAGAGTTTGAAAATGTCTCGCTTTACAAACAAAAATAAGTTAAAATTAAACTTCAAGTTAAAATAAAAATTACTTTTATTAAAATTCTATTAAAAACTTTTTTTTTAATTTTTGACAAAATATAATAAATTAATAACTAACCTCATGTCATATTGGTTTTTGTACCACCCAATTGCTTAAATAGAAACACATGAAACTCACACAATTGCACCTAGCATGTGCTGAGTGCTCAGATTTTTTATAAATAAAGGCTGAGACAAACTCTTGAGAATACTTTAGGAACAAATAAAAAAATTTTCAGAATTCAAAAATTTTTAAGTTTTTTAATTTTTTTAATTTGAAAGTTTGGAGCAAAAAACCAAAAATTTGACCCCAGGAAACCTAAATTTGCGAACTTTTTTAAATTAAAATTTTGGGATATTTAAGAAAATTAGTCCCCGCCTCGTTTCAAATTGTAAAAGTATTGAACAATATTTTCTTTCAAATCGTTTAGATTCTATAGACATTCCTGAACTTGAAAAATGTGATGACTAATATATTATGTGGTAAAGAATTGTGTATATTTTGTGTAAAAACAAACTTATTATTTTACATGATAGAAAACATTTATAATATTATATACATTACATGTACATTATATAGGTACCTAATAAAAAAGTTGTTTATGACATATTTAATTTAGGTCATTAAATTTGCATAATATTATTTATGACCACAAATTAGAAGCAAAAAGTTCTTATACTGTTCCACATCAATTTCTTCAATGATTTCAACATTTTTAGATTCTATTTCCAAGTGATCTAAGACCATTTGTCCCCTAGTATATTTCCCGCCCAGCTCAACTGTAGCATAATACTTTGTCTTCTTCTTAGCAAGTTCAGGCAAAATAAAACAAACTGCCAAAATATTATCGCAACAAGTCCAATTTTCGTATTTCGCGTCAGTGTAAGAAGTTTTCTCAGCTTGATCCATGAGTTTTGTCAATGGATTGCCGTTACTGCCAAGAACTTCTAACCGCCATTTAAGCGAGATTAGCTTTGAAGCATCCAAGCAAGTTTCCCATGTAACCATTTTAATGGGGCAAGTTGATTCTTCTAAGACAATGTTGGCAGCCTCTGGATCGACGTAAAAGTTGAACTCAGCACATCTTGTTGTATTCCCAACCGCTCGATGATTGCCTCTAAGAACCGAAAGTTATTTTAATAAAGATTGAAATTTTTGATTAATAACCACCCCATAATATGCATTTCCTTGATTTTAAGTATCACTTCCGGAAACAGTTTGAACAAAAGAGCGATGTTGGTTAATGGACCCAAACATATCAAAGTTATTTCATTGGGATACTGAAAATATTTTTCAAATTATTACTTTCTGCGAAGAAATTATCTTAAAATATCTACCTGTTCAATGTAATCTTTCAATGCAAGCACAGCGTGTTTCTTCTGAAGTAAATCCCTTGATGGTTTCTCTTCCGGTCTAAAATATAGATGGTTTTTAACTGAATTGAATAGTAGTTGTAATTACTTAAAGACACTTCCGAAACCATCTTCACCATGAAACTTTTCCGTTGCCTCAGATTTCTTGAGAATTGGACTAACAGCTCCCACAAAAACTGGGATCTATAAAATGTTATAAATATCCTTGATTTAAATAACAAATTAATTCTAACTTACATCCAATCTCCCCAACGTCTTCAAGACCAACAAAGTATTTATTGGTGCATGTTCAATTGTACAATTGCCGTTACAATTTGTGATGGCCAACAGCTTGAACTTCTTGAATATCTCTTCAGCTTTGATTAAGCTCATAATTGCCCAAGAATCGTCTGTTCCAGGATCGCAATCAATAATCACTTTATTTACCATTTTTAGTTATCTGCTTCAACTTTTCAACAAACAATGAAAAAATTTGGATCAAATATATTTAATTTATATAAAATTTTACCAAAAATGAAATCATACTTAAAAGCCGCTAAATTTGTAAATTGTTTGTAACGCGTGTTAACAGCTGTAAATTTTATTCGCAAATTAACAATAAAATTATAGTGAAATTTGTTTTTAATGATTTTTATAGAGGAGCTTATCTGATGTGATACCTGAACAAAGTTATCTGGTGTGATATCTGAACTACAAAAAATTGAAGTTTTCATATCTCTGATTAAAAAAGTTTGAACATTTTTCAGGCAATATATTGAATGTTTTTTGAACTGAAAACATTGAGAAAAAAAAACAATCTGAAAACAACAAATATTTTTTACGTCTGGACATTCTGAGATAGATTTCTTTAAAATTTAAAATTATTTAAAAGACAAGAATATAAAATGCTAAGCGATATTGCTTTTATACTTTATTTTGGATAAAAATACAGAGGTTCTACATTTAAATATGCAACTGAGTAATTAGTGGACAGATATTTGTGATAAAAGTAAATATCTAAATATATGAATGAAGTCTAGAATTCTAGTATCCTATTCAAATTCTTAAAGTATTAATTAAAATTACTTAAATATAGTTTTTAGTTTTGTATAGATATCCTCTAAATTCTGAAGAACTCGAATCCAAAATATCTATCCAAGTTTCGTAAAACTTCAAATTAATTATAAATTTATATTTTCCTTAGAATCTACAATAGAGTCAGCAAAACGAAGCAGAATAATTAAATATACAATTTGAATGATTGTTTGTTGTAATGTTGAATGCATGTTGAATGCCGGGTAATTTACAGGATTCCTGAATTTTTTTTCTGGTGTTTTATTTTCTTGACATATGCGTCAATAAGATCTTTAATCTTTTTGGGGTTTATTTCACCGGATTTGCTGTGACAGATCTAAAATAATTAGAAAATGGATAGAAAATTTTAAATTTTTAAAAAATTTAAATTAATTGCAACATAAAAATGAAAAGCTCACCTTCGGAACAGCTTTTCTCAAAATTTCTTTGTAATCGTCCTTGGTAATGCTCTTTTTGTAGTAATATGGCTTTATTACTAATTTCACTTCCTCGATTACTCGCTCTTGTCGATTCAATTTCAGCAAAAACTACAAGAAAGTCAAATATTAATTAAATCCCAACAACAACATCAAACAAGTAGAACTATACCTTAGTATCTCCACTAGCCTCATTTGACTTGCCTAAAATAAAAATCCAAAATTTAATATATAAAAATTTTGTTACCAGAATTGTACAAACCTTTCTTTTTCTTGCCTTTTCCAGCCACTGGGCTAGTGCTCCCGAAAAGAGCATCAAAAACTTCAACTTTGCTGTTTTTCCCGCCCTTTTTTCCTTTTCCTTTAGGAGACTTCTTTCCAGGCGTTAAATCGAACAAATCATCATAACCATCGTTTGGAGAATAAGGTGACTCAAGAGTATCATTTAAAGTGGGAGTTGGATAAGATGGAGGCTTTTGAGCCACTACATCTACTTTAGCAGTTCCCGAGTTAGAAGGTTTTCCTTGTTGATAATATTGGTTGACTCCATCCGACGACGTAACCATATTTTCTCCATAATCCAAGAAAGGAAGTTTGCCCATAATCATATTGATGGAGCTCTGTTGAATATTTGTGAGTTTATTGCTTTCTGCCTTTTTTTCTTCGAAGTTTGTGGAGTTCTGGAATTTTTTGGCTTGATTGCTTGAGTTTGTTTTGAAGTTTTCGTTAGAGCTCGTCACGTCATTGGCGGGTGAGCTGAGGATCTCAAAGGGATCGTAGAGTTTGGATGATATCATGGAATCAGGAGATTTGTGATGTTTCTCGCCTTCACTGTCGGAGAGTACGATTATATTTTTAGGGGATGGTGTAAGTTCCTGAAAATGAGAAAAATATATTTTTATATTAAATAAAAAATTATATTTCAAGTAAAACTCACCTTAAACGGCGATCTAGCCAAATCAATAATAGCCACCGGTTTTGAGTTACTTTGTGCAATCTTCTTCCTTGTTGTTATATCGACAATATCTTTAATGACCTCATGCCTGTTCTCTTGCCTCTTCTGATTTTTATCCGCTTGAGATGACTTCTCCTGATTAAAATTCAAGCTAACCAAAATATTTTCTCCCGAAGTGAAAACTTCTTTCATTGTTGAGCCCTTTTCCTTTTGATCCTTCTTCTTTCTGTCTTTTTTGGGCTTTTCAGCAGCTCTTCTTGGACTCATTTTTCTGCTGGGTGATCCAGATTTTGATCTAGCACGTCCTTTCTTAGACTTGTGCTTTTTTATCCTTTTTTCTCTCGGTTTCTTCCTTTTATCATCATCACTTCCTGGAGATGAGCCACTTGGCGATCTGTGACGAGCTGGGCTATTACGTGCTGGACTGTATCTCTTGCGTCTGTGGCTGGGTTCAGGCGATCTTTGACGCTTAGGCGATCGAGATTTGCTTCTCCTGTTTTTGTTGCGCCGATTTCTAGATAATGAACGTTCTCTGTCGCTTGGGGAGAAACTTCTGGATCTTCTAGTACGACGAGGCGATGATCTTGGTCGTTGATTTCTACGCCTAGAAAGTGACCTGGAACGTGATGGACTTCGAGAGAAGGATTTTTGCTGTTTTGGAGAATTGCTATGGTCACGTGATGTGTTTCTAAAAAAATTATTTATTAATAACTCAAATAATTTTTTCAAATAAAAACTTACCTTCCAAACTGATCCCTGAGCTTAATGGGAGTTTTTTCTCTCATCCTCTGCCTAACATTGTACCTTTGCATCTCTCTTTTCTTCCCACGTCTACTATCTCGACTTTCCTCGTCACTTTTATTGTTCTTAGACAAACTATCTCCAATTGGTGGCGTATAGCTCCTATCTCCACCATCTCGTTGTTCAGAATCTCCAGCCGTCTTTTTGGGAATTTTATATGATTTTAATGTTGTTCCTTGGTCTTGTGAGGTTGAAGCATCTTCCTGCAAATCATTATCTTCAGTTTCAGCTTCAGTTGTTTTGATATCATCGGTTTCTGCTGGGTTTTCTTCATTTGCTTTCGATTCTTCCATCGGATCTGCAGTATCTGAAACATCCTCAGTATCTGGTGGCAATATGTCCTCAGTATCTTCAATTCCCTCAACTGGTACAAATGCATCTGATCCTAAAGTTTGAGTTCCATAAATCTGGCTCATTTCTTCCTCTGACTCTTCATCTTTTGGTTCATCAACTTTAGTCTCTTCAAGGCTTGCAAAAATATCCTGCGTTCTAACATCTGCTTCTTTATTAGCTTCGTTAGCAGCTTCATCCATCTCCACTTTATCCTTCAAAGTGGCATCATCATCGCTCAGTTGAACCAAATCTACATCTTCTTCATCATAGAGCAAATTTTTGTTGGCATTCTGCTGGCTGTTTGAGTTTTCTGAATCTTTCGTGAAATCCAATGATTCTGAGGTATATATTGAGAAATTTGGGCACTCGTCCTCATCACTCTTGTCTTTCGGCTCTTCTGCTGGTTCAGATGGTGGCAAAGACCATTCTGGATCATCGAATATTGAAGGAATTCTTGCTGGTCTGTCTGTTGTTGAATTTGTTGCATGACTTTGAGTTGATCCACTTCCATGAGCAGATTCTGCAGGTTGAGCACTTCCTGAGGCTACTTCTGTATTGCTAGTTTTATTAGTGGTTGCTGAGCTTGCAGTGTTTCCTGTGTTTGATGATGAATTGCTTGAATTATTTGATCCAGAGCTGCCATTTTCACTTCCGGCCGATTGCCTTCCATTCACAGGAGTATTCTTTTTACACACTAATTTTCCAGATTTCTCCAACACAAAGTTATTTGTAGTAGGTGCCAACCATTGTTCTTGAGCATTCATTATGCTATCGAGGAAATTAACAGGTGCATATGATGAATTTGCCATCACCCTTTGTTTAATCATATAATTTCGTCTTTGCGATCGATCCATATTTGTGACGGCTCGAGTGGCAATTGCCACACTTTCAGCAGCTGACGATCTTCCAGTATATTCATCGTCTTCATCGTCTGAACCATAAGGCTCCAAACAGTTTGAAGGCTCAAAAATGTTGAAATTTCTCAGACCAACAGATGCTCTGTCCTTTTGTAAACCAGCAACACAAGAATTTATTCCTTTGAAGTTGTTTGTACTGTCTTCTAGAACTTTCTTGTTAGAACTGCTCCTAGAATTTCTTTTGGTGGCCATTGCTCGTCGGATTCTCTTTCTAATCTTTCTCTTAATCTTTCTGGTTTTGATTGCAAATTTTTCATCGCCTTCCAAGTCATATTCAACAACAACTGTTCGAGCCCGACGCTTCTTATACTTCTTGCGACGTTTTTTGGGCTTCGTTGTGCGTGATGTGGAGGGTCTGGCTGGTGGTGTTCGACTTGTTGAAGGTGTGCTCGTAGAAGCTCTTGGCTGCGAAGCTCTGCTTGTTCCAGCCCTTGGTACTGGGGGCGTAAAACCGGCATCTCTTAGTGTGGGTTGAGAATAAATCGATGTTTCAACCACTGAAGAACGAACTCGCTCACTTTGCCTAGTTCTAGCAGTTGGCTGTCTATGAGCTTGTCTTACTCTCAATCTGGTTTCTGTTAGAGCACCTTCATTCTCTTCAATATCTTCATTCAAGAATGTCACATCTTCCTCGTTTTCACTGGATTCTTCATCGGAGCTGCTAAAACAATTGTCGCAGTACCAAGAACCAGGAGGTACCGTCTCAAGGGGTGGATTTAAGCAGCCCATATGAAATCCTTTATCGCAGCCATCACACAAAAGCATCATATTTTCTTGGTCGCATCTTACACATACTTCACAAAAAGTTTGCTCGACTTCTTCCTCCAAGTACTCGTCCAAGTTAATATCAGTTTTTTGGATAGTCACACTACGTAAGAAGTTTTGAGTTGTAAAATTATCGTAAACAGAAACCTCCTTATATCCTAAAACATGAATAGAAATATTAGTAAACAAATACCATATCTGGGCGTTTGAATACTCACCTCTACGATCAATTGGGCAAGTTTGCATAACCTTGGACCATTCTTCAATACACAATAAGCAAAAGAAATGGCTACAAACACTGGGCTTAGCAACTTCTTGACACTTGAAAGACAAGAAACAAATTGGACATCTTTCAGCAGTTCCATCTGATGAATTTGAAGAGTCTGATTCATCATCCTCCAATTTTCTTTTCGTGCCTCTAGAGATTGTTGGCTTTTCTTCTTCTGGCTCCATCCTAAAAGAGTATTATTGGACTTTTTTGTTATGCATAGATTATTTCCATTTATGGCCGACAATATATTTGTGAAATACGAACAACAACTAAAAGTTTAACACAATTTTACCTTAATCTTATGGATAGAATCCAACTAAAAACACTTAAAACACACTTACTAACGTAGTTAAGACAAACTGAACTCTTAACCAACAACTAAAAGATGCGAAAATAGCACGGAAAGCTAAATTTAATTAAAAATTCCGAGTTTCTTTCCATCAAAAGAAATTTTACTCAAATATTGAGTTACTCATTTACTAGTATGTTATCGGCACCTTAATAACTCCCAGTGAATTAAAATACCGCGTATAATTCTAAATGTGCCGACACCTTAATTTAAAAAAAAGTGTATGGTACAACAACACAAACCAATTTTATTCAACATTAATTTGTGTTTTCGTATGATTGTAGATCTTATAATATTAATTATACTAAGCTCATTTGTGATCCATTATCTTGCAAGCATCCTAATCACTCTGATGACATCGGAGGATGCCAAATTTATCAAAAAGTAAGTTTTTTGTTTGCCGAGCCTTAAATTTTTCATTATTTTTTTTCTTCTTTTCAATATTTTTAAAGACGATGGAAGGCAGAACGCTTGGAGCCCCATCCAACAGAAAAAGCGATCGTGGTCAACTATAAGCTAGAAGCTGCCGTTTATGGAGGTGATGGTAATGGGGTGCTTGATCCAATGTTGGAAGACAAAAAAGTGAGTTGAATTTTTCAATTAAAAAAAGTGTTGAAAGCGAATCATAAGCAAATAAGCCATCGTCAAGGTTGCATCGCTTTTGGCATTCGTTCAATATGATCATATTCAATGCCATAGAAACACTTAAACATACTCAATAGAGTTGAATATACTTTGTTACATTATCATGCTATATTTATTTTAGGATTGTCAACGAGTTATTCGTTTACGAAGTTTAAATGCGAAAACTGATCCAGCTACATTGGCTAGAGAAGTTGTTGATAAATGTGATTTGATCCATAAATCACAGCTTTCGGATGTCGAGCAGATTATTTATTATTTGAAGAATCGAAAAGAGGTTCCGCAAGAATCTAATGCGCAGAGTTCCAAGTCAGCTGGAGTGAGATCCACAGCAACAACTGATAAAAATGGAACCGCTGACAAAACGGTTGAAAAAGCTTCAATCAGAAATATTGAAGAATATATTGAACTGTTGTATGAAGAGTTACCAGAGAGAATAAGGGGATCAGCTTTAATCTTACAGTTGGCCAGGAATCCTGATAATTTGGAAGAACTTGAGAAAAATGGTCAGTCAAAAAAAAAATTATTAAAATCCTCGGTCACCTCATTTTATAAATAGAAATGAGCATTTTAGAATATTAAAGAAGTTTTGTAATTTCTTAGGAAAATTAAAATTTTTATTCGTTTTACAAACGCAATTATATTGCATGATAAATTTTATTTCTTGGAACGCAATCACATCGATTTTTCATGTAATCTATTTTTAACGGCATCAATAACACAATGAAATATATGACTAATTGATATTACCGCCATTCTCCAATAAAAGTTATGTTTGTTTTTTTAGAGGCCGTTCTGAGTGCTCTATCTCGTGTGTTACGTGAGGATTGGCGGAAGAGTCTGGATCTCTCAACAAACATCATTTACACTTTCTTCTGCTTCTCGACTTATACGCACTTTCACACAGTGATTGTCCAGTACAAAATTGGATCACTATGCATGGATGTCATTGAGCATGAGTTGAAGAGATATGATCAGATGAAGAGCGATTTGGAGGCGAGAAAAAATCCAGACAGTTCGAGAGAAAAGGAATTGAATAAAAGTACTGATGAATTGGATATTATGAGCGAAGAGAAGCCGAAGGATGTGAGTTTATCTTTTATTCATAATTTTAATGAATTTTGCTTATGTAAATGTTTTTTAGATGGAACCACCTCGTCGTCGAATTCCCGAGCTTAAGCAACGCCCAAAATCTGGAAATTGGTCGAGTTATCATGCAGGCACTATGTCAGCTTCTGCCTCTTCCCAATCCCTTCTGAAGAGTTACTCCATGAACAACAGCTACCATGAAGGATTATCAAAAGAAGCGAATCGAGGTTCTCAAGGCAATTTGTTGGACTCGGATAGCGAGCAAAAAAGCAACCCAAAATCACAACGTGATGAGAATGAGCGACTCAGCAAACAACTTAAAACTTTCGCTAAGAAGCAGGAACAACTTTTGAGGGTAGCTTTTTATTTGCTACTGAATATTGCAGAGAATACGAAGCTGGAAGAGAAAATGCGGAGGAAAAATATCGTTAAAATGCTGGTCAGATCTTTGGACAGGCAGAACGTGGATTTGCTTGTTCTGGTCGTCACTTTTTTGAAGAAATTGTCCATAGTGAGAGATAACAAGGACGAAATGTTCGAACAGAATCTTGTAGAGAAATTGCCCAGGTTGATGCAAAGTTCACACTCAGATCTTATTCAGGTAATTATTTTGGAACTCAATTATTTAGTAAATTATTAACTTTAAATATTTTTTAGGCCACTCTCAAACTCCTCTTCAATTTATCTTTTGACGGTCAGTTACGCGCTAAAATGAATCGCGTTGGTCTCCTCCCAAAACTAGTCACTTTCTTGAGCGACGATAAGCATCATTCAATTGTCACCAAGATTCTTTATCACATGAGTTTGGACGACAAAATTAAATCCATCTTTACTTACACCGACTGCGTGCCAATGCTTACTGACATGCTGTTGATTAATTTGAATAAAAAGTCGGACGCGGATTTGATTGCTTTGGGAGTGAATTTGGCTCTTAATAAGAGGAACGCCCAAGGAATGTGCGAGAATAATAGGCTGGCTAATTTGATTGAGAGAGCTTTCAAATATCAGGATGCTATGATGATGAAAATGGTTAGGAACATATCGAGTCATGAAGGTTTGAAGCGATGCTTTATCAATTTTGTGGACGACTTTGCCCAACTTCTCACTGAATGCAAGGATGAGGATTTTGTGGTTGAATGTATGGGGGTTCTAGGCAACTTATCTCTGTCTGATCTCGACTATTCAGCAATTTTGCACAAACACAACTTGATCCCATACTTCAGGAGTCAACTTGTTCCAGGAAAGTTCAAAGATGATTTAGTGCTGGACACTGTCGTTTTCATAGGAACTTGTGCTATCGATGAATCTTGTGCGATGCTTTTATGCAAAGCTGACGTGATTTTATCGTTGATCGAGCTTCTAAAGGCGAAACAGGAGGACGATGAAATGGTCTTGCAAATTGTTTTTGTATTCCAGCAAGTTTTGAGGAATGAAAGCACCAGGAATTACATGATCAAGGATACAGAGGCACCAGCCTATTTGATTGATCTGATGCATGACAAGAATTGTGAGATAAGAAAGGTCTGCGACTTTTGCTTGGATATTATCGCTATTACTGATTCAGATTGGGCTTCCAGAATCAAGGTGAAATTTTTATTTATTAATTTGATGATTTTATGAACGAAAAATCTCCAATTTCAGCTCGAAAAATTCCGCAACCACAATTCTCAATGGTTAAGCATGGTAGAAACTCAGCAAGAAGCCGATGATACTCAAGACTACGGTCCATTAGACGATGAAGATGGAGATCTCCCCGTTTACTTAACATCCGACTATTTAAACCAAATTTATCAATCTGGAGAATCTAATGACGATTCTGATGTACGGACACCTTCAAATTTGTCCAATTATTCGGCCAGCAGACCATTGAGCAGGTACAGCAAGGATTTTGAAGACTTTGATGTAATCAAGTCGCAACATTTGTCCAACGGAAATCTTAATGACAGAATCTTGGATCCTTTTATCGTTAATTGATTCATTTAAGCTTATTAATGCGATTTGAAGAATCAACACTAAGTAGCTTTTTAGGGCTTTGCACAATTTCTATATGCATAAAAAGCTTTTGAGCTCAAAGTTTAAGAATTTTTTGTAGATTTTAAGTTTTACTTGTTTTTAATTTATTCACTGCTTTAAATATTCCAAAACAATTCAAGGAATTGCCACCAGCAAAGATTTTGTGAAGCTATTAAGCCATTTCTATGCAATTAGCAATTTACCATTAATTTTCTAGTCCTGTAAGGCGTGATATCGATACTTAATAGATTTAAAGATTTAAACTATTTAAAGATTTTTGGAAACTTTCTAGTATTATATTATATCATAATCAAAGCTTTTCTGAAGCTTTTTTTTTAATTTTTGCAATGTTCGCACATTTTTAGTGGATTATTGAATTTAGTGAGTGTTTACCAGTAGTATTAACTAAGTAAAATTAACAGAGAATTATGATTTTTTATAATTTTAATGTTTTTAAGGCAAATCCAAATATTGCAGCACCCACCACCTCCTTATTCAGTATGAACGATGACAATGTGTAAGATCATTAAAAAGTAATTTATTTTTCCAAGGTTAATTCTATGTTGTATTGCGTTTATTGATAATTAATACCCAAAGTATGGAAAATAAAGAGTTTTAAAGATTATCTCATTTGTTTCATTAACTTTTGACCATAAATTAATTCTATAAAGAAATTTGGAATTCAAAACCAGTTTTAATTTTTTACCTGTTTTTTGACCCAATTGCTCCTTTTTATTGGTGAGTTTAAATTATCGAAATTTGTGGGAGAAATTAAAGGAAAAACGGTATTCCGATTTTAGTTGGCATTCAGACAGTCACTAGGAATGGACAGAGAAACAGAGATGCGGGAGGCGAGTGCAAGAATAACAGAAATCCTGGATAATTTTAATAATAATGGAAAGTTGCTGAAAAATGAGAATATTATGCTAAAATTACACCTCGCACGATGCGAAAGAGGCGTAAAGAACATTTGCTGGACTTCATCAAAGAAATAAATTTGTAAAGATATTCAATTTTTTTTTTAAATAGGAAATAAATTTTGTATTTTTCATTTTATTTGTTGCTTTTTATTGAAACGTTTTTAGAAATCTAGTTACAGATAAATTTGTTTGGTTCATTATTGTCAAAATCATGCCAAAATATATATGAAACAAAAAGTTGCTAATTAAAAAATAAAATTAAAATTAAAATTTTTGGTGACTATTGAACTAAATGTAGGGGTTATACACAAAAATGTAATTTCAGATCAAATTCCATATTACTGATTCAGCTTCAGTGTTTAACTAAAGTAACAAATACATGAAAAAATAGAAATTGACTTAAAATTGAGAGCTAAAATTTGCACTCATGAACAAGGTGAGTATAGTTTTTAAAATCTAACATATATTTAACAATATTATTGGAGATCTTCTTACTTAGTTTAAATTATTGCGAGTATCTTTGCATTTTTGTACTTACTGAAAAATTTAACAAAGGTGCAACATCAAAAATATTGGACATAGATATATGCTAGCATCCGTAATTACGCCTCTGTTTGAGATTTTTTTTCTTGGTGTAGCTTCTTTTGTACCATTCTTCTTCTCAACTCAGCCTAAAATATTTACACTGTAAGTTTCATTGTTATTTTCGTATTTGTTTAAAAAGAGTTTTTACCAAAGACATCTTAGATTTAATGATACGCTTTTTCAACACTGCAAGTGGTAGATCATCTCCAAATTCATCATCTGATGACTCATCCGAACTATCATCTTGTTCGGGCTTATCGATAACATCTTGATCCAATTGTTGTAAGAAAACCACTGCATTGTAAAGTTTTGGATCTTCTGCAGCATGGCTTTTTTCCACTAGAGCAGGAATAGCTTCAAAAGTTATATCCAAATCCACGTCATTAATGACCATATTCAGTTCTTGCTCTGGTTCCAGTAGGTTTTCTGATTCTTCATGTTGATGTTCGTGCAGTTTTTTATCAATTTCTTCCAGAAAAGCTGCATTTTCAGCACTATTCATCAATATTAGTTTCTCATTGATTGCTTTCAATTCGGAATTCGTTTGAAGAATGGCAGCTATATCAGTCGAAATCGTTGTACCTTCAAGATCTTTAGATTGTAGAATATTCTTGAGCTGTGTAGTCAATTGCGTTATCCTTTCATCATTTTCTTTTTGTAGCTGGATTGTCTGCATCTCATATTCTTTCAAATTCACGAGATTACTGAGATCCGTCCGAGTCATTTTTCTTCTTTCTAATTTTTTGTTGATAGTTTTAAGTGAGATGGTGCTTTGAGTTAGCTTTGAGATCTTCTTGTCTAGAACAGTTGGAACATGAATTAGGATTGAAAACGTCTTAAGTTATCATGTCCATATGTGATTACAGAGATTATCCCCAATGTATTCAATCTTCCTAAAAAAACGAAAGTTCAAAAAAAAATATTATCCATGAACCTAGGTTCATGAATAGCAATACTTCGAAAATTTAATTTATGAATGGACCCAAAAACCAAAAATTCGACCCACGAAACCTTATTTTTTGAGATTTTTTGGTCAAAAAACGAAAGTTCAAAAAAAAATATTATCCATCCTAGGGAAGAAATTCCTGAATCGTCAGCAACTTGGATGGTGTTAAGCTATTTTCTAGATCCATTTTTGTTATCAAAAGGGATGAAATTAGAAGTTGCAAATTAATTAAACCAAATAAACAAATTTTTGAATATTTACCTTTTTTTGTTTATGCTGATTATTGATTTGGTAATCAACTAATTAGATTAATCAACACGAACTTGCGGAAGTCAGCTTGGCGGGAAAATACAATTTGTATTTTCAAATTTAACACAAGCACTTAAAGACAAGAAAATTACATCCTATTCATATCTAAACTTATTATATTGTGGCTTCAATGCAGCTATTTTCTCCATTAATTTATAAATAACTTCATTTGCAGCGTCTTTATGTTTACTGAGAATATGGACCTTCAAAAGATTTTTGAATCTCGTCTTGTAGCTACACATCTTACACTCTAACTTTTTAAAATGAGTCACAAGCATGTCACAAGATGGTGTTGGAATAGTTGCTTTCCACTGAATACTTTAGAAATATTGTTATTAAGATCAAATATAGTTTTTATACGGTATAAAAATTTACCTGCCATGCATTTTATGCAAGAAAACTTCACTTTATTTGCTTGGTCATCATTTTCATCTTCAATTTTACCTATTGATTGAGTTGGTTTTGATTCCGGCTGTATTTGGATTTTATCTCTGAATAATTCAACTCTAGACTCAGTACATGTTTTTTCTTGATATTCACGTAGATTTTCAGTTATGCATTCTTCTGTTTCACTTTCATGTACCGCTAAATCATCCGAGTCAATAATATCTGATATTTCTTC
Organism: Parochlus steinenii; assembly: GCA_038502155.1. Lineage (NCBI taxonomy): Eukaryota > Metazoa > Arthropoda > Insecta > Diptera > Chironomidae > Parochlus > Parochlus steinenii. The sequence goes on along the minus strand of JAXCIN010000045.1, from coordinate 4,290,753 downwards.
GATTTTATTACGCAACATCAACTTAAGAGAATCATTTCGCTCATCTTGCTTTTTTTTCAATCGTTTGATTTGTTCTTGGTACATTTTATCCTGGATCGTGAGTTTCGTGATCTGACTATAAGCTTTAGCAAGACTTAAACGAACGGAAACATCAGCAGCATCAAATTTTTTGGTTAAATCCTCAATTTGATTTTCAAGAATAGCAATTTCTCGGTTTTTCTTCAATTTAATTTCCTCAATTTTTCCTGCAAATTTCAAAATAAGATAAACAAAATGTGCTTATGTGTTTGTGGTACCTTTTCGTTTCAGCAGTAATTTCTGATTCTTGGCAGTTAACTGTGTATTTTTTTCATCGCTATTCATCAATCGGGTTTGCAGGAAGCCTACCAACATCTGAGTTTCTTCCAGCTTCAACTCACATTCTTTAGTAGCTTTACTAACTGCACATTCTAGATCACTGCTGAGTTTGTTCTAAAAGTTTATAAGAGCATAATTTAAAGTTACTACAATTTAAGGATAATATGCACCTTTTGCAACATCAGATTCTGGATTAAAGTATTAGCATTAGTTAGCAGGATTTGCAAATTGTCGTTTTTTGCTTGCAACATGGCCAAACTTTTTTCTTTATCATGAAATTCTCTGCTCAAATCTTTGATTATGTTGTTGAGCTCCTCATTTTGCAACTCATCTGACTCATCTGACTCATCTGACTCATCTGAAAACATTACGTCCAAAGTCTCGTCATTTTCTGATTGGCTCATAACCATACTTTCTGCCTCTGGGATCTTCAATTTATCCTCCAAACTGCAATGCTTCAAATCAGCAAGCTCATCTCGTAATCGTTTATTTTCATTTTCATAGAATTGATTCAAATCTCGAGGATTGTCTGGAAGATTACATATATTAATAAATGCGATAAATAACAAATTTTAGGATAAGAAATCCTGGAATAAAAACGCATATTACCTTTATAATATTGAAGCAAACGTTTTTCAATCTTGTCTGCAATTTGAGGTGGAATCTTCATCAACTCATCGTTGGTCAGTAACTGAGTCAGGTGGTAAAAGGTTTGATCCATCTTAGCAAAGGTAAAAGAGGTCAATCGATCTTTTATAAATATTAAATAAAAAAACTTCAGATAATTTTACTAAAGAACCTAAATAGGAAAGTAAAAGAAGCATGGATTGCATATTTGAATTTTTTCTGACATAATAATCATACTTTTTCTGTGCTTTCCTTTTAAGGTTCTTCATCATAACAATAAGATCACAAAATAAGTTATCAAACTTTTCGCTTAAATTTATTAAAAAATCACGCTATTCGAAGGCCGAAAATGTACCACAATCGTCCTCAATTTCTATGCCAAGTGCTTGGATTGAACGAACTAAATACAATTCATCCACAAATTATTGATAAAATTGAAAACTTTTGGTCAGAACATTGTTGTAAGTTAAATTCATGTTAAATTTCCAATAAATTTCTCAACTTAACTATATATGTTCCTTAGATGATGTAAATCAACAAAATCTGCATTCCAAGAATGAAATTACTTACCTGAAAAATAAGAATGCATCCTATGAAGCAGTAAGACTGATCTTGATAGAGAAACAAGATAAAATCTCTCAACTAACGGAATTCATCAAAGACTTGAACGCCAAAATTGAAGAGTTAACAAGCATCAAGCAATCAGCACTTGATTCATCGTTCTACATCAAAAATCTTAAAGAGAGTCAGCAAAAGATTGTTGATCTGGAAGAAAGTATCAAACTACTGAATCATGAACACGATAAAGATTTGGAAAGCTTCCAGCAACTGGCAAAAAACTTGCAAAAGCAATTGAAAAAAAGCAAAGACGATGAAAGAAGTATGCTCGAAATATACCTAGCAGAGATGGAAAGAGCTCATGTGGAGAATGCTGAATTATCGGCTCTAATAAGGGAGTTACAACAGCAAAAGATCCCAGAAAATAATATGCAGACCACAACGAAGAATGAAAGTTTTAAATTCGTTAAAGACACAGAAGTTCAGGCTTTTCAAGAGAAGATTCAGATAAAACAGCATGAAGGATCCAAAAGCCTCCAAGAACAATCAAATAGCTTGATACTGAAAATGAAGAAAGTACTGGATCAAAAAATGGGAATCGATTCTTAAGATTGACGATTACTGTTGAACCTAAATTTATCTAATTATAAGCAGTAAACACACAAAGAAGGGTATGTTGTTATTGGTTGATTAAAATATGTTTAATTGAATTATTGAATAGTATATTGTATTGCTGAAACGAAAAACGCTTGGAAATAAAAATGCTTTGTTAATATTTTCAAATTTGTTATTTTCTCGAAAATATTTCCCATCCCACAGCTAAAGTATTTACGATAACGACATTTGCTCAAAAGGAATTAATTGAATGAGGAAGCAAATAAACGTAGTTTCGACGCAAATCATAGTAATAATGGACCAAGAAGATACCCTGATACTATCTCAGTTTCTGACGATCGATGAATTGCTGGAGATTCCTCCACAAATCGTGAAAAAGATTGAAAAATATTTCGGGCAATATGGTAACATGCTTTATCTGCTCGTCATTTAAAAAACTAATTATTCAAACAATTCCTCAGACAAATCAGTTAATTTGAAACAAATCAAGAAGTTGAATAAATCTTACAAGGAAGTCATTGTTGAACAGTCCACTCAGATAGTAAAAAACAAAGCTAATCATAATCTGCAAATCACTCAGCTTCAGATTCAAATAAAAGACGCCAATGCAATTGAAGAAAAGTTGACAGCACAACTCGAAAAGATACAACAACCAATATTTCTTGAAGGGGCAACGATTTCGACTGATATAATTGCTCTACTTCAAACGAATTCAGAGTTGAAAGCAGAGATTGAGAAGCTTAAATCAGAGAAATGTGTAGAAAACGCAGCTTTTCAGGATAGAACTCAGAACCAACAGCAAGAACATCAACTTGAAATATTGGAAAACTTAAAGGAACCAGAGCAAGGAATGAAAATGGACTTTGATGACGATTTTGATAAAACTTATGAAGATAATTTGGAGGAACTAATAATTCCTGCTGTGCTGGAAGAATCTCAATCTGAAAAAGATCTAAAGCTTCTCCATGAAGTGGTTCTTCTACAAAGATTAGATCAAAATGTTATCGAAACATTGAGAGAAAGTGGAAGATTGTCTGAACGTGAAAAGCGCATCAATTATTATCAAGAAAAAAGTTCGGATGAGTCATCAGATGAGGAATTTAGAGATAATCTGCCACTAGCAGTGCGAAAGAAGCGTATCATTAAATCTAATATGTCTTTGGTAAAATAGTTTTGAAACAAATACTTAATTAACAATCAAACTTACAAAGATTATTTTTTTAGACCCCAAGTGGCTCTCAATGTGAAAACTATTACGCCAACAAGATGCTCCTGCAGAAGCATATGAAGACTCATTCGTTAAAGCACGTGTGTGATGTTTGCTATAAAAAATTTACACAGAGATGTTCCTTGAGCCGGCACAAACAATTACATAAAACCAATTTACAATTCAAATGCAAAAATTGTAAGACAACGTTATTAACACTCGGCAGATTACAAACCCATATCGTTGCTCAGCACTTTGAGAAGCTGGCTTGTGAATTGTGCTGTTTCAGTTTAAACAGCAAAAGGAGTTACCTGTATCATGTTCAAAAACAACATAAAAATGCTGCGAAGGAAGTTTTTGATGAATTGGTCCAGAAAATTAAAAATTTGAAGGCAAATTATAATATTTTGAAATACGAATAGCATAGCTGAAAAACATTTATACAACTCTCTAATGAAATAAATGGATTTTTTATTATATTTTATTTTCTAATATTAATTTTATTTGCAATCTTCGATCAAATAAAAATGCTTCAAACTTTCTCAATATCAAACAAAATGGACTTGTCTTTGAAGTTATGCAGCTCATCTGACCACAAATCCTGTTCTCCATCATGTTCATAATTTGTAGGAAAATGTGGTGGTATTTTTGGCTGTCTTAGAGGCAAGATGGTATCATAAATATAGCAAAGATTGTTGGTTTCTCCTGGGATAGCACTTCCTGTTACCCACATGACGTTGAACTTTGTGTTAATTCTCCAAATCTTCAGGCCTTTCGCAATCCGCCAACGGTTTCCCATATGACCAGGCATCTTTGTTCCAGGCCATACGCGCGCTTTCAAACCACCTCCAATGTTTCCTGGACGTCGATGTGTTTTAGTGACACCGTGAGAGGCTGGTTGACCTTTAAAGCCATAACGGAAGCAGACGCCTTGAAAGCCGTGGTCAACACTAAAATAACAACTTTTCATTATAAAAGCACATAAAATATTTTTTTAGAACTTACGTCTTCCCTCTAACATCAACATAATCTCCAACTCGAAAATGTGTAGCATTCAGTTGTGTTCCAGGAAGCAAAGCAGCTTGCGGTGAAATGATAAACCTATTGATATTCTTCTTGGGCATCACTCCTGAATCTTTAAACAAGTTAGTGTACTCTTTTGTCAAAAGAGTTGGATCTATGCTTTCTGATCCAATTAGCAAGCAACCAAAATTACTCAATCTCTTCACATCTGGAACTTGTGATGGTCGATATTCTTCTGGTGGTATGTACTTAATGACATGATTATCTACGATTTGCAGAAGAGTAGTTCTAATTTTAGTTCCATCTTTCTTCCAAAGTGGGTATTGTCCAATTTTGCGTGCAATTAAACCAGTTCTTCGTAGTCCTTTGGCCCATTCTTGTGGTGGCAGCTCTTCTCGCTTTAATAGTGAGTCCACAACGTTACGATAGGTGGGAACCCCTTTAATTATTGCTGGAGGACCATATTTTTCATAGACGACTTGTTTTATGAAAGTTTTATTCTCATATGTTAGAGCTTCGTCGTGTTTCTAAAATAAAAATCAATATTAATCAAATTTGAGGGATTTTTCAGCTGAAACAAGCTAGTGTATACTTACTGCTCGTTCTTTTTTAGTGAACCAAATTGGGATTCGTAACTTTGGCCGGTTTAAATTAGATTTATATTGGATTTGGGTAATTCTTAAATAAACAAGAAGAAATTTTTGGTTATTTATGAAAAATTAAAAAATGACAACAAGACAGTTTACCTTAAATCGTTTATGGTGCTTTGTAGTAGACGGCAGTTTATTAGTCCAGTAAGGAACGACATTACTTCTTTTTTAAACTGTTTTAAGGATTTTTTTGATTTTTTTCTCAATTTTCGAATCTCACTGAAAAATCTGGAAAAATCAAAACATTGTTATTTCGAAGAAAATGTATTCATGTTTAGTATTGTGTATTCGACAAAATCATTTATTTCAACTTTTTTCAAAGAGTAGTAATGAATTGTAAATTGGAATAAATATTGGATTCCCAGCTGAGTAATGTCGTTACGGCGTGATAATAATGATAGGGGTCCAGGGCCCATCCCAAAACGTTGGCTTCACTGTCCTGCTAAGTCCAATACTCTAATTGCGGAGAAATTTCTGGTGAGTACTTTCCCAGCTTCATCTTTCATTAACTTATTCGAATTTCAATTTTTCCATCTCCGTAGGCCTTCAAAACACCACTCAGTGAAAAATTTGACTCCCAGGTTGCAGATGACTTCTCTTTTACGCCTGAAATGTTATTACAGCTGATGAAGGATGTGTACAAAATTAAAATCGGATTGTGGATAGATCTGACAAACACCAATCGATTCTATGACAGAAAAATTGTGGATCATTATGGGAGTCAGTATGTGAAACTCAATTGCAGAGGATTTGGTGAGGCGCCATCAGAAGAACAGACAAAATCCTTCATTGAGATTGTAGATACTTTTATAGCAGAGCATCCATTCGAAATAATTGGAGTTCACTGTACTCACGGATTTAATCGAACCGGTTTCTTGATAGCAGCTTATATGGTTGAAAAGATGGATTGCTCAGTTGAGGCAGCTATTAGCTCGTTTGCCCGATCAAGAGCACCAGGAATATACAAAGCTGAGTATATCAAGGAGCTTTTCAGAAGGTATGACGATGTAGATGATGCTTCTGCTGCTCCAGAACTTCCAGAATGGTGCTTCGATGAAGAAGAAGATGAGGAGCCAGGAAATAATAGTTATAGGTAGGTTAACTTTCTAATGACTTTCTATTATATTTTAACATCTCAATTATATTTAAGCCTTCCTTCTTCGCATCCTTACAACAACAATCAAGCTTCGCCTAACAAAAGCTCTACCGAAGATAAAAAAGCCAATAAACGAGCAAGTTCCTCAGTAGAGCCAGCAGCTGAAGGCGAAGAACCGGGCAGAAAAAAAATGCGAGCTGAATTCCTCAATTTGAATGCCACCTTCATGGTGGGCGTGCCAGGAGTATCTCTAGTTACTGACAAGCGCAAAGTAAACTCACTTCAGCAGATGGTGCAAGAAATGTGTGGTTGGTCAAAAGGTGGATTTCCAGGATCTCAGCCGGTGTCTATGGATATCAATAATATTAATTTGCTGCACACAAAACCGTATCGAGTTAGCTGGAAAGCAGACGGCACAAGGTACATGATGCTCATCAAGGATGAGGGAGAGGTTTACTTTTTTGATCGAGATAATTCCTGCTTTGAGGTACTGGGGCTTAGGTTCTTACACAGGAAGGACTTGACTAAACATATCAAGAATTCACTACTTGATGGGGTGAGCATTTTTTTTAATTTTTAGTATAGTTCAAAAATCTTTGTACAGCTAATTAAAAATATTAATTTCATTAGGAAATGGTGCTCGACAAAGTGAATGGTCAAACAATTCCTCGCTATTTAATTTACGACATTATAAAATTTGAGGGCGAAGACTTGAAAAAGCAACCTTTTTATCCACATCGCTATAAATGCATCCAAATAAATTTGATTGGTCCCCGACATGAAGCCATCGAGAAAGGAATCATTAATAAGGAGAGAGAGCCGTTTGGAGTCAGAATTAAAGGATTCTGGGAAGTAATCACAGCGAAGAAGCTGCTAGAGCCTAAATTTGCTAAGACTTTGTCGCACGAACCTGATGGACTCATTTTTCAACCTTCGCTTGATGTTAGTATAGTTCTGATTTTTAAATTATTAATATTGAAAAAAAATTTATAAACTCAATATTCCAGCCATACTTGCCAGGTCAATGTGACCAAGTTCTTAAATGGAAGCCTCTCGATCAAAACTCTGTGGACTTTAAGCTCAAAATCTCTGAAGAAAGTGGCGAAGGGTGAGTTTTTATAATTTTTCTCAGTGTTTTTCTTAATTCCATTAATTAAATACATTTTTGCAGAATCGTCCGAAAAAAGGTTGGACTGCTATTCGTGGGCCAAATGCCAAATGCTTTCTCTCAAATCAAATACTCAAAGATTCTTAAGGAACTCGACAATAAGATCATCGAATGTAAATACGAGAATAATCAGTGGACATTCATGAGAGAAAGAACTGACAAATCTTATCCAAACAGTTATAATACTGCTATGGGTAAGTTTTTAATTTGACCTAAAAATATTTGCAAACAGAAAAACATTCAAACTAATCCTTTCTCGATATTTTCAGCGGTTTGTCACAGCATCAAGTATCCCGTCACAACAGCGCACCTGGTCGAGTTTATTGACAAACAGAGATTTATGGAAGACTCTGAAATTATGCCGCCCCCTCCTAAAATGTAAAGAATTTAAAGAATTCTGAGAATTCTAGGAATCTTAAGAAGTTTGCTGAAATCTTGAAGAATGTGAAGTTTTTCTAGCAAACTCAATTAATTGGGTTAAATTAAGAAAATAGAACTAAAAGGCAAAACTTGGTGACACTTTAAAGTTTTGCCACGATATATTCTATAATTAATAGTTTTAAAAAGAAAACAAGATCCTGATCCATTGAACTCTGCTTGCACGTTATTAATGTATTAGTATTTCAAGCGGAAATCTTTTAATTTTGTTTTATTTGAGGTTAATTTAAATTATAGATTGTTTTAGATTTTTTAAGATGTTTGGACGAGGGGCTGATCACAAAATATATCATTTATAACTTTTAACATTTTTCACATATTAAGAATTATCAAAGAAAAATTTAAAAGTTTTGTGATCAGTCCCTGATGAAAAAATCAATGGAACCAAAATTGTATAAAAATTCAAAATATTGTAAAAATCTATACATTACATTTACTTTTCCAGAACTTCGGATTAATCAAAAGAATTTCTGGAATTTTATTTAAAAAACGATGGATTATGAGAAAACTGTGAAATTTGATTAAACTGCTCTAATTTCTGTAAATCGAATAGAAGTTAAAATCTAATAAAAAAAGTTTGTCTTTTAAAAACTGAAAAAGTTGATTCAGATAAATTTGAATTTGAAAAATCCTGTTTTTATATTATACCTCTTTTTTTTGCAACATCACCTGAAAAGTAACAAAATTCATTCATCTTCAAAGTTCAATTTTTATTTAATAATATATATTTTATTCAGTTGTTTTTTTTATACAAAAAGAAAATCTTTAAATAATTTGATATTTTACGGATTCTTTTGTTTAAAGTTAAAAATTAGAAACGTTAGAAAATAATACAATTTTATGGTTCATCCTAAAGAATTCATATTTCTTGTGAAACAGTTTAGACTTAAAAAACTACATTTGTTTTGAAATAGTTCATTAGCCCCTCTACTCAAATAAAAGGGCTAATAAACAATTAAATAAGCGTTAAAACTAGTTTTCGGTAGTTTAGGGTGAAATTAATGTTAAACTTTGATTTTCTTAAATTAATTAAATTATTCTTCATCAACTCTTTCAATCAAAATATCAGACATTCCTAATAAATCTAAGTCATTCAATTATTTTTCGAATTGTTTTCCAAATATTCTAGAATTATTTCAATTTTAGTAAAAATCTAAATTTTTACATGTTTCAACTGTTAAGCTCATTAATTTGCTCAAATATTGGCATTTTTTACAATTTTATAGAATTATGTTTTCCGTTCATCGAACCAATATTTATTTAACAGTGCAGACTTTTACTTAAATTAGATCAAACCAAGAATTTTATTTAAACAACTAATCGATAAATTTACTAATTCCAAAAAAGATCAACTAAAAGTTAAATCAAGATTAAAATGGATTAAATGTTTTAAGTTTAAAATTTGCAATCCCAGTGTTTTCCAACAATATCAAACATCAAACAGTGATCAAACATTTTAATGCATTTTCTAAACAATTTGGGAGGTAAAGGTTGTTATCTTCTATTGTGATAAGCTGAAGTTCAACTTACATTAAAAGCATCCCATGAATATTTAACTCCACTTTAACTTACTCAACACCGTATAAACCTTTTAATACATCATATTTATCAATCTTAATAATTTTCGTAATTTTTTAACCATACATTTGGAATTTTTGTATTTTCCCGCCTAAATTTTGTCTATCATAACCTATAACTTTAAAATTTGAAACCTTACCTATAACTGAGCAAAAGTTGAAAATAATAGTAATAATTTCAGATGATTTAGTTTGTTAGGATCAGTTGCCTTTTGAACAAATATTCAAGAGCCAGAGAACCGACTTAAAGTTTAAAATTTCATATTTAAGATTATTTGATTGTTCATTCATTAAGATTTGGAAAATTCTACTAAAATTCTAGGTTAGAGCCAAATTATCACCTTTTATTTATCTTTCTTGTAAGGCGTAAATTGTAATGAAGGCGTAATAAAGACAGATTTATTAGAAATGATATTGATTCTGTGACTCTTTGGAATTATTATGATCAACAGGCAACTTTTCCTTCCACTTTTATAAGAACATTATGAGCAAATATACTGGAAATTTAGAAAACTGATTAATCAGAGACAGTTTTTATGATAAATCACTGATTAATCAAATTTCAATAAATTCCAAAACTTTCCTTTTCAGCCCTAATCAAAAAAAATAAATAATGAAAGTTTTTAACAAAAAACTCAAAAAAGCCAAATAAAGCTGAAAAGCCACAATTTACCACATTTTAATAATACACATATTTTGCAATGTTATAATTAAATTTAAATACTAATTAATAATATTTTTCATGGAATCAAACTAAATACTAACCATAAAATCTAACCTAACTCTAAAGAACTAGACTGAACTGCTTAAAAAATAAATTCAATTTAAATATATTTTTTCATAATTTTAAATTTTTCAACGGAAAATTTTAATTTTAAAAATATTTAGCTTTTTAGGTTTTCGGCCATTTTGAAATAAAAAAAAATTATGCATTATAGTTTCCTTAAGATTTAATTTTTGACATAACTTAAATAATTTTTAAGGCTTTTTTCCAATTTGTTTACAAAACTAACGGTACGAAAAGTTTTCTATAAGTACAACAACAAATATTTAAATATTTTTCAGAGTTCTTTGAGTTTTTTGATTTTTAAAAGGAAAATAATTTTTATTGCAAATGACCTCAAGTGTTGAACGGCCTTTTCTCCCCGACTTTAAAAAAATTTGATGAATTTTATTTGTTATCTTGTTATGATGAATATTTTGATGAAGAAAAGTTGAATTTTAAAGATTTTGAGATTTAATCAACTTTTCTCCATTTTCCTAATTTTTTTTAACAGTGTAGGAACTTTTAGTGATAAAAAAATTTAAAAGTTTCCTATTGTAATCAAAAATAATTAAATCTGACTTAAATCCGACATTTAATTTATCAAATTTCATTTTTACATAACTTTACATCATTTTCTACATTTTCCTTCATCATCAATAAAAATATATATTTGCTCTCCAGTTTCGATTGTTTCGTTAAATTTGATTAAAAAACTCTTTACTGTACTTTTAATACTCGAGGTATATTTCATGAAAATCCGTTTCCTTTAAATTTTCTTATAGACTTTTTTTTTCAACTTTTTACATTTTTCTGGCGTAATTAAACTTTTTTTTTACAACATCTTAAGATTAGGTTTTTATTGAAAGGCATTTATTTTCTCTCACATATTTATTAAAGATGCAACTAAAGATCGAAATGTTTAAGATGGATGATGATCAAGGTAGTTCGTTTTTGCTTTATCTCGATTAACCGCGAAATCCTCAACCCTCCAAAAAAATTATTAGGAAAATTTTTCAACATTTTTTCCAAAATTTGAATAAATTTCGATAGATTTGCTTATTATCAAGGGCAACAGAAATTTAATGCAATAGTTTGCAACATTCCTACTTGAATTCTGAAACTTATCGATAATTAGAGTAGAGCACTTTGAAGAACAAGAAATACTTCAAGATTAAAAAATATGAACCAAAGATTAAGATATAAACACCTAGTCTATGTTTAACAAGTCGTTGGGCGATACTTTCGTCGTTAAATTCATTGAATTTAAAGCGAAAGTATACGCGCAACATTTATAGAATATACAAAAATGATTTTATTTTAAACCTCGGATTAAATGTGCTGAGGTTGAAATATCTTTCTTTAATTCTTGAAGTTAAATTTTAGTTCAAGTCAATTAAACTGAGTTTAGTTAATCCTGAATATAATATTTTTATCTAATTAAAAATAGTTAGGATTAAATTTAAAATCAGTTAATCTAGACTTTTTAAATTTTCCTCAATCCAAGTTTAGTTAACTCTTGCTTTAAACAGCCTCAGCACACCTTTACCCTCGATTATTACTCCTCATATTATAAATTGTTGTTGTGGGACATATTTTACATAAGTTTGCAGTTGTCTGCATTTTAGTTGATTAGTTGTAATTTTATTGGTTTACAGATCGGTGCGATGTTCCTGGCTCTTGGTGGTCTGGCAAAAGAGGTTCAGTGTCATGTTCATTATTCTGGTTTTCCTCGTCGTCAACGGGGATAGGGGTGGTGACGTGTCTTCTACAATAACGTCCTTTACTGTGCATCATGCCTATAAAATGGCGGGAAAAGGGGAGAGAAAAAAGTTTGAGGTTATATTTCAGTTTTTATGGGGGTTTGGAAGCTTTTTACATTATTATGGGAGAAAATACATAAATTGGATTTTTTAGTAAATTTTTCAAAAAAAGTATTCTAAAGAAAATCCATTTTAATCATCTTTTTCTCTCATATAACAATTTTGCACATCAAGGTAATATTTAAGAGGTGAAGACCCACTAACACCATCATTTTTGATTTGATAGTGTTAATGAATCGTCACCTTTTAAAAATTGTGTAACAACAATAGCAAAACATATTTTTTGAGGCAGCATTGTAGGTTTGAAGATTTTCTTGGGGATTTCTCAGTTTTCTTAGTTTTCATTGGGATTTCTTAGGATTTTCTTGAATTTTTGAGTTGGTTGAGGTTTCTTGCTTAATATACTTTATTGATTCGTGATGAAGAACTTGACTTGATTGAAATAAAAGTGATAAATTAAAACAAAGACGAGGCTTGAGTAGATGCAGCGAAACACCAATCTTGATCCAAGTCTAAAATTGCTTTCACCTGCATGAACCACTTGGGCAAGTTCCTCTTCATGTGTATGGTCTGATTGGTTGGTTGATAAATAAATTTCTTCCTTTATATAGGATGTTAAAAGATTAAAAAGATAAATTATGAGTTTTAGTTGCTTTGATTGATTTGAATTAAAATTTTAGTAAAAAAATCATAAAATAATAAAAATCCAAACCAGAAAGCGGAAAACTCAATATTGAAAAAATTGTGAGATTAACATACCAAAAAGGTGTAAATTTAAAAGCCTTATAAATGTCTCTACCATCTACAGTGTGATCTAATGGGTTAAACTATGACTAGGCAATTATAACTATGGGTTAGTTACTCTAACTAAATCTAAATGGCATGCAAAGTAACTAAAGTGAATGATATATTTTATGAACAGTCCGTAAAACTACTAAAGAAAAGATATGATGAGTTGAAGGACAATAATAAAATAGTTCTACGAAAAAATTATCCAAATGATCAAATAAAAGTTAATTAAACATAATCATTGATTTAATGATAGAAAAATTATTTCCCATTAATGTCTTAATAAGATATATTTTAAAAATAAAAATTAACTTAAATAACCAAAACCAAACAAATTTCCAACAATAAAAAAAAATACCAGGACGAAACATGACAAAACCTGATAAAATAAAAATCTTAGCAATAATTACCAGACAATCATTAAAAACCAGAAAAATTCGCATAATATGAGCTAGATTGATGATAAAAAGCATATGAAGATGAGCAGAAGTTAAACCTCAATCGAATCACTCAATAAAACATCCTCAGAGTTCTCCTCGTCCACCACCCATCTCAACTGTAGATCCCCCGAACTTTTTGAAGCTTTTACATCTAAATTATCTGTCAAACTTCTACAACTGCCCCTAAATGACAACTGAATGAAAGATTTGCTTACGGTTGATGATAGTGAAGTCTCCATAGTCTCTTGCTGTTTCAGCCTTCTGTGGTTGGCCAGCTTCACTTTGTTGATGGGAGCGCCTGCATTGAAGGTGAGGAGGACGAATTTATTTAATTAATTGTTGGAATTTTAAGGTTCAGATTGAACAAATTTACATTTGTATACATTTAAAAGCAAATAGAGCTAGAAAAGCAAGAAAATATCAAAGTGCTTCGGCTCAAGGAGGATTCACATGATAGATTAAAATTTATTTGACCAGTTTAACCATTGTCTGTGTGAATCTCCCTTAAAGCAGGAATACAAAGGAATAATAGGAAATTTTTAGGAACTGGTAAAAGGAGCACTAGGATCAAAGGATAGACAATAAACTAAATTTAAACAAACAAAACGAAATAATCGGCTTCCATTCTCCTTGATGTCTCCTATTAATCTTAATGAGCTTAAGACTAAGTCAGGCACATAAAGGTCATGCGATATGTTTTTTTAATTGTAAAACTAATCAACTATTTTTTTCTATAGATTTTTTTCGGGTAAATTTAGCGACATTTATACGACTTTTGAAGATTTGTTACATTTTTAATAGTTTTAAAAAGGAATTTTGCTAAAATCACGAAGGACGTTAGCAGGAATAAGTGAGTGCAACATTTAGTAAAGATTGTAGGGCTGTTTGATAAAGATGTCTGGGGTTTGTTTAAAACAGTCCAGGAATCAATAGCAAACAGCTTTTAAGCAGAACAAATTTGGTAGATTTGATGCATATCAAAATTTCATCAAAGGATCAACCAAATCGCTTTTTATAATAAAATATCCAAGAGCCCAAAAAGATACTCACCAATATAACTAAGCAGCACAGGCAGGAAGATGAGTCCATGAGCGGCTCCAAACAGTACAATACCCAAGTACATGCGGAAATAGAAAACTTGGAAAATCTGGCTCTGAGCAAATCCCAGCACCAAAATTCCTCCAAATTTCGTGAGTGTGATGCCTGAAAACACTGAACTGCCCATTTGCGTTAGTGCATCAGCCGCTCGCTTCTCTCTCGTCTCCTCCACAGACACACTAAAGCTGTGCACAAGATGCGAGCAAAATTCGACCGAAATTCCAACGGCCATCACGAGATTTACGAGAGAAACTGCGTTCAGTGAGATGCCCCAATGGTACATTAAACCACCTATGTTGATGACTATCATTGTAATTGTTATTACTACTACAACTGATGAGTGGATGTCGAAGCCCATCAAGAGGAAGGTCACAATGAATATTGAGAGGACTGAAATTCCCATGCTCTTTAAGGTGTCAGGCCTAAAAATATGTGAAAATTTCGTTAGAATATAAATCTCCAAAGAGAGCTAAAGAAAACAAAAGAGGAATCTCTCTATCACTTACCACATGGTCAAATACTGCTCATAAAACACATAAAACACCGAATACGGAAAAACTTCCACCTGCTGGATCTCTTCCTCGGGTCTATTTTGAAGCCTAAGTTTTGCATGAATAGTTCTTGTGATATTTGCAGAGATTTTTCTAGCAGAACGCAAAGATTCATAATAATCCGCCGATGACTTGAGAATTGTGTGATATGCCATGAAGTAAGTGGCTCCAACTTGTTCCACCTGGTTGTCGGGAATATCATAGAGCTTCACGCCACTGCTGTAAGCTGCATGTCCTCCTTTGGCGCAACCTAGAAATAAAAACAAAAATTTAGAAATATATAAAAAATTTGTAACAAGATGTAACAAAATTAAATTAAATGTAACAAACTCAAAAAAATTTAACTAATTATAAAATGTAATTAATACTCACTCTCATCAGGATTATCTTTCAGGAAAAATGACAGATATTTATTAAAGTTTTCTTCCTTAGGGCGCTTCACATCAGACAGTGGAATGTTGCAGATATTGCAAGGTGGGTTATTGAAGGAATGTGGACAAAAACTGGAATTTTTATCAAACTGCTTACAGCAATCTTTCAGTTGACTCCAATCAATGTAATCATCGATCCATGAGCTCGCCGGCCTTGCAATGTATGACCGTTCTGGAATGTTGGATGCCATGTAGATTTGTGTGGACAAACTGTCCGAATTGCAAGACAATCCGCCACACACGAGATTTTGATCGCTGACCGATGTGTAGTTTAGGCCGCCCTTAAGCACAAAGTATGTGGGTGGACCAATGCTGAGGTAGCTTTGAAGATATTTAAAGTATTTCAGGACGAAGCTGTCTTCAGGCATAGACAGTTCTTGGTCCAGACCGATTTCGATGTGAGGCGCGACTGCGATTGAAGAGCACAGCCAACCGAAGAAAACTACCATTACGATTACTCGGACGGTTTTCTTGAGCAGGAAGGGTGTGTAGATTACCTAAAAATTAAAATAATGATATAAATCTATTTATAAAAAAATCCTCCAATCTCACCTTAAAGAACTTGAAAAGCACTCCTTCCTTAATACTCTGTGAAATATCTTTTTTCTGTCCTTTAATGAAGCAAAGCACATCGAATCGATTCTCCGCCTGTCTAGCGGTATCCAAACTCAGCAAACTGACAAAGCAGGTGATCTGTAGCAAAAAGTCGAAAAACAGGGCCATTCCCGCGTATAAAGCGAAAGCTCTCACAGCTGGCATGTCTGACAATCCTCCGAGGAAGAAGCAGCAACTCTCACTTATTGAAGTCAATAAGATACTTGGCCCAACTTTTCCTAAGATCCTTCCAATATGTTCTGCATGTGTTTCAGTCGGTTTCTTGATGTCTCTTTGATGTGTTTGAACAAGGATGAAAATGTTGTCGACTCCAACAGCTAGCACTAAGAAGGGAATTACTTCAAAAATGATCAAAGTAGCGGGTACTCCAATAAAGCCGAAAAGACCTCCTGAAGCCACCACAGACGCTAAAACAATGATCACTCCGCCAACTCCTAACGTAATTTTGCTGTCAATGAAAGCTCTTTTGCATTCCTCTACGTGTCCCAAGGATATCGCAATGTAGGCAAACATCAGCAAGTAGCTCACGAGAATTGTGGAAATATCTGACTTTGATTCTCTGTTGAGTTCATCTTCAATCGACCTTTCACTTGTGAAAGCAACATCCAAGTACTTTGATTTATTGGTTGACGTCCAATTTAGCATAAACTCTACGTAGTTACTCTCCCACTGCAAAGCGGGCTCCAGCAAGCTTTTATTATGGTAATTATTCACCAAAAAGGTCAAAATAACAGCTGAGGCTTTTTCGTAGTGCGTTTGACTATTCAGTTGTTCATTGGGCTTCAAAAATCCACCAAGAACAATTGCTGGATCCATTGGTCCTCCAAACTTGGCCAAACAATCTGGATTGTAGGGATTGTTGAAGCACAGCAGGAAACGATCCAAGTAATTTATTGTGTACCCATCATCGTCGTCTGATTCCTCAAAAGTTTCATCATTATCCTGGAAATATCCATAAACTGACTGCACTACACAATCATCAACTGTGACTGGACCACGGAAAGGCGAACTGAGTGGTGCGAAGCAAATATCTTGTATTGCGTTGTTGTTCAGTGCTTTAATCGCCTTTTGCAGACTAAATACTTCCACAAGGAATTCTTTGTTGTACACAGGACCGAACTCTATCACACCATTAGAAGTGTTGTGAAATACGTTCGGCAGGTTTTGAGCGTGGATGATGATGTGCTCAATACGGTAGAAAGGCTCAAAGTGTGAGTCGAAGAATTCACGTTCTACTCGCGATCGAGAGGTGTCCGAGGCCCATAGTTCTACGGGATCTGTAGTTACGTAAAGGTGTGTCAAACCATGTCCTAGGCCGACGATGAAGCAGAGACCTAGAAGAATTTGGAAAACAAATTAGATAACATTTGGACTTTTACAATTGAAATGCAAAAAACGAAAACTTACCCATAAAAAGCACCCTCCACGGATATTTAGCACAAAAAGTCCCCCATACCGTGAAGAACCGTTCCAAAAAGAGCTCAGTCTTGGCTCCCAGCCTCTCAAAGTACCCACTGTCCTCGATATCATCATCTGGCATTCCTGATGGATGTTGCCGTAACTCTTGATCTCCATCCCAAGTACCACCTGTTGAAATCAATCAAAAAGCAATTTAGTATACTGCAGTAAACATTGAATAATAACTACAATTATAGTGTCTATTTTCACTGTATTTTAATATCAACAGACACATAATGAACAAAATGACAATAAATGACATTTTTACAAATAAATTTAAGCTGTTGAACTTTGATGTAGAACAAACAGTAATTAGTGAAAAAACTCTGAATTCTGAAAAAAAAGGTCTCCCAGGAAAATATTCATGTTTCCTAATATTCTATTTTATATTTTCTTTTACAATTATTATTCAGGTTGTTCTACTAACCTAACCTCACAAAATGTAGGATAGAAAATACAAAACTGAATGGTGAAAACATGTTTCTTCTAGGAAACCTTTGAAAAATGTGTGATACCATCACCTTAGAGGCACATGCTTAGAAGCTTTAAAAATAATAAAAATGGTGAAACAATGTGTAAATAAATAATTCATGTAATGTAAGTAAATTAATGAAATTAATGAGGATAGTTTGGGATGAATTGTGGAAAATGAAGAAATTACGAGAAAGTTATTGACAACATTTATTTTACGTCCTATAATTAATAAATTAGTGAAATGATCTAATGAATCGATTAATCAGGTTTAATCAGAATTAATTGGATTAACGGCCAATTAGTACTTTTTACTCTAATTAGTACAGAAAACTGGAGACGTTTTCTGATTACCAGTGAATTCGTGAAGAGATAGCGGTGAGGTTATGATGAATATGTGTTGGTATGAGTGCGGTGTACATTAACTTTGACTTTTAGAGGCTGGGAGAAAAGTTGGACCTTCAATTTTTGAGATGATTGTCGAGATAATAAATTTAGAATAATTTTGTTCCTCGAAATTACAACTTTTCTCCTTCCTTTCTATTCAAGCTGAACAAATCTTTTGTACAATAAACAGATATTTATTTTACAGAAAAATTTCTAAATTGATTAATGTTTGAATGTTAACGTACTAGATCTCTTTGACTGGAGTGGCGAGTCTTCTTCCAGATCGCCACTCGCCGCGATCCCACTAGCCAGCCTTCGACCAACATTGGTTGAACTGAAATCACCACGCACCTCTGCAACATTTTAAAGGAGTTTTTTTTTATTGCTGCATTTCTTTTCTTTTGATAATAGGCACTTAACATTTCAGGATTTATTTTGGCGGGAAATTTAATCTTTTATTTTTTGAAATTTTGATAAAAACTAAATTAAAAAATCGAATAAGAAATTTTGTGTCGAAAATTCTTCCCGCCAAATTACTGAATGTGAACCACCATCAATTCTGTTTATTCTTAAATTTTTGTAGCGTGATCTTTAATAAAATGCATTTTCCAAAATTGTCCCACCAAACATGAGAGGAGTAACATTATAATGGGAAAAATGGGATTAATAAAATTATATAAACTTAAATTTCCAAAATAAAATTATATAGAAATGAAAATTATTTTTGCAGGCAGGGGTTAGTCAAAAGAAAATTTGGATAAATATAGGTAATAAAAGATAAAGGAGAAAATGTTTCGAATGCTTCATAAATGAGAAAAAGTTAAATGATAATTTCAATAATTTAAATAATTTGGTTGAAGTTCGTTGTAATATCCTGAAAATAAAACTTTTTAAATAGCGCTTTTCAGTCTATTTCACTGAAAAATTCAAAATCCTCATGTAAAATTAATGTTACAAGGAAAATAATCCTTTGGATTGCCATTGTATTACTTTACATCGCTTTAGAGGTTATAAATTTTTTAACGGCAGCCAGAGAAATCGAAGGCAGTTGGAGCAGCTGTTTCTTCGTGGCTTGAATAAAATGCGACTTTTTTGGATTATATGTTTTAAAGTTGAAGGCAGTGGATTGCTTTAAGCCAGTAGCTTACAAAATCTTATGATTTTGAGTTGTTACTGAGTGATTTTTTATTACATTTGAATATGGAATAAGAATCGAATTTTTTTAATTAAAAAATAATTTTATTTGTATTGAAGAAAATAAAAAAAATAATTATGTTATCAAATTATGCTTCGAAATAATGAATACATCGTCACATAATTTACAATTCAACAAAAAGTTGTATTCACGTGAAAAATTATCCAATTTAATGTTTTTCCAAGTAATTTGATTTAATGCAATATTTCCTAGAAATCCTATCAAAAATTCCAACAACTGCACGTGATTCTCCTTTTTTTAAAATTAATTCCGACGTATTCAATGTCAAATTCTGTCTACCGAGGAAAATTACTGCTTTAATTTCATTATCAATGTTCCACAATATAACGAGCAAGTAACATGTTAGTTTTTTTTTCATTCTCCCATTTTTGGTTTTGCAACTTTCAAGTTCAACTAAAATGTTATCCAAGCTTTTGCCAAACTGTGCAGACTTAAAAAATCGACCATCACGTGCTGACACAGGCAAAAAAGGCCGCAAGGATATATCCGTTCAATAGTAAAGTATGGGGATTAGCTGCACATGATTATGATTTATTGTTATTCAAGTGGAATTACAGGCGGTGTTTGCTTTTTGCCTTTTATTTGAAAAATATTCCCAACTTTTTATTTCATATCGTGGTTTTGTTGACTTTTCCGAATTTTTTTCAAGCTCTTTCGAGAAAATTTGAGTTTATACAAGTTTTATTAAGTTCTATTGAGTTCTATTGAATCTAATGTTTGAGCAGCAATAAAAATGTGAAACGCTATTAATCTCATTTTCGGCATGTTCGGAGCTCAGTGGTCAAAACATTACCAGATAAATATACTGCCCTGTTGAAATATGGCAGCGAAACTGGCCAACTGGTTTCAGTTTTAATCCAATTTATTACTCGCTACATGAAAATATCAATATATTTTACAAGGCTCGTGACAGTTTGGAATATTTTGGTGGGTAAAAAGAAAAGAAATAATTTAAAGTGGTTTTCATCGATTTTTGTGTGTTTGAAGGGTTCGGAGTTAAAATTTTAAAGATCCAAAAATTTAAAATTCAGGTTTTCAGAAAAATGTAAAACCAAATTCTATTTATTCTATTTATTCAAAAAAATCGAAACTAAAATCAAAGAATCGCTTCGAACACTTTAAAAATCAAAATTCAATTTCCCAAAAAACAAACACCAGAAAACACTCAAGCAATGACGCAAATTGGTGGAAAATAGAAAATTCTCTCACGAATCGCCGCATCTGCCACAAAAATTATTTTTTAATAATTAATGGCAAACTTTTAATTTGAAACAAGAGGTAATTAATCGATTGACTATAGTAAACAACTAAATTGGTAATGAACTGCTTGCCGCTCGAGTATCGGAAAATATCGACAAGTTGAGTGTTCTATTTGGATACACTGAGCTTGTGCGAGTTATATGAACGTTTCGAGTGTTTGGATAATTGTCGATATTGCGTATTTTATCTCTGATAACGAGTTCTAGTTCATTATATGAAATCAGATGGTATGTTATGTTGAACGACCAAAAACGAATCAAATATTTAATTAATCCCCAAAGTATCGATTTATGAGTGCCATATTATGAGGATATATTGTTATAGACAATTAGACATTAATTAAGCAAGTGCTTGAAAATCGATATTTTAGGGTCAAGGGCTATGAAATTTGAAAGATGGAGCTATTATATTTGGTTTTTACATTTAATGGGCTCTGTACATAATAATTGTATCATCGATTTCAAAAATCCCAAGTAAAAAGCCCGCCAATTGAAATTTTAGTAATTCAAATAGCTAATCCTTACCACTCAACAATCCTTGACTGAAATCGCGCAATTCAAATGCATCCCATGTTTTTCAAACTTCAAATTAGTTTTGCTGTGAAAACTACTATTGATATTTTGCCATTTGCTTGTCCAATGCTTCAACAGAATTGACATTTTGGATGATATTTCCATGAAATCTGATCTGACACGTAATCAACAAATCTCAAACTCGCGCAACTATTACGTTCCAACCTGATAAACTTTCAAAGCTCAAATTTTTAACAAACTTAATCAGATTCTAGTTATATACATCCCTAGTGATACTGTTATATGAATCATCGGGACAATAGCCAAAAAACGTGAATTGGATGAAGTAAAAATAAATGTCATCATTTTAAAATGTCGAGCTTTTCACATTTTCCTCAATAATCCAAATTTTCCCTAAAGCTTCGAACTAGTTAGCAAAACAGCGACGACAAACTTTAATATATAAACTTTTTGAAATTGTGAAGTTCGGAAGAGCCGTGATAGATATTTTAGCCACTTTTATATTGTGTTGAGCTTTTAGGATTGTGCTTATATATTTTTTAAGTTTCTTATATAAGGTCTTTTGATACTAGACTGCAAAGCAAGAGGATCTTTTATGCATCTTTTATGTAATTTTTCTCTGGGAAATGCGCTCAATCGTAAATTTCTGAGAATGTATACCATAATGTATTGCTCAATCGTTGGATTTTATTGATATTGGGCGAGATAATTAACTTATTCAAAAGTGAACAAGTAATTAAAATTACTGCATTAGCTTTTTACTTAATTACCTCCTTATATACCAATCCAGAAAGTACAAATCCCCAGAAAATGTTCACATTTCCACAAAGTTTTCCTTACACAAAATACTTTCACAAAGTGTTTGATTGTAAGCGGAGGCGATAAAATTGAGACTTAATTGGAAAATTTCATTAAGCATTTTATCGTGCAGCAAAAACACATAAAAGATTTAAAACTTTGTAGATAGCTTTGATAGAAACATAAAACTACGCGAAAGATTAAATTTACTTAAATTGCATAAATTGCAATTTTGTAGGAAGAGATTAATATAATGTAAGTTTCACAGTTTATCCAGTTTCCAAAAAAAGCTCTTCGAAGGAAAATTTAATGGTTGCACTGAAATCTTTTTTCTCAGAAGGTTTGTTAATGCATAGTGAAACTTTTGAGCTATTACTCAAATTTACAGTTTATCCGAAGTTTTTTAAAAAAGGCAACTAGGAAAAATTTCAGGAAAATGCTGAAAATACATTTTTTACATTTATCAAAGTTTCATCTAAAAAATGCAAAAATGATTGCTCAACAACTTTCAATGAAAAATGAGCTCGCAATTTAAATAATGATCCATCAACTTTGTAACAATCTTCAATGTCGCAGTAATCATGCACTAATTTTAATAATTTCAGTGATTACAATGATTTTTTAAGTTTTAATTGACCTGCCATCAGTTGAGTATAGCAATCAAGCTATCAAAACTATCAAAACTATCAGAAAAATGTAAAAATCATCGCAAAAGTAACATTCATCTCAATAGACTCATTGTTAAATGCGTCCTAAACCAATTAAACATCAAAATACGTCCAAGTAGATCAAACAATAGAATTTCCAACGAACTCCAACAAACTCCGAGATAAAACAATATCAACCAAAAATTCTAATGATGTTGACATTGAAGAGAAAATTGCTCCGAAAATAGCCGGCAAAGCTATTAAATTCGGCAATACATCAAAACTCATCAAACAACAGACCCGCGGCCAGACATCCTCTAGTGAAAAATTACATGAAAATTTCGTTTAATTACTCGACAAATCCCAAATGGGAAAACAGAGCTTATAGCAATTAAACGGATGAATGGAATATTTAGTGAGTTTCGTGAGTAAATTTAATAAAATTTGAGTTTTTGATAAATTTTGGTTTTTACTAGTTGAAAATTTTGAAAAGCTATAAAAAATGTTAGGAAGCTTTCCAACCAATCCAATGTAAAATATGAACAATGACAACACTTTGCACAATATTTGAGCTCAAAACAGGAGCTTTAATTCAATTTAGTTGGCATTCTACATCGAAGCTTTCAAAAGACCTGCAGCAATATAGATAGTTAGAGCCACCGTTTAACATTTCCAAGCGGAAATAAATTCATAATCCACGGAATTAAATTGGCGTAAAAATTTTCAATTAATTTCTTACATAAAATGGCATGGGAAATATAAAAATAGTTTTTCAAATTTCCCGCCAAATTTGCCAATTTTTTTCGAAAGTTGAATTTCAAAACAAATTTTTACCAATTTTAGCCGAAACTTTAACATAACAAAAAATGCGCAAAACCCAAAAAACTCATTAAAGTTGATATACCAACAAAACATCCTCCTTTCCAATTTCCTTCGGAACTTTTCCTTCCAAGACACTTTCATTAAAAGATAATGGTTAGAATCGCACCAACTCTCCTTAGCGCTCGTTAAATTTTATTGACTATTTACCGAATTTGCGATTTTGTTTGCCATTTCGTTGTTTTGCTATTCGATTGACCTCCAACCGGCAAAACCAGCAAACCAACAAACCAACTGGCATATAGACAAAAACTCTATAAATCGATTACAAATTTCAATTTAAAAATACATCCGAAAGAGCAACAAAAGTTTGTAGAACAAGACAGTGCAAGTGGAATACAGCAAATTGATTAAAAATAGATTAGATCGATAAGGCGGAGGATTTGGAATTAAATTAGAATTATTGGATAATGTATTATTGCTCATTTGGAATCGTATAGCATTATGTTATTGGTATTTTTACTATATAAATATTATGTGATAATCCTGATTATAAAAATGTTTCTTTAGTGGCTTTTTTTTGCAACTGTAAGAAATTTTCAAGGGATTCATAAATTTTCATTAGGAACATGAATAGACTTATCATAAAGGATTATTTCAGTATTATCTTCGATCTCACCACAAGATTAAAAAATCATAAATCAACTAAAATTGCATTCCACTGTCTCCTCAACTTAAATTATATTGGGGGTCTAAGCAAAAATTAGGATTAACGCTCGATAAAATATAAATAATTATTCAACTCAAGATAATCTCAGGAATAATTCAGCATCATCTTAGAACTATCAAAAATAGAACTTCCCAAAGATTTTTTCATATCACTCACCAGTCGCTTCACTACTAGAGCATAAGCAGGCGCCCATCACAAAAAGGCCACTGGCAATCACAAAGACAAAGAACATGACCACCGCGTAACCGTCCATATTCAGAATTTTGAAAGGAAGCGGCAAAGGCTCAGGTGTCGGCGGTTTAGGACAAGAGTTCTCGCAGTCGTTGCACGAACAAGCTGCAGTTTCATTCTAGAAAATATAATGGAAGGTTTGACAACTTTAAATCAAAGAATTCACAATTTCTGCTTACATTAATACTTTCACTGCACAAAAATATTTTAGGATCCAGCGGCGTATAGCTGTCATATGGAGCCGAGCTAGGTGCAGGCAAATAGTTGACTTGGAATGGAACGTATAATGATCCTTCAGCGTTGCCCATAAATTTGAACCACGCTTTAGGCGTACACTTTTCGGCACCCAATCCGCCGCACATAATATCTAGAGCCAATTGCCCAGAGGACGGAAAAGACACCTTTTTGCAGGAGTCTGTGGTGCCATTCATATAGCTCTCGGTAATGTGGAGGTCTACGCCAGTAATGAAGGTTCCTGTAAAAGGATTTTGTGAAAATCTCGATACAATTAGGAAATTCAAATAAATACTAACCATTATCATTCTTGTCGGTGCTGACTACCTTCATAAATTCAGACTGTCTGGTACTACAGGTAAAATCACAAAAATGGCGCGCCAGATTCGCCATGCACGAGGGGCAACGGTTCAGCAGGTTCGCCGCCAGCTCAATGTTCTCATTCAGGGTTTCAATCTAAAATTAAATTATTTTATAAATATTATATTTTAAACATTAGTTTGCACCGCAGAATGGAAAAAAATACATTTCTTGGTAAATCGCGTTCAATCGACGATCCAAATAAATAATGGCATCACGCATTTTATTAGCAAACAAAAAATAGTGCTAAACCGACGATCTTTTATCAAAATTAAGATTAATTGACTGGGTCAACGAATCATGGCATATGGTCACGGCAAACCATGCGCCACAATTGCTTTCAATTAAATATTCGCATATCTCTCGTCAATCAAATGAATTAATTGAATTAATAATGAAAACCAGTCGCAATCGAGCCCTACTTTTCATAGATTTTCAAAATACTTGAATAACACACACAAAACTAGTAAACTCACCTGTTCTTGATCACAGCACAAGTTAACACTACTATTACTATCACTAGGCAACAAATGTGAACACCACTTGGCCAGCGCATCGCGGCCTGTTGGGCTCATCGGCTTCGGCAGGCCATCATACTTGCAATACTGCTTGAGCTTCCCGGTGGAGTGATTACACACGCCATACCAGACGCACTGCCCATTTTCCACTTCTTCCAGCTCTGTCTGTGCCAATGCCTGCAAAATAAGGAAACAAAAGCTATTAATAAATTATCTAGAAATTTTGATTGAAGGCATCAAAAATTTATCGAGAAAAACTTTATTGCGGTCAGTTAATCATCTTTTCGTAAAAGTCCTTGAGAAAAAAAGTAATGAAGTTTAACTGATCTAATAAATCACCATTTATTCAATTTTACATTTGTAACCAAAAGGCCAGAAAATTTAAAAAACTAAATCCAGAAATTTTTCTAAACTCAGGAACTAAATTACCAACAAAAATCTGATCCCAAAATGATCAACTTTTCAAAATAAAAGACTTCCACACAATGTCTGGCTCACGAAATTTGTGCAAAATATGTAAAACGCAAGTTTCAAGGTTACACGTGTTTTTCCCGCCTCTCAAATTCAAAGAACGAATAAAACTAAAAAAGATCCCAGAAATAGCTTCATAAACCGAAACACACGAAAATACATCAGAAATTCTTAAAACAATGTTTAGAAATCTAAAAATCATTTTTCAAATAAAAACCTCGCAAAAATACAAAAAAATAAAAATAAGAACAACAAGCAATGCTGAAGAAATTCACATCATCTTCCTTCATCGTGCATATAAATAAATAAATTGGAATAGGTAGTAAATGAATTTAACTCAAATATTCAAAAAATTGAGAAACACGCTGTTGGATTTCAATTAGTTGTCATAAAAAAATATCTGGCAAGTTGTCAACACAGTGCACATCAAGCATGAAGGAATTTGTCTTAGGTTGCAAATACTTTGTAATCCATTGTCTTTAGTTGAATATTTATTGGATTTTTAGCAAGTTTGCTTATATGGTTTCATTTCGATTTAATTTTTCTTCGACTTTGTTTGAGTTTTTTGTGAGTATTGTCCTACATTTTAACTGTCAAATAATATTCTCGCACTAAGTACAATCAATTATGAAGTTTTATGTTTCAACATATGGATGCTAAAAATTTTAAGTTGGAGATTGATTTTGTTTCAAACTTCCAAGAAGGAGTCACAGGTTGTTGGTTGATTGATTAAAATATATTTTAAGATAGCTCTAACAAGAGTTTAGTTACATTCTTACAAGAATCACAAAAAACCCATAAAATTAATCAAATTTCAAATAAAGCCCCTTTTTACTCACTACCTTTCACAGATCAATCAAAAAGCTATACCCGTCAACCCAATAAAAAAATTAGATTCCTCCCTAAAAAAGTCCATCCAAGCATATGAATTCGCCCTTTTCCAATTTATTTGACATAAAATTTTCTACATCTTTCATCGACATTTCAAGACATTCCAACTTAAATTATCCGGTTTTCCACGAAAAAATTGATGTATTGAAGAGACACCCAAAGAATCTGCAAGCTATTTTTGGAGACTTCAAGTAAAAAGTCCCCTAAAAAGCATATAAAAATCCATGAAAACCATAAAAACCAATAAAAAACATAAAAATAAATCACAGAAAGTTTACGCGCATTCCGGTCTAGCAAACTTCCACTCGAATTATTTCATAGATTGACTGTACAATTGAAAGGCTAGCGTCTATTGGCGCCTTGAACATCGTTTTCAACAATCTATGAATTCCTTTTCTATTTTCTTGAATTTACATGAAAAGTTGTGTGAAAATTCAAACTTTCCACAAAAGTTTTTTCATGAAATTCAATTTCCACAAACTTGAGGGTTGAGTTAGGTTAGTTCGTTTCACCGGTTGTTGTTAGTTTTTAAATTGTTTTTCCAGTTGGAAAATTCAAAGATTTGAGATCAAATCACTTTGAAACAATCAAGAACCAATAGAAATCTCAAAGCCAATCTAAGGGAACTGCATCTGAATAACCAATTTCAAAACATTTTCGCAAAATCACACAAAAGTCCACAAAACAAACAGTTAGTTGAGAAAGGTCAATTCTCACGCATACTCCTTCGTCTCTTGAAAATTTCGCTAGCTAGCCAACTGAACAATACAAGCAGACATCCAGTAGAGCACGAGTAATTTCATTGAGATGTATTGCTCCGTCTTGTACAACAATTAGACTTCAACTCAATTCAACTTTTGCGCAAACATTTCCAAAACTTTGCCACCTGAGAACATTGGAATTGAGAAATCAGTTTCAAATTGAAGACGACTTGAATTCCGGGTAATTTACTTTTTGCACACAAATGTTCGTGAAGTACTTTCAAAAATTCTACTCTCACAATTTTGTTTGAAAATTTTCCAAAGTGCTTTTTCATTAATCAAATTAGTTCTTTGAATCACCGTAGCAATTGAAATTTCTCTCGTTTCCGAGATGGTTGAAGTAAGTATTTAGATTGGCAGGAAGACGAGTTTGTCAAAAGTTTTGTAAAAAGATTTATCAGTTGGTTATTAAGGATAATTGGACATTTATAAATACCTGGAGTTGATGCTATTAAAAAACTTTGTTTATTGAAAAAAATGGCGCGAAATTTTGAATAATTGATTGAAGGCGGGAATTTTCAAACTTGAAGGAAATTTTGTTTTAGTTTATTCTAGCACTCAAAACCACTGAAATTTATGAAAATTTAATTAATAATGAGTGTACCTTAAAACTTTTACCCATTTTCCCAGATTTTCAATTAATAAAGAAAAAACAAATTAATTAAAACTTTACCCAACAACCTTAATTATTTTTATAGCTTTTCAACGAAATCATTTCCAATGAATTAAAAGAAAAGAAAATTAAATTACAAAGTTCTGCAACAAAGCAAGCACAACCTAGTGCAGGAACTACTTTTTGCATCATAACAAAAAACTTCTAGCACATAAGCTTCCTTTGTAAATTTTCCCCACAGCTTTGGTCATATCTCGCAACACGATTCTTTTTATTTCTTTAAAATTGGTTTTTCTTGGGAAATCTAGGGAGAAACTTACCAAAAATGTGCTGAGCGGTAAAAAAGTTTAAGAAATAAAACTCTTAATTTCTTGAGAACTCATCTCAAGAAAACAACCAAAAACTCTAAAGTATGAGCGAACTAACCAAACAAGAAATTTCTAATGCAATTTTGCAAGTTTAATGTGTATTTTGTTGATTTTCATTGCAGCTCAGAAAAACTCAAAAGAGGTTGTTATTTCTGTGGAAACACTTTAACAACTTGCAATTACTTCCATCTAAATTAAACTTCTTTAATTCACCAAATTGATACCCAATACCAACAAACATATTCGCATAGTTCGAATAGTTTGCATAACTCGCATTAAAGAGTAGCGCAATAAAACGTGAAATTGACTCAATATCAGTGTTTGCCTTGAAGCAGCTCACATGCACAACATACAACAATATATAAGGTGTACACTGTACAAGCAAATCGACGGAAAAATACTCAATCAACATTAATATTCAAAAACATTTTTAAATTTACAATATTTAATTTCCAATTTAATTAGTGTGCAAATATTTTCTTCATTTTGCTTTTTTTCATGTGTTTTTTAATATTTTTGTATGTTCCTGCTTTTTTGAAAGAAAAAATTGAAATCAAAATGAAATTTTTGGAGAATCAACAAGAAATGCGATGCAACATCACCAACTGAGTTATGGGACCAGTTGACCTTTTAATCGACTCATTCTTGAAGTCTCGATATTTTTATTTAAACTTTTAATTTTCATGATAATCAGGAATATTTAAAGGGAGATCACTTGAATAAGTTTTGAGGTAGTTCTTGAAGCAAAAACTAATGTTGAAATGTTATTCTAACCTCCGATTTCCAAGAATTTCGAAGCAATCTAATGTTTACACTTGAAGCTTATTAAAACTTCACATTTTTATAAGATAAAGATTACTCATCAAGTCATAAAAAACATTTAACATTTAAAAACATGAGAATTTTATGTGCAAAGTAGTTTTGAGTGTATTTAACAAAATCAACATTTTTATTCACTGTAAAACAAATAAAATTTAATGTAATGCAATGTAACAAAAAAATATATTATTGATCAATATAAACAAACATTAAAAGCGACCTTGAGATCGCACAAAGTTAAAATCCGAGTAAAATGTAAAAACACCGATTTTGTATAAAAATTAAGTTGAAATTATAAGTTTTAATGAGATAACTGTTTAATGAGTAATTAAAATTCATAAATTCATAAATGTATAACTTTATCTTATAAACATCTGTTTTGAGTTGGAAAACTGAAAAATACGTACAAACGGCTTTTTCAAGTTTAAACTATAAATTTTTACAAAATATTCGAG
Source organism: Parochlus steinenii (assembly GCA_038502155.1). Lineage (NCBI taxonomy): Eukaryota > Metazoa > Arthropoda > Insecta > Diptera > Chironomidae > Parochlus > Parochlus steinenii. The sequence goes on along the minus strand of JAXCIN010000045.1, from coordinate 4,260,887 downwards.
ATTGTAAAAAATCGCAACCAAAGTTATGCAATGCAGGTTTGTGAAATCTTTAAAATCTTTTGAACAACCAAACAAAACAAACAATTGAATCTGGTTACAAATTTCTTTATAATTTTTAAGACAATAGCCATATTCTTTTTACATGAATATTCAGTTCGAAAATCGGTGCAAATCGGTAAATCACCAAATCAGTGATTTAGGTCGTTCTATTTGCAAATCACTTTCACATGCAAATCGGTTGTAAATCAGTTGGTGAAAAAACAAAATTAAGGAAAAACTCGGGAAAAACTTAAATTTTCAAAAAAGAAAATTTTGGGATGAACTTTTTTTTTTTTTGTCTCAAAGTGAATGTCAAATAGAACGACCCAAGTGATTTGGAACTGATTTTGCTGAAAGTGATTTGTAAAAAGAACAATCCCAACCAATTTAGCACTGAAGTGAAAGACAAAAAGAATATGGCTAATGTTGGACATTGAATTGTAAATAGAGGCAGTTGTACAGGACGGGTTCGATTATTGATTGATTTTTTTAAAGATTTTGAAGAGTCTGGTTGATTTGAACTCTTGGAAGATTGTATTTCTCAAGGAATTCTGCTTTTAACTCTAAATAAACCTTAGTCCCTGGAATAACAAAGAAATTTATTTAACCAACTTTTAATCAAACTGTGTGAAATTAAGGCGCCAAACATGAAATTTAAAATATAAAAACAAACAATTGTGGCAAAGAAAAAAGAAAATATTTTTCATTCATAAGCAAAAAGCAGTTAAGCACTTAACAGCAGATCTTGTAGATTAGGGTTTTCTAGGTGAATTTTACTATAATTGTGTCTTCAATTATGCAACCAAACAAACATAAACAAACACTTCGAGTACAGTTATGCAAATTCTCTTGGATTTAGAATATGTTACGATCTGCTGTTACTTTAATCTTGATAGAATACTTTGCTGTAAAATTGATGTAAAATGCTGTTCAAATGCGTTTTTGCTTAAAAATATTAATAAACAGGAATGCTGCTCGTTATTTTCCAACTTTAATTAGAATTCTGTTAAAAAGACAGCGAAAACAGTTATTTTGATGACTGACATATCAATATAAACCATTTTTTTTGTGATACAGATAAAAACAATTTAACTGAACAAAAGAAATATTTGAAAGCTTTTAACAATTTTATATTATAAATACTTATTAATTGATAAAGATTCTATTTTTGGACTATTAGTAGCAATTTTTATAAAAGTCGTCATCAACAGTTTTTATTATATAGACCGATAAAATAATATTTGTGATAAAAATTGCAAATTCACGGAACAATGAGCAAATGGGTTTATTTCAGTTCAAAACAGTTTTCAAATATATTTAAAAGCAGACTCACAAATTTGCAATGTACTTGGCATATTGAATAAAATATGAACTTCTTTAATACTGAAATACATGAATATAGCCTTTTTAAAAAATTTAAAATTTGTATGTAAAAGTCAGTTGAAATGGCAGATAAAAGTATTGTTCATCTGACATTTCACGTCTTTTTATAGATTTTTATATTATTCCATTTCTCAAAGGAAAAGGCATTAAGATAATTTATGAGATCGGAAGAGGAAAGGTACATGCAAAATCTCTTATCTTATTGCATTTTTTATTATTTTAAAAATAATTCAAGAATTTCCTGTTTAAGCAAATAATCTTGAAGTTGAGTGATGAAGCTCCATGTACTACGAAATCTTAAAATTTCATAGTTTCGAATGAACTAGCAATGATTGTAAGTCAGTAGAACTACAGAGATGACCTTAAACTTTCAAGTTATCAGAAACTACATAAATTCTAATTAAAATCAAACTGTCAACCATTTAAATTGACGTATTGACTTCTTCTCTACGCACAATCTTCAATGTTTCTCTGCCTCCAAAATTTAATTATGTTAATGCCTCAACAATCATTTGTAACCATACAACAGTACATACCAATAGAAATAAATTTAATCAGTTACACTATTTATTGAAAGCATTTAATGTAAAAGGCTTGAAATGTGTGTGATAAGCTGGATTTCTAACTCATAATTACACTCTGCAGGTGTTTCCCTAGTAATATTGTTTTCCTGTTTTTTTTGTTGGGATTTTCCTTATCTGGAACACTTGACTAAACACCTGAACCGTATGGCACGCTAAATTTTATAAAAATTCCTGGTAAATTCCAGAAAATCTGATTCGAACGTAATTATTTTATTAAGGAAAAAATATTTCAATAGAAAGCTAAATTGGACATATTTCATTAAAATATGATTTCTTAACTAAAATAAATAACTATTCCAAAGAATTTCCCAACCCCAAAAATATTTGAAAAAGGCGTAATAAAGATAACTCAAGCTTTTGTAGGATAACAACTGAAAGTGTGTCAATAGCGCGTACACATGATTTGTTTTATTTAACACGAATAAAAGCTAAAATATCTTAAATTGTTTTTCCCATGACAGCAAATTTGATATTTCATGCACTAAATCATGAGCGCTAAGAAAACATCAAATTACGAGAAATTACAAAAAAATAAAAGAAAATTTTCTGCCTCTTTGAGCGCGAAATGTCTGGCTCTTTCCTGAGCTAATCCGAGTTATTTACGTATTAAGTATTTCAGTATTTTTAATACGAAATTTATAAATATGCTCGTTATCAGTGTTTCAATGTTTACGTTTGAAATCATTCATTAGCAAAGTTCAGTGATTTATAACTCCATGAATCAACAGAAAATTTAAGTGGAAATCATAATTTGTCACAATTTTTATAAAAGGTTTAGCAATATTTGAGTTGACTTATCTTTTCAGCGGAATATTTGGATTTTTTTGATTTTAATGGTTTTATTAATGTTTATTTGATTTTGATAAAGATAAAAAATACATTCGATATTTTTTGGAATGTACTTGGTGCTTTCAAATCAATTACTGCGATAATATTAGTGTATCGTTACCTCATAATTCCACTAAAAACCTTCAAAAAGGGAAATAAAACGACAAGCGCCTCTTGAATTCTTGATTGATTAATTTTGGCAATTTCAACAATTTCAGCAATTGAAAATTTAAATCAACGCTGATTCATTTTACGAGCTTATACTTAACATTTGATTGATTCAATAAATGGCTCGAGTTTCCATCAAATCGAACCAACCATTATGTTACCGAAAAAATTCTGCAATATTTTATGGAATTTTTCTTGGGTATTTGAAGGAAAAATGATTAATTCAGCTGAATTCAAGGAATAAAATGTATTTTATCAGATATCAGTCGTTCCACAGTTGCATGTGCGATAACGCTCGATATAAAACTCTGTTCACTAAATTATGAGTAAAACTAACAAAGTAAAACCAAAATTCAATATACACAAAGTGTTGGCGAAACACCTGTACTGGTTAGGTGTTACAAATTGCATTACTTAATAAAGTGCTTTGGGATAAGCAATTTCCTGGTTAAACTTATTTGCATGTTAAATTTAAAGTTAACTTAATAAAAAGCAGGAATAAGGAAAGTTTTTGACAACCTTCAAGAATTTGAATTTCTTGTCTTTTTGAGTTTTACTTGGCAATTAAAATGTTTTAAACACTTTACGTTAATTTTAAATGTTCTTATAAGCATTTTGTAATAACTTTTGAATAAAGTTACGAGTAAAAAATTTATAAATACAGTTATTACTCGTTAAATAATTGGTATAATTGAAATAATTAAAGTAATTGGAGCAAATGATTGTGATTCTCTCACAATCTTTGATTGAAACACATCTGGACAAATTATTGCTTTTGTCTATAGTGCAGCTCTAAACTCAAGATTCTACGCAGAAATTTCAAAAATATAAATAAACTGAACAATAAATTTATTCCCGCAAAATATTAGAAATGTTCTACTTCTAATAAACTGGGATTCAATAAACTACACTTTTCACTAAGTTCAATAAATTAATTCATTGAGTTCATAATAAAGAACACATATCAACTCAAAGTAAATCCACCCCATATTCATTCTTCATAAACTCATATAATATTTGTACAATCATCACAGTGCAGCTCATATTTAATTACTGCTTCGTTAGTGCACAACTCGCTAATTGATATGGCATTATATAATTTGTGAACCAGAGCAAATCATGCAATTCAATCAGCAGTTTATCGTACGATGCAAAAATGGCACACAGTAGGAAAAATTATCGATGTGCTGAATTTACATAGCTCTTACTTTTCAACGAAATAGCCTCTAGAGAACCTCTAAAGAGTTTTTAAAAATATAGTACATACTTTCACTAGCTATCTGCAGTTTTCACCTTGAGTACTTTCATTTTCGTTATTAAATAATTCAAGCATGCCGGCTAATCCCTAATCCCTCATTAACTAAAATCTGACCTTCAATTCCCATTAAATATAGACTAGTCAACATCTTTTTTCGTGGGAACCAAAAAAAGGCCCCGAAAAACGTAGAGATATTGATTTTCCCATGTTTGTTTTCTCACCCGTTTACCAGGAAATTTACAACATTGAAAACACTCACAACATCGTAAATATATACGTGAACGCTCTGGACAGACAAAAAACAGACCACTGATAACAAGGAATCCTTTGCAAGGAAAATCGAATTTAATTAATCAGTTAGTGGTGTGTGTTTGCCCAGTTCTACAGTGGCCTATGCAATCATTTATTTATTGGCATGTTGTGTAATTGTTGGAGTTCTCATAAATAATCGGTCAATAAAGAAGTCAAAGTAGCTCCTTTAACCACAGACTAGTACTTAAAAGGCAAACAAAAAAACACATCGAATGAATTATTTGATTAAATTGATTAAATTTGATTATATTAGGCGCGCGGTTTTCCGTTGCTGCACGAAAGAATTAGACTATTAAAGTTCACGCTACTGGTTCGTCAATTTCGGGACGGAAAAGTTTTGTATTATCAGTTGAAAGATTGAAGCAGGAAATTTGATCACTGAGCTGATGATATTTCGTGGGAAGGTTTTTCGGAGAAATTGCTAGTGGATTGATTTTTTAAATTCATCGGAAGGGTGAAGCTTCTTAAAGAGATTGTTGACTTTTTGCATTAAGATTTCAAGGAAAAACTTGATCCATTAAAACCATTTTAAATCTCTTCATCCACAAATCTGATAACACAAATCCCACTTCCAATTAAAGTGCCTTAGTCCCCTTGACTAAATCTTAGGTTATAATGAACGTTGACAAACTTCAGGAACTGCCATAAAACTTCATAAAACATCATAAAACTGATGGCAACCAATGTTTTCTCGTTATTCATGCAACGATAATGTTATATTAACGAGTCTGAAGAATTAATTGGATTATATTTCCATTATTAAACTGATTTCAGCGTACAAATCCCCTCAGTGCTAGTGTTATAGCTCAAGAAAACATCAACTAAATGAATGATTAAAATAAGAAATTTCATCGACCAGCATCTAATTAATCCATCAAACCATTAGAATCCAACAAATAGGCCAACAAACAAACAAACTGGTAAAATCGATATGTTTAAGGATTTGTTCGTTAAATGTGGAACAAATGCCGTTTTGTCGACAAGTCATTCATAGTAAATAAAATAATAATAAAACCTTTTAGTCTCGCTTGGGTCGCAATTTTAACGATCTCCGCATATTAAACATATAAACATGTTATCAGGCTTTATATAACGCATGATTCATGAGAATATCCCAACATCCTGTTTTTATGCTATTTCCAACGTTTTTAATGTTTCCATGTATTTTATAATGTTTTGCTGTTTCCTACAAAAATGTCCGCACGGTAGTTTACAGTGACCGAGAGTGGTAAACACTGTATATGATTTCAATTTATTTTTCTGGGGCAACTTCCTCGAACTAGAACTGATTGTAGAGCGTACAACATAAACAAATATTGAAATACATGCATTTATAAATTGAATTTGAAAAATTGGAAAATATAACCTAATTCTTTTTTCAAAGGACTTTATTGGTAAATAGTTCCAAGAGTATATCTATGCCAGTAAAATGAATGCTGTTATTTAAATCAAAACTATTAATAAAACTGGAAATTGTTATTGAAATTGTGTCACTTTCTAACCCCAACAAAGTCGGAAAACATGCAGAAAATCCTTTTTAAACAGAGAAATCCCATAAAACTAGACAACAACGTCACCAAAGCAATTAAAAAAGCATTTATAAGCCTTTAACAAAATACTGCAGCATTAACCTAGTTTTCCCCAAAAAATGTGGGCCAACATACTTGAACGTCGTCTTTACTTGTCAACTATATTCCAAGTTTTTCGCAGTATCTTTAGATTACTTGAGTTTTCACAGACATCAGCTAAAAAGCTAAAACAGCAGAAAGTAAACGAAATTTTTGTATTCTGCTTTTTCATGATTTTCCTTATTTATCCAATTTTTCTTGCTTTTCCAAGCATTTTCTTTTTGATTACGTGTGTGCGTGCTTTTGAAGTATTTTCCATTGTCTGCCGTCTATTCTTATTTCCCAGCCAAGTTCGAGCCGAGCACATCGCAATGTATCAGCATCAACAACGGAAAATACCCAGAGCTAATCAAATAAACATCCATGCATTAATTATCATACATAATGTGCATAATACAATAATGTTTATAATGGAAATACTGATAAAGGTCAAGGGATCATCGATGCAAGCGTTTTATCCAATAAATCCAATAAATCTCTTTTATCCGATATTTAAATTGAATTTACAAACTTATATGCAAATCATTCGGAAAACAGAAAAGGAAGAGCAAAAGCTCTGCTCATAGTCATTCCATGGTTGAATTAAAGTTGGTGATTTTTTCAATGAGGGAATCAAGGCCAGTGAAAAATCATATTTCATCTTCAAAATCAAGGTTTAAGGATGAAATGGTTTTAAACTTGCAAAAATCAAGAATAAACTACAATTCAAATTATTCCTCTGTAACAAAATATGCTTACACCACATAACATCACTTGCTCGTGTTTTACTGTTGCTCTCCAATATTCTCGCAATCAGCATAAAAACAGCACAACTCTAGCCCATAAATTTTCCAATTCCAAAATTTGCAAATTATTTCGAAAATAATGAAATTTATCTTTGCTAGCGAATTTTGAATATTTGGAGTATTTGGTGAATTTTCACAATTTCCACAATTTTCTCATTTTCTGTTCATTTTCACTGCCAAATCTCACCATAAACATTTTTACAGCACATTAAAGCAGGAACCGTTCTAAAGTAGCGATTTATGGTGCCTTGGAGGAACATTTGGCTTTCATACTCAAATTGTTCGATCATTGAATGAAATTTTATTGATATATTTCAAATATCCATGTAGCAAATATCCAGAAAAACCCCAGAAATTCAATCTTGCAAATAAAATTGAAAATAGATTGAACTAACGACCTTCGCACAGAATTATTCAAATTTTGTTGAGGATTTGCAGCTAGGAGGCAATCATTTTCCAATGATTTGAGCAAAATTGAATGGTTTTAATGATTTGCTAGATCATTGAAACTTTTCCGACGCTTGTAATGTATGCCAAAACTGAAAATCTGTTTTTAATTGGAAGAAAGGTCAACCAAATTGACCACAGAACCATCTGATATTACATTTATAGTTAACAAGACTATATTAAATTGTGTTTTGTGTGGTTTTGTTTGAGTTACTACTGAATTTCCGGCTATGCAAATATTTGTTGGTTATCGAAATAAATGGTAAATAACAGAAATAATTGTTATTCAAAACTCAGGTAATTGTTTTTTGGAAATTCATAAGTGATTTGGATATTGGGATTCCCGGAAATCAACCAATATGTAGGTAGTTTATTCAAAATTACTCAAGTTACAGAAAACATACAACTAAAATATCGATTGACACGCAACAGCGCTGCTTGAAACAATGGGAGTCCCGAGAACTAAATATTTCGTGGATTTTTCCGCTTTTCTTTGTAAAAGTCGTAAGTATTTATGTATTCAATGGAATTAAGGCGTAAAAACATATTTTATCATATTTCCCTTAATTTCAGGTATTTCCCTAATTTTACGCATTCCTACTCGACCTTTTCGCTCTAAATCCTTCTGCACGCTACTTAACCAACGAAATCGACTCTAATACTCAATCAAGGCGGCAAAATAAACCCGAAACTAATCAAAAATACTTCCAAACAATATTCGAATAAAAGAATAATAAATTTAATAAACTTGGCTTCCTGATCGCACGCAATGACTGTCAACACCTTCAATTGCTCACTTCAGCATGAACTCTTTCCGCTAAAATGATTTTTGGATATATTGGGCTCAATTTGTCTATTTTTCCAGCGCAAAGAATTGATTATTCATTCCTAGAGCGAATTTGTGTTCAAGTTTATTTATTTTGCTTTTCCAGGAACTGAACTCATTCAAAACCTATCAAATGGTGATCGATTGATGCATGCTAATCGAGGTATTAACATTTGCACAGTCAAACTGCCAAAATAAACTGCTTGAACTGCTTGAACTTGTTGAAATTAGTTCAACTATTCTCCAATAATTCCGGCAATTTTGGGTAAAACGCTGGTGATTTGGGAAATTTCGGTAATTCTGGTAATTTTGGTAATTTTTATGATTTGTTTACGTGTTTGGAGTATGGTGTGAGAAAATATTCGAGAGTTATTAGTCCATTGATCGCTTGAAACAACAACATTTACTTAATAAACTACTTAGAGGTGTATTTACATTGGAAGTTCTTTTACTTAATGGATTTTTGGGTCAATGTTTTTAATCTCAAAAGGAATCGAAATTTTCTTGATTTCTAGATGAAACGGTTGAAAAATTCCAATAATTCCAGGAAAAAAAAATTACAAAAAAATTACATGTTATTGGTTTTAATAAGACTTCAGACGCATTTATTTACTTACTTATAACAAAGTTGCCTCATAACAATCCTCAGCAAATATTCAACGGAAATTGAAAATTCTTGAAAATCAACAAATTTGAATTTTCGATAAATGCAAATTTGCTTCAATTCAAGTGTGATTGCAAAAAAACTTGCTATTTAGGTAATTTGTTATTTTCATGATATTTTCGAGTAAATATCGACGCGCCATGTATTTGAGATGGTGAATTAGCGTAATTAGCGAAATTATCGCAATTCAACTACCCAAGGTAAAATAATTGAAAAGTGGATGTTTTCTCTTGAAAGTTATTATGAAGCAAACTTGGAATAATCAAACAATCTGGAGAAAAATAAAAAACTTCAAATATTCTCAAGAAAACTCGTAGAAATAACAATTTTCTTGCAACAAAATTATTCCAAAAAATATTTACTCTGTTTGTTGACCGTCTCAAAATAGCGTCTAATAAATTAAAAGTAAACTGCGCAATTTTGCGAAAACAATTAAATAATAACAAAATCCAACTCGAAACGCACAATTTCTCCCAATTCTCAAAAAATACTTTTATATGACAAGCCACAAGGTTTACAGCGTCAAACTAATTAGATTTGCATTATTTTGCCTACAACAACCAAAAGTGAGCACTCTAGCTAACGGTGCGAGTGATTTGGCGAGTATTAAAGACTGTTTTAAGGTTTCATTAAGCCATAATTTAATAATTTTCATTATTCATGAGCAACAGAGCAACGCTCAAGTAAACTGTATAAGACGGATTTTCTGCCCGCAAATTGCATTAAAAGTCACATCAAATTGGAGGCAAACATTCTTGGCAAAACCAGTCGTTGGAATGAATTTCCATATTCCATGAAATTACTGAAAAACTGGATTGTATGGTCAGCTTTGGGTTGTTCTATTACATGAGTTGGTTATGAGTTGGTTATGCATTAGTCACTGAATTGGGAATTTTACGATTTTTGTTTTGGGGCAGGGTTGAGGAAGGCTTTTGTCAATTGTTTCATCTAATAAGAATAATTCAAAAGATAAAACAGATGTCTAAATAAATAACTTTGATGATTCACAAACCCCACCAAACCCAGACTCGTAAAACCCCAAACGTGCAACCTCCCTCCAATTAATCAGCCAAACTAAATGTTTTGTTAAGCTCGAGAAAATGCTTATTGACCTCTCATGTAAATTATTTTACTTTTCTTGAAGTTTTCTTGGAGTTTCCATAGACTTACTTGAAGTTGTTCGTACTTTGCTTAATGGGTTTGCTCTATAGTTTGTAAATACGAATTTCATTAAATATGCACAAAGTAAAAGAGAAAATGCGAGTCCATTTTATAGAAACTCTCTAGAACAATAAAACTGTATCGACTTTTACTTGTTCTAAACTGTATAATAGCGTGCTAGTTGGCTTTCTAAGGGACTCCTTCAAAGCACAATACAAAAGGCAAATTTTTACAGACATTTGCAACATTTGTATTTACAGCATGGTAAAGCTTTGTGTGGAGAATGAATTATTACTATGGAAAGTGTGTTAATTGCAAAATTGTAAAAAAATTGAAAAATGCAATATTTTGCAGTATTTTTGTTGAGTAGAAACAGCTGAATAATGAAGTAACAAGCTTCTCATTGTTTGTTGGTAGAGAGCAATTAAGCAAACAAGACATGTGGAAGTTTGCTAATTGAGGTTGGAAATATGGATAATGATGATTTTCTTGGCATTCTTGGCATTCATGGCATTCTTCACATATTCTAGATAATTAAAAGTAAACAGTTTAAGGTTATTTTCTAATGACATAAGAAAAGACAGCATTTTGTCAGTCTGCCATTGTCGTTAAAATTCAATTTGCTTTTTAATGCTTTAATGCAAACGAAGACTTTAGAAAGTCGAGTTTTTGTTCCTTGACCATGTGTGTTTATAAAAATAAATGCAATTCAATCATCTACAAAAAAAATCCAACCAACGTCAACATGATTAGTAAAAATAACTAATTATCCATTGAAACTCAATTCGCAGAACTTATCAAACCTCAAAACTAATAAAACCAGCCATAAAAATTACCTAATAAACCAACAAAATAGTCCTTGACGTTTTCCACGCAAAGCTCGCATGCAGGACTCTTTCCACAATTGTTTCATTTGACATATTTTGCCATTTTGCTCATATTTGCTATATTTTCTCGTGGCTTCATGCGGCTAAAGTTACACCGCAATCAGCATTCCATGTTTATAGAATTTCCACAATTTCCCTCAATTTTCACAGTTTTTTAATACAACCAAACGTATGAATGTATTTTTTATGGCACTCCAGTACTCCATGCAGTCTAATAAAAAGCCAGCCATTCAGACTAATTGCAACTTTTCCACAATGAATTGATGAAAGCTCGAGCTTTTAGAGATGATTTTAGCAGAGCTAATTAACATACATCTCTTGTTATCATTAGCTTGCTCCAATTTATCCATTAATTTAATATATTTTTTTAAAGTTCAGTGATTGATGTTTTTAAAAAAGATGTTGTGATCTTGGTTACTACTTGTTACTCGCTAAATCACTAAGCATTAAAGTAATTCCAACAATAAAAATCAAATAAATTACCGAAAACATGAATATCTCGAAAAATTATAATTCCATATTTATCCGTTTTTCACGGTTTTGCCCATAAACTCCAACCAACCTCGTAAAAAACTTTAAAAACTTGAAAAACTGACATTGAAAATTGCATGAAAATTTTCGGTTTATTTTTAAATAATCGCGCCAAAAACTGTAAAACTTTGGATTTGGCAAAATCGATGAACTTGGCAACTTTTTTCCCAGCCGGCGCAACCTTAACCCATTTATGAGGCTTCCAATCGGCTTGTAATCTATATTATATTCTAGCTAAAAAATGCAGCCATTTTGGGTGAGGGTTGTGGCTTTCTCCTATTTTCTCCACACTAAAGCATTTTTTGTGTTTCATTGAGCAGAAACTGGGAGCTAGTGACTAAAAAACATTAAAAAATTCAGAAAATCGAAAAAAAATTGTTATTAAAATTGGAAAAGTCACGCTAATCACATGTAATCGCATGCAGGCGATTCAAGATATGCACTATATGAGCTAACACTTGCAACCCACTTTATTAAATCTATAGTACACTATTAATTCACTTTAATAGCGCAAAACTGTAGAGGTATTAATTATGTATTGGAAAAGAAGGGAAAACTGCGAAAAATGGCAGTAAAACCAGTTGTGTGGAAATGAAAGCAATTTTCACTTTCAATGACAGACTCACTAGGTGATGCATGTTAGCTGTCATTAAATCCAGGTTATGTTCATCGATTCGCCAGACATGGAGGAAAAGGAAGGTTTTCCTACTGCAAATTAAATTTGTATATTTTCAAGCTTTTAAGCTTTCAAGAAAATTGTATAAACATGAAAGGTAAAATTCCAAGGATTTTTAAAGTATCAAGGATGAGCAATTTAAGTTGGAAGCTATGACGTCATTCATTTTCAGAAAACTTTCTATAGAATGACATTATTTACAAGATGTTTTCAAATTATGATTGTGAATTGACAGTGAATTTGAAGCGGTATTGTTTCTATAGAATCCTCCAAAGAATGTTTATGATGTGTAAACTTGTTATTTTCATGTCTGCCATTCACTATGTGTCTGATAGAAATTGTGGAAAATTATTAAACCGAATAATTGATAGAGTAAAAATCCATAAAATGATGACGTCACGATTATTTTTATTTTTTCAATCGCAATTTCATCAAGAAAGTCCCTTATTATCTAAAATGGAATGATGCATAGCAAAAACAGCTTAAGAAAGACTTTACTTTATCTTTAGCATCGACCAACTCAAGCGCAATTCAGGTCAACTGACTTTTTCTTAATCGCAAACACAAACATAACAAATTGAAAACTATAAAATTAACAACAGTATCAGACAATTTATTAACAATTTCAACAACTCTTTCTTCACCACCACATTTGCAGGCCTTCAATTTTTCACATAAAAAACTATTCAACTATGAAAAACTATAAAAGAAGATTTCGTTTTCTTTTGCACAAATTGACAACGTCATCATCTCGACGAACGAAAAAATGTTAACAAGTTTGAATATGGAAGAGGATAAAGCTGCCTAGCAGAAAAGTGAGATGGTAATTGTTCCAGCAAACGAGTTTTTTCAATTATGACTCTATACTCCTAAATACAACTGACTATAGCTAACATACAACCAAGTACAAAAAAATGTTAAATAATGAAATGAATTCGTAGAGTGGCTCACCAACACTGCAAGGAATGGAAGGTTTGCTACCTTTTTTGCTGAAATCATTGTGCAAAAAGTCGGCGAAAAGCGAAAAAGTGGTGCGAGTTGTGATTCCATGTAATTAATTTTCGATTTTAGTTATTTAAGATGCTGGTATGTCAGGGCTTTTCGACCTTCTCAAGGCTTCATTGGAGTTTACGATGATTTTTTTGGTTTTTCGGACAGAATGATAAAAGATCATGAGTAGGTTAACAATTTAGTTATGGCCGCAATAAATCAGTTAGTTGCAGGTTGAACTAAATAGTTATCTTGAAAAGTTTTGTGCCATCAATTTTAACCTTAAAATGACTACTTGAGGATCAAATTCAAGTAATTCAAAAAAGAATCACGTTCAATTTAAATAAAAATAAATTGTCTTTTAAAAAATCGCAACAAATAAATTTGGGGGCCTGACCTATAAAATTCAAATAAAGCATTATTCTCGACATGTAGAATATATGAATGCAAATTATTCCAATTATGAAAATTGAACGTGAATTTTGTGAATTTTTTCCCAGACTTTAAAGATTATTGTAATTGAGACTTCCCGAGATATATATTTTACATTACAAAATTACACGCAAATCTTGAGCATAACTTCCGAATCTTTATAATTTCTTCGGAACACTTCAAAATCTCTGCTTTGCAAGCTTTTTTACTGCAATCCAACCAATTAAATTAAAAAGGTAAATTGTCATTCTGCCAGTAGCAATTACCGCAAATGATTTATATTTTAATTCGAAGCGAAAAAACGCAGATAAATTCGGCAAGCGCGAAAAAAACCAAAAAAAAACGAAATAAAATATAGAAATGACGTCACGTCAACCTGCGAATCATTTCCTCAAACATTTGAGTTTGTTTAGCTAGTTTAGATTTTTATTATTTCATAGTTTGAGCGGTTCGAGCTTTGTAGTTTTTCTAGTTTTTTTTTGTTGTAGATTTAGTAGATTATGTTGTTTAGCTTTATCTAATGAATCATGTGCAAATTTGTCTGTTTTTTGTTCATCTATCAATTTTTTCAGCTCTTTCATCAAATTTCAATTTCAATTTTATGGGATGCGAAAAAAGTACTAAAAACTAAAACAATTGAGAGCGGAGCTTTGATGAACAATTACACAGACATTACAATCAAATTAATTAAACTACACGGCTCATACTGTGTAATAATGAAATGGTATATTCTATAGATATTTAGTTTATAGATATATTCAATTAACGCTCACACCAATCATTTATGAATTCACAGCAATACAAAGCTTTTAATTACAAAAGATCCCATCAGTTTGCGTTACAATGCATAATTTTACAATTTAACTCAAATTAAATTCACATTTAAGTGAATTATCTCAAACTTGTAAATATACTTGGTTTCTAGATCACATTTGGTCAAAGCAGGTCAAATCATGCTATTATTAATTAGCGTTTACTTTGTTTTTTGATAGATTGAAAATTAGCGCATGAATCATTCGATGAGTCAACACAATGTTTACGGAAAGTCTTTTGATTTGAGATGTAATACCTGTCTATTGTTTGTCGAACATTAGACATAATGTACTGGATTTAATATTCTCGAGGTTTTTCTGTTTGCTTTCAAGCATGGCATCAAAATATATGGAAAACGCAATTGTTTATTTTTCTATTCTATTTCTATCAGTTTTTTTCCTCTTTTAGTGCTTTGTAATGCTCACAGAAAAATTCTAGCCATTTAAAAAAAAAATTCTTAAACCATGAAAATTGGTTAAAAATCATAAAATTCATATCAATCTCTAAATCATCAAAAAATAATGCCAAAATCAGATTCCGTTCTAACAAAAGAAAAATTGTTTTAAAGTTAGTCCTTGATCCCCAAAAATCACAGCACAAAGGTGTAACTTCTTGAGTTTAATATTTAACTTTATTATATACTTTTAAATCAGTTTACAATTAGAAATCTATCTAGACTATCTATCAAGCTCCTAGCAGCTTGATGTCCCACACAGTTCTGTCCTCCAGTCCTTCTTTTCGTCTCCTTTTATACCTAAACAGGTATCTTGTTTATTGCTGGACTGCTCTAATCTCGGCTCTAATGGTAGACCTCTACCTGATGAATATTTTCTGGTACAGGACCTTTTCGTTAGGTATAGTTGAGGAGGAGGTAACCGTTACTGGTTTATTATTAAGTTGCTTTATTACTGAGAAAGCAATTCAAATGACAATCATAACGGTAAATACTTAGACCGTAAAGATATTTAATATATCTTTTAAAAGGGATGATTCCTCTTTATTCTGTAGCATCATAAATATTTAAGATCTACTATTTAAAAAGGTCTAGACCGACCGCTACAGTTGCCCGGGGGACTTTTTAGAAGTTTTACATCATTTTGATTTCTAATCAATTTCAATAACTTTTACATTGTCTGATTTAAAATATACTTTTACGTTAAACATTTTGTTTTCTTTTTATTTAAACTAAAACTATTTTTATCATTGATTAATATTGTCAAAATTCAAAAAATTTTTAATACATTTTATATGAATAGAATACTAATGAAAATTTCTTGTTTGGAAATCATCATTTACAAATTTGATTTTAATTCTTACTTAATACTATTTTCAAATACAATTTATTATTTTTAATACTTATTACTTTACTTGAAACATTGAAAAAATTTTAATATCTAATTGTTATCTAAAATAAGATGCTTAAAATTACTTATATATTTTTATTTGATTTTTTTATTTAAAAAGATTTTAATAATTTTTTTTTTTTTTTTAAATATGTTTTTTATATTAGTAAATGTTAGTTAGTTTTCAACGTCAATATCTTCATCCATTATCATTGCTGGAACTTCAATCTCTGATTTTACCATCCTTGGTATATTTTTTCTTGAAAAAATTCTACGCGACATATTCATATTTGATAATGCCATAGAGGGGAACCTTTTTAAAACGCTTCCAGACAAAACTTGATTTGCCGTGAAATTTGCTCTGGAGACTGCCTTTAGTTTGCATAAGCAAAAACTACAATGGCAATAATTACCAAATTACAAAATGATACTGTGCTGAATATTGAATACAACGACATTGCCAAATTGAAACCATCTTGTGTTTCAATTTCCGTTATTGAATATTTTGCACTTTTAATTGCAATTATTTGTAGGTAAATACTGAAACGAGAAAAATTTATTAAAACATTCTTGAACAAATTTTATTAATAAAATTAACAACAACACTAAATTGGACACACATAACATATATTTTTTCATAATTCAATCTTTTTAATTTCATTTCATTTAATTTATATATTTGATTTTTTAAACTTGTGTATTTCCACATTTAAATTTTTAAAATTGTGTATTTTTTAAGCTATTCTTTTAAAATTGTGTATTTTTAAGCTATTCTCTTGTGTTACTTATGAGATTAAATACTAAAGAAAGATTATTCATTAATATGTTGGAGCGCAATTTAAAAAAAATAAAAAAGGTCTCTATACTTTAAGGCTAATTAATTTAATGCATAAAAAATTTGCTGGCTAATTCAAATTCCATGCACTTAAATCACCTTCAGTAATTCATTTAATAACAATCGTCTTTTTGATCCTGATGATTTTAGTTAGTGTTCAAAAAATCCTAATTTAAATATCATAAGGTAGCAAAAACTGGCCAATTTTCATTATCTGAATTTCAATCAAAAATTTCAAAATATAATTTTAATTACAATTTAGAAAAATAGTTGTAAAAAAATACTATAAAATGACTAAGATAACAAAAACACAACTTCTAAATAATTTGGCTAACATAATTTTCATTTATGCTATAGAACCAAATCACAAATAATACTATTGATCTTCAAGTCTCACGTGAACACAAAATAGACTTAACACAAATATTTTCAATTATTCTATCATTTCAAATATTTCTTTAGATAATCATTTATATTTATTTCAAATTTTCTTTATTTTTCATACAATTAAATATTTTGAATGTGTTTTTGATAAGCTACATCTCCAAAATAATCAAAGTTCATATTAAACGTTTTAGGAAATTTTCTCAAATACGCTACAAACTTTTAATGACTATCTCGCACAAACAAAATACTTTATTTTTATTTTCATTTTTATGTGTCCAATCAATTTCTCTTTAAAAATTCAAAATACTTTAATTTATCAAACATAATTCTGAAACATACTTATTCATTCATTTCGATTTAATATCATTTATTCATAATATGGGTATAATCTATTTTATGCACAACTAATGTTTTCTTATCTTTTGCAATTACCACATTTTCATCTGATAACAATTTAGTGACGACATAAGGTCCAATCTGTAAATGTTGTAATTTTTGTGCTTTTCCAGTTTGAATATTTTGAATCAAAACCTTATCTCCTTCCTTTATTTCAAATTCGTTAACTTTTTTTATCATAAAATTTTTGTTATTCAATTTACTTTCCAACAAATTTGCTTTTGCAATATCTCTAGTGTGTCGAAGTAATTGTTTCAGATGAATTGAATAGTCATCATAACAATATGGACTTAAAGCAGAAATACTTGTGCAAATTGGAAGATTAGCTTCTTGTCCAAATACAAGTTCAAATGGTGAATAACCTAAACTATCATGACACTGAGAATTATATGAAAATACTGCAAAAGGCAATAAAACATCCCAATTTTCATACTTTTTTTTTCAACAAAAAAATTTCGCAAATATGTTTTAATCGTTTTGTGAACTCGCTCTAAAGCACCATTTGTTTCTGGATGATAAGCTGAGCAATTTAATTTTTTTAATCTTGAACAACTTACAAGTATTTTTAAACACTTGCGACATAAAATTTGAACCTTGATCTGTTAGAATTTCCAAAGGACTTCCATAAACCAAAATAAAGTTGTTAACTAAAGCATTAGCAACAGTTATGGCATCAATTGTTTGTAATGGAACAGCTACTAAATAGCGAGTTAAATCATCCATCATGGTTAGAATATAGCAATTCCTATTTTTAGTTTCAATTATTGGTCCAACTATGTCTAAAAATAGCCTTTGAAAAACTTTATCGCTGAAAGATGTTATTTTTAAAGGAACTCTAGTTTTTCTCTTATTTTTGTTTAACTGACATTTTAAACAAACACGAACATATTTTCTTACGTCATTTTTTAATCCAGTCCAACTAAATCTAGTTTTTATTCTTTTATAAGTTTTATTTACTCCAGAATGACCAGAAATTGGTGAGTCGTGATAAAACTCTAAAATCCTTTTCTTCTTATCAACATCCAGGATTTCTTCTACTGGTTTTTCATGAATTATTATCTCAATTTCTTTAAAAATATAACTTATCATAAAATTAAACATAAACGATGGAACACATAGTTCATCGATCCCTTGTATTGCAATTTGTGTAATTTTATTCTTAATTATAAATTTATACAGTTCATTCAGAAAATAAAAAATATTCTCTTTTGTCGTTGCCTCTTGAACATTTTTTTTTTTGTATATAACAAAAATATTATCCTTAATTTGAAATACTTTTTCCTTTACATTACTTTTATGTACAACATTAACTAATTCTTTTGGCAAAGAATCTAAATTTTCTTCAACAAAATAAATTTTTACATATGAACTATTATCAATTTTTGTTTTAACTATTTTTACATTATCTTTAATTACCAATTTACTTTCAGTTAACAAACTTTGAAATTTTAAAAACTCCACATTGCTGTCTTCAGTAACTATTTTTGTTGTATTTCTTGTTATAATATTTACACTGGAAATATTTTGATCAATTGAATTTACATTTTTCTTTGATTTTATAAATTCAATCGTAGGAAAATCAGGTTTTTCATCATCTTGCACCACTATACATTGTGCATCTGAACTGACAATTCTACTCAAAACATCACTTAAATTCAAATTTCCAGGAATATGAACTATTTTGAGGTTAGGAACTACATTTTGTAATTCAATTTTCCATCTAGTAACTCTTGCACTACTTGAGCCTAACCGAGCATTCATCAAAGTTATTAATGATTGTTGATCAGATTGCACAAGTACAGATTGACAATAAATATACGATTTAAATGCCTCACAAACACTATAATAGATCGCCAAAGCTTCACGATCATAAATAGAATAATTTCTTTCCGCTGGTGTTAAAACTCTACTACAATATGCAATTACACGATTAGTTCCATTAACTAATTGCATTAAAATACCTCAATTTGATAATTTGAAGCATCACATTGGATAATAAAAGGCAAATCTAATTCTGGAAAAGCCAAAATTCGATCTTTTACTAAAAGTTCTTTCAAATTTTCAAATGCTTTGTCACATTCTGCGGTCCATTTAAATTGTATATTCTTTCTTGTCAAATTGATTAATGGTTCTGTTAACTTTGTGTAATTCGGAATGAATTTACGAAAATAGTTAGATAATCCTAAAAATGATTGCACTTGAACTACTTTCACAGGTTTTTTAAAATTTTTTACTGAATTTATTTTTACTGAATCCATTTTGTAACCATTTTCATTTATTATATATCCTAAAAAAGATATTTCTGCTTTAACAAATTGAGTTTTGTTAGGTTTGAGTTTAATGTTATGTTTGTAAAAAACTTCAAATAGTTTTCTTAATTTCATTATGTGTTCTTCAAATGTTTCTGAAAACACTATACAGTCATCCATGTAACAAAACAATGAAAGTCCTTGTAAATCGCACAAAATTGTATCCATTAACTTTTGAAAAGTTAGTGGAGCACCTTGAAGACCAAACGGCATTCTTTGCCACTCCCACTTTCCATACGGAGTAGAAAATGCTGTTTTGTGACGATCTTCAGGTGCTATTAAACATTGATGAAATGATTCAGAACAATCCACTGATGTGAAAAATTTTGACTTGCCAATAGCTTGCAAAATTTCATTGATATTTGGAGTGGGATATTTTTGTACTTCTGTTATTTTATTTAAATTCTTGTAATCAATTACCAATCTGTGTGCTTGCACTTTTTTAGGATCTTTAATAGAAAGTTTATTCACTGAATAATCTTTTTTAGGAATCAAAAATGCTGGTGAATTAAAATTTGATTTTGATGGAATGATGTATTGATTGTCTATTAGTTTATTAAGAATTCTATTAAACTCTTCATTTAAAACTGTTGGAATTCTGTAAGGTTTTTGAAAAACAGGCTTATCAGTGATAGTTGGAATTTCATGTTGTACAGTATTAGTAAAAGATAATTTTTCATGATTCAAATGAAAAATTTCTTGAAATTCTTTAATTAAATTTAACAGTTGATGACTTTCATTTTCTACCAAATGAGACAAATCAATTTCTTGTTTTATTAATCCAAAACGATTTTCATCCAGTAAAACTTCTTCTGTTTGAATATCATTATAAAAACAAACTTCAAATTTTTTACAACGATCAATCAAAAGTTTTTTCTCTTGAATTAAATTGAAATTTACATTCTTTCAATTTTTTTTTTTTTCACTTTTTTCATTAGCTTCTTCAAAAGAAGACATTGGAAGTCTCACATTTTCAATCTGTACATATTTTGAAATGTTATTAATTATTGCATTTTGCAAAATATTCATTCCAATAATGCACCCGTAAGCTGCTGGGAAATCACAATCTTTTAAGACTTGAATCTCAACCATCACATTTTTACGTGCAAGTTTCAAAGTACCATAAACTAAGCCCACTGTGTGAATGATATTTTCACTAATTCCTTTAATTGAAACTTTTAACTCAGGAATTATTTGAGCATTAGCATTAAGTAATGACTGACGAATTATAGAACAACTTGCTCCAGTGTCAAGCAAACCAACAACACATTTATTAATTAATATATCACTTAAATTTAAATTGCAATACAAGGCGTTCTGCCGATTTATATCAAGCGAGTAAATCTCGACTACAGATTTGGGACTTTCAGCAAAACCCTTTTTAGTTTTTGATTTACATGTTGGACAGGTAGCACAATTTGGATTTGACTTCTGGTTTCCAGAATTCGCATTTTGCTGTGCATTTTGGGTATTATTGTGAGCTCTTTGATCTTGATTATTATTTTGCTTATTTTGATTTGCATTACGCTCAAAGTAACTTTGTGATTGATTATTATTATAATTCCTGTTAAAATTATTATTGCGATTTTGATTGTTATATCTTCCATAATCATTTTGATAACCAAAATTATTGCCAAATCTTGGCTGATAACTTCTGTTAGCAAAACCATTATAATTTCCTCTTTGTTGTTGGTTATTGTGAGCATAATAATCTTTTCCATTCTGATTACTTTGATTATGATTTTTATAACCCTGACTTTGATATCCCTGATTTTGATATCCCTGATTTTTCTTACCCTGATTTTCATTCTGCTGTTTTTGTTGCAAAATACTCATGCATGTGATTGACTTGTTCATTTGCTTCAATTGCTTTTTGGTCCAATAAAATATTGGCCACATTCATACCACTTATTGTAAGTGAAGTAGAATGTAAACATTCCTGCTTTTCAAGCATTTCAACCAGTTCTTCAAATTTAGCATTTATTTGCATTTGAGCAAATAATTTTAATCTATCGAGCAAACCATTAATTAAGGCTTGCTTCATGATACTTTCCATGTCTAAATCATTTCCATTATTTTGCATCAAAAATGTACTTCTTTGAGCATACAATCTATTAACGAAACATTGAATTGATTCGTTTGTTTTCTGCTTCAAAGTGAACATCTGAATGTAGAACGAATATGATGTCGTTTTTTTAAAGTAATGATTTTTTAAAGCTGTTTTAAAATCATCAAAAGTAGCAAATTCTTTTGTCTTTAAATGCCAGAAAAATATTACTATTCAGCTTCAACTTCATAAATGAAATGACAGTCTGAACATCTTCAGGCTCAATAGGATCAAGAGACTTATAGACCATTTCACAAGATGCTAAAAATTTCGGCACCTCGTTAGAGTCATTTGAAAGCTCGCCAATAAACTTAAAATGATCTTGTATTTTTTATCCATATTGATTTTTAAATTTCTCAAATGATCACTAAGATTCTTTTTCTTTAATTTATATTTTCTACCTTCTAAATTAACGAGTGTTTCATCAACTTCTATTGAATTTTCGCTCGAATTACTTTTTATATCATCAGAATCAGTATCATTCTTAAAAATTTGATTTATATCATTAATTTCAATCTTAGGAAGTTTAACTGGTGACAAAGTAGCATTTACTACTGAACTAAAAGATGTATTAAAATACTCGTCACTACTTTCTGAATCTTCATTAGCTAAAATATTGCTTATTTTATTCTTGGCATCTATTTTCGCTGTTCGACTCATAAATAAAAACTATTTTTTAGGTGTAAAACACATAAAAACAGGAATTAATAAAATCTCAAACAAAATATCAAAATCAAAAACCACAACATAAGATACTTTATAAAATATTAAAAATCAAATAGAACAATGCTTCACAAAATTCATCACTTACAAGGTCATTAATCAAAAACTAATATAGCAACAATCAAATATACAAAAATTTTAATAACTTGAAAACATTATATAACGTAATTAATATATATACACTCAGAAAATTCACTCAATAACCAAATTTATAAATAATTAAAACTTAAAAACTCACCCTACTAATTTGAGGACGAAAAACATCTCAGATCTCCACCACTGTAACTTCTTGAGTTTAATATTTAACTTTATTATATACTTTTAAATCAGTTTACAATTAGAAATCTATCTAGACTATCTATCAAGCTCCTAGCAGCTTGATGTCCCACACAGTTCTGTCCTCAAGTCCTTCTTTTCGTCTCCTTTTATACCTAAACAGGTATCTTGTTTATTGCTGGACTGCTCTAATCTCGGCTCTAATGGTAGACCTCTACCTGATGAATATTTTCTGGTACAGGACCTTTTCGTTAGGTATAGTTGAGGAGGAGGTAACCGTTACTGGTTTATTATTAAGTTGCTTTATTACTGAGAAAGCAATTCAAATGACAATCATAACGGTAAATACTTAGACCGTAAAGATATTTAATATATCTTTTAAAAGGGATGATTCCTCTTTATTCTGTAGCATCATAAATATTTAAGATCTACTATTTAAAAAGGTCTAGACCGACCGCTACAAAGGCTTTAGGAACCAAAAGCTTTCAAAGCATAAAACACAAAGAAATACATAAAGCTCGAAAAGAACAAAAGCCAGCACAATTAATAAAACAGCAGGAAAGTTTCCTCAAAAATTACTCTGAGAACCTCCCAAAACTCTACAAAATTCTCAAAACATGGCGATATTCCTGAACCTGTACAGTGTACACAAAACCCCAAAACAAACTGTTTGTTGGTAAACAAAGGCCATCTGGTTGAGCTTTCATGAATCTGAATCTCAGCCAAACATCAACAAACACGTTAAAGTGCCGCCATAAACTAAAAATGAGCTCCTTTTCAAATAAAATGCTCGTCTGTTATTGTTGAGGCACAGCAAAATGCAAAAATCCACGACAAGCAAGTGAAAATTCAGCAAAACAGAGCACAATTCATTTATTATAGCAAAAACAGCCGAATTATCTATAAAAAGATTTTCCTCGTACAAACTCTTAGAGTTTCTTTGCTTGCTGGCTCTGCTATCTGATATATTAGCATTAAGCAGTATTTTTGGATGGAATCCAAATCGTTGTTAATGAAATGTTTCTCCGTTTCTACGATTCTCTGTGTCTTTTTGGCGAGTTTAAAACAAAAACATTTTCCGACATTTTTCAGTGGAACTTTTGCGAGGCTTCCACAAACTCATGCAGGGAATTCCCTGTAAAAATGTCGCGGCAATTAAATGAGCAACTGAAGCCTATAAAGATTAAAAAGGAGCTTTATTACCATTGCTCTGTTATGAAATCACTGTGGTTATAAAACAAAAATCATGACTGTTTGGCTGAATGACGCAGTTTAAAATTGTATAATCATTTCTGATATGAAAACAAAAATCCATTTTCCAGTTCATGAAATGTATGAGAAAGTTGCAGATAAGCACAGTAAAGTCAACAGTTAATGATTCATTCTATCACTAAAATTATTTCAAAATGCATATTTTGGGAAGTAAACAAAATATGGCAATTGAGAAGGAAACAAATTTTTAATTATTATTAAAATCAAAGTACTGTTCATAATTCGATTAAATCTACCAGAAAAGATAAAACTTAATTATGACTAAATGAACATTTATAAAATAAAAACCCTGCACTTGCATTTTGCTACATTGCAACATTCAACTTGTAATAAACATTATTGTCGAATCACAAGCGATGTATTTATATGTATTCTAACGGTTCAACGATTGACATACGTCAATTCTCATTTATTCAAAGTGAAATGCTTGTCACCAATTGAATCGCAATAAAGTTATGGAGCTATTGTTCTTACATATTGACATTACCTAATCTTTTCATTTTCAATGTCAAGTCAACTTAAATTTGCATGTATGGAATATTTGCATTGAATCTATAAATATCGAAGAACATGTAAACACAACTTGGTGAAAATCTTGGAAAATGAAGAAAACTAGGAAAACTAATAAAACAGGAAACCTATATGAAAATGTCGAAAAACTGAGAAATCTAAGCAATTTAATTATAGCACATTTTTCGACAACGTGATGCTTGAAATGAATTATTTACTAGCTCAGTTTCCTATATGACAGTTTTAGCACAGCAATTGCTGTCAGGCCATTATCAAGCTCTTAACGTATTCAAACCAGTCAATTAACTTCTCGACCAAACGATCATGAACTTATCTTCTCTGTGATTCACTTGGAAAAAGTTTGCCGCAAGTTAATTCAAGTACAAGCAGCCAAAATGCAATGCCTCAATGTTTCCCTTAAAAACTTCATCGTTTGTCATAATTTAGCTTATTTACGAGCAATTTCGAAATTTGTTGGTAACACGAAGCTCTTTAGTGGTGTGTGTGCCCATAAATTTCACATAAATGTGGAAAACAGACATTGTTTTGATTTTTTTTTTGCATTTTTGTTGGAAAATTGATGATTGCATTTGGCTGAGCAAATTGCACGAACCACCGGGAAAAAAAATCACAGCTTCCAGTATGTAATCCACTTTAATAGCCGTGTAATTACAAAGCCTAAAGCTGATAAGCATTTAAGTATTTAATCATGTACTTTATTCTAAACCATTCCAAAACAATTAATGCTCAGCCAGAGTTTGACCGGAAAATTCCCCGAAATGATTACTTGCAAATGCAGCAATTTCTGTCATCATGAACATCCGAAATTACAAAAGGTAATTAGGGTTGTCAATACTCCAGTAATTGACCGGCTTACACATGACCTTTCACCGGTCAGAGGTCGACGAATTAAACTTGGCTAAATGCTTCCTCTGCTTTATTTTGATAAATTTTCCCTCGCTTTGCCACAATTCTACTAAATTTTGCTCGGTTCGTAGCATTTTCCAAAGCTCCTAATGGACTTGTATACACAAAAGATGACCAAGCCCACAATTTTCCACAAAATCCACAATTTACCGACAATTCTAAGAGTTTCCTGAACGTTTTCCATTCAAACAGTTTATTGTCCTTTATTTTATCCGCAAACATAAAAGTTATTATAGTTAATAAATAGTTTCCCAAAAGTTTGTTCACCTGACATCTGAGTGTTGACTAACTTTACAAAAGTATAAATTAGATTGGCAATTTAATACTCCTTTTATTGAACAACCACTCGCCAGAACGTTCATAATATTTGATAAATCTACTTCCGATTCCATGAATCATAATATTTATTTTTTTCGCGCGACAGAGTCATTACCTCGCTTTTGTCTTCCATTATCTTATCAACGTCAACACAAAAGTAAATTCCACATTATTGGAGAGACAATGAAAGAGATTACGAGCAGCTTTGTGGCGTTTTTCAATTGTCACTTGGGTAAACGAGGGGGGAGCTCTTGTTAATTTTTTCTTTGTTCAAGTAATTTAAATGGAAAAAATATTGAAAATACAATTTTTGTATTGTCCAAAAACTTCTCGCATTTTTAAAAATAAAATCAAACTCAGCCCCTCCTATACCAACCCAAAGCTCTATGGCATCAAATCTAATTTGATGCTATCAAAAATTAATTTCAATATTCTTGGAGAAACTCTTGAAAGCTTGGAAAACTTGGGGAATGATGAAGTGTTCTTAGCTTTTACTTCCCCAGCCCTCATTCACCCTATTCTTCATTATAGAAGCGCTACACCACAATTGCTATATATATAATAATTAACGCGCTTGAAAGCTCGCTGAGCTTAGAAAATTTGAATAAGCTAAATAAGCTTTTCTAGGCAGTTCATTGACTCGGTCCAAAAATACCAAGATAAGTGCTCGTAAAAGGAAAATTCGAGCCCAAACAACACCAACAAAACCAAGAAGCAGAAGCCTCAAGATTGATGACTAGGCGAGTTTCCCCGCAGTTAAAAGAATATATTCTTCTTACAATGTTTGTGCTATAGTTCAAGAGTTTTTTCTAGGATTTTGCGACTTTTTCAAGATATTAGGCAATTTTCTTTCTGTTATTGAAGCAGAGACAAGTTGGACGAAGGATTTGTGCCAATCACGGCTTTAAAAGTAGTTCAAGCATCTTCTTAATTTCCTTGTATTCTCAGCTAAAATCTGATACAACTGACATTCCAACCTTGTTTTGCGGTTTTCTTCACCACCTAATTCAATTACTAGACACTTTTACGGCTGCTCTGCTGGCCATAACTCACATACTTCAATGCTTTCATTTGTCAATGCTCAGGTAATGCGAGCGTAATACAATTGACGTGAATATAATACTAATATTTGGTGGAAAATTATCATAGCGGTGGGAAATCATAGTCAAGAGAAATAAAAAAGAAAAACATATCATGTCAACATTTTGAGAAGATGTCAATAAAATTTATAATTGGAAGATTATTGGATTTTTTGGTATTTTTGAAGGAAATAATAAAAAGCCACAAAAAATTTATATCTGAACGTTTAAATTTTTAAAATCCAAAAAGGTTGCCTTCATTATTTTTCCACGTATCTAAATAGTCCGCAAACAAGCCAACATAATATCCGTTTGACGACAAAAACTAAATTTTAGATTTGCTTACAGCAATTGTAATCTTTCTGAACACAACCTTGAAAATTTACTTTCGACTAGAATTTGCCAGAAAATTTGTTTTTCACAATTTAAAACACTTTAATAGACCTGATGCTTGATATTGTTCAATTAAGAACAAAGCAGCTTCGTTTATAAAAATTTTCAAACTTGATAGATCTATGCGTGTCTAGTTTCATTTCGTTATAAAGTAATGCCAGTAATGTTGGTAATTTTAGTAATACAGAAGCACATTTATATTTAAGTGAGTCATTGTAGATTCTTATATTGAATCTATTAGTACCGGTAATTGCAATTAAAGTAATGTCTCGTGAGTTTGATGAATAGAGCAAGCAATTTTAGTGGCTTTGCAAATTTGTAGGTTAAGATTCAAATTTACGTTTCTATCAGAATAATGTATTGAGGGAAATGCAACATGACCTTATAGGTAATTGTACAGATAAGATTAAGTAAAATAAAATGAAACATCAAATTTTATAGCATCCAGAAAAGGTTCTACAATCTCACAATCAACAATGAACGAAAACCATCAAAGTATCATAAAAGTATCAATGTCCTGTCATTAAACGTCGATGATCACCCTTCAAAAAATGTCCTAACGACGTGTCTTCTCATCGATTTTTCGTTACATCCAAAATAATATTGATATCATTCCAAAAAGCAATAATAACTTATCAAGTTCAATAACAGATAAGTTATTCATGTTAACTTGAATAAATATAAAATGTTAAACGACTATAACTATATGTAAAATTAGTGGATGGGTTGGCAAAGTTGGAAACTATAGAATTGAAGACAAATGTTATTCTACTTTCTAACTATCCATTAGAACTGAAAACCAACAATGAATTAAATAATAATACAAGCAATTACCCAACTTTTACGACTTTGCTCTACAAACTCTACAAAATCCCCAAAATATTAACGAAACCTCTTCAAGACAAAATAACTAAAATTTTGAATCTCTAGAATATTTTAAAATTCAATTATCGAGTTTATAAACTGATTACTAATGAAATATAAGCAGACATAAGTTTATATAAGTCGCCACGTGAACTTTTTCAACATATTCCATAACTTTCCGTTGACCCTTTTGGTGGATCACGCGGCAACGGAAAACGTGAAAATTCAGCTGCCAGTTTATCATCTAGAACAATAATTCAATAAAATTTTACTATATTATTGATTTTTGGTTGTTTTTCGAGTATTTTGTACAAATGTAAACAAATTAAAAGCAAAAGTTCAAATTTATTCCAATGAGATTTTTCCCAAATTTAAACATTTAAGCAAAAGTTCTTTGTCCTTTAGTCTTGAACAACAAAAAAAATATCTTAAAAATGCAAATCAAATGATTAAATTATTTTGATTCACTGTCAGCTCCTGAAAAGCAGCAAAACCTCCAAAATTTATCCAACAAAATGCAAAAACTTTGAGGGAAACTGAGGATACTTTATTGTAATTTGTTGTAATTTGTCCATAAAATACAATTTATTAACATTTTCCTGTTAATTTTTCAATGAGCCGTCCATCTGTGCTACGTTGCCCGCTATTCCAGCCACTTTTCATACAATCTCCTTTTGTTACATTTTATATTCCAAAAACTCTTCACATAAAATTAAAAGAGTACATGAAAAACAGAGAAATGTATGAAAATGTAATATAAAAAGTAAAAACCCTCCAAATCCATAAATTACACAAATTCACCGAAATTTCCACAGCAACTCAGAATTTTCATCAAAAAACAGCAGAAAGTCCGAGCAGAATTGAAACGTTGTTGAATGTTTGCATTATTTAGTTGGCAAGCCAAAAAAAAAACGCCAAGCAGCTTTAATTTAATACAAATGGTCACGAAAGATTCCCATCCAAGACGAATGGTTCTAGAAGTCCAAGACAAAGCCAACAAAGCTCAAAGAAAGTCAAAATAAACTAAGAAACTAGCTGAATATCAATCGTTGGGTTGTGCTAAATTTTTTATGGTTTAATTGCACTGGAGCCTTCAAAAAATGGGAGAGCTTATGGGCGACTCCAGGGGGGAATTAAACAAGTATTTTGTGGAAGAAAACTTGAAATTGCATCTTTTGTATTAAATTTCGATTTTTTTTTTAATTGCCAAGAAAAATTGTTGACAAATTATAAAAATGAATAAAAATCTTTTTTAATCACTCCCCCTCATCCTTAATTCCCAGACTAATTCTATGCTAGTAGCCATCACACTTAAAAGCCCTATTTCAGACTCTTAGACCAATAACGCGCGTCCAACCGTCGAATTACCTTAATTATGTGAGTTTAAACGAAATACAATTCGGGGAATCAAGCGGATAAGAATCTGAGGATATTCCTGATAAGAATCCAAGCAATCAGCGCCACGCCAACACTACAAATATTACAAGGCACTACCAATATGATAGAGACTTTAGGTCAAAGTCCAGTAATATGGCCCATAATTACTACACCGGTCGCCAGTCACGAAAGCTCTGGAGATGATTTATTATTAATAACTGGAATTTTTAGGGTGAGCTTTCGTCATATTATGTAAGAAGAATTCATGGTTAGGTTGAAATGTGGTGCAGGTAAGGGTTGTGTCCCATGTCAGATTTTACATTGAATCCTGTAATATGTTTGTCATTTAATGAATTATTTTGAGTTCGGAATTGATTTATGAAATTTCGTCGCTTGAATTCTATAAACACAACATATGAAAAAAATCTAAATAAACCAGATATTCCAAGTAAGAAGTCAACTGACCACTTTACAATAATATTTATTATTCTTCATCGAAGCTATATTAGCACTTTAAACATTTTTACTAGTTACCAATGCAAAATTAGCACAATAGTTGTAATTGAAGGTAAACACTGAGTATAACTGTCATCATTCCTTTACTGAAGCTATGTTGTTTTTTTGATGGAAGACTGAGTTTCTAGAACATGGTTAGAAGCCGCTAATAATAAGTAATAGTGAGCAAATATGATAAGTTGAATAAAAGGTGTGAAATTGTGGTTCTGTTATTTATTGGAGGCGAATAATAATTTTTATGACGATTTTATCGATTTTTGAGTTCTGTTGGCAACTTTGTAAGTATAAAATGTACAGAAAATCCGTTTTAACGATTTAGTACAAAAAAAAACTTGTGCCAACAGTTATTATCCAATAAATTGAGTAAAAGATTTTTAGCCAAAAATATTATGCAATACATATTACAAAGTGTCACAAGGCCCTGAATAATATAGTATAATTGCAATTGACTTGATAACATTAATCAAATGAGAAACTTGTACAGGATGCAATCGAAGCAACAAAGTTTACTATGATAAGGAAAAATTCCTACGAAGAAGATTTATAATTATTATTTTATTTCGCTTTCCAGGAACATCCAAAGCATTCATCAAAAATTCATATTTTCCAAGAGCAATTAATTTCACTTCTAGCCAGCAATTGAGAAATTAATTTTTCACTCAAGTTTCTTTGCCAGATTGAGCTACTTCTTCATTTTCTTCAAAAAGCTGACAAATTAAATAAAAATTATTTCGAATAAATTGCTAACAATTAAATTTTATTGCCATTTAATAATAAAAATTACCAGCGATACAGTCTAAAAATATAAAATTTGAGCGTGATAAATCGAATTACAGGCGATGATAAAACGCAATTGCATTTCAACTATTTGGCAAATGACTGGAATGACTCAAATGCCTCAAATAAAGCTGGCAACCATCAATAACCAGCATATAAATCAATTTTTATTGTAAAATGCTTTAAAAAGTTTGAAATATAAAATGCAACAATTACAAAGTGGAGCCTCATTCTAGTTCTAGAATCGATAAAAATATGATAACATGACTCAGTTTCAACTTATAGAAATAATATCCAAAAAATCTATTCACGTAAACCACTCAAATGCCATTAAAACATTTAAAACATTGAACTATTAAAAACACCAAAAGTCAACTGAAAGTGAAATTTTCAATTCATTTCGCGATTTATTTGATTCTATTTGACTTTATTGAATTTTTGCGAGGCTTGATCAAGTAATAATGAAGAATGGCCATTTAACAAAATTTTAAAAGAAGTGGAAGACTTGCGAAGCAATATCTCTCATCTCTACGTAAACTTGTGTTATATAGAAAACTTAACCTCTAAAATATTCCAATAATATAATCGATTACTTCAATTACTTGCCAAAAAATTTTCCTCCATAATTTCTCAATAAAACCAAACAATTCCACAGAATTCCACGGCAATTTATTAGCGATGCTCGATTTTATTACATTTATTGACTTCACGAAGGAATTCTCCCAGAAAAATTGAGAGCGAACAATATTCAAATAAATTAAAATTAAATGAATTAAATGAAGAATATTCGCATTTGCATCATTCTGCGGAATAAGAAGAAAGAGTCTAACGAGCAGTCAAGAGCCAGAATAAATCATGGACTCGAGGAATCGAGGATGATGGACTGCGCCCGAGCATAAGTTAATTTAATTTATTTGCTGATTCTTCACTTTTTGCCGTTTATCAACACAAAGAATGCAAATATCGCATGACCAATTTGTTGGTGGAGTTTAAGAGATGATTTAACATAATTAAGGAATGCAAGACCAAGAATAATAAATCGAGAATGAAGTTCGAGAATGAAGAAAGGAAAAGTTTGTGCAGGAGAAATAGCGTTGTTGGGGTTCCCAGGATTTTATTTGGTGTAAACAATCAATGGTTCAATTCAAGTTAAAATGATATAATTTCAATGCTTAAAATTTTTTACTCTTCGTTAGTTGATTGACATAGTAGAGTACCATGAAAAATCTTTAAACATTTTGAAAATTCATTAAAAACAAGAAGTTTATGATTTCTTAAAAATTTCGATAATTTGACGTCCAACCAACGATAAAATCATCACAATTCAATAATCATTCAAAAAAACGACTTAACCTTGCTCAATGCAAATGCCATTAGCCGGGCAAAGTCTATCAAAAAAACAAAAAACGCTTAACACCACACATAATGCGATAAAAGTACAGCAGAGAACATAACATCACTAAAGCTAACTGCAGAGCGTCAAAACCACACAGAATTAATCGTATGTTCAGTATTGTAACCGAACAACTATGTATCAAGTTTCCTATTAAGAGTTTGTGACTTTTTCGTAATCTTCTCGGGTTTTGTAAAGACTTTATTCAAAAATCATTGCAAAAGATATTAAAAGGGAATTATGAAAAATATGAAAAGACCAAAACGTATAAAATATTATTCTTTATGCTTTTTTCTATCAAGATTTGGCCGCAAAAAAAACATTTTTTTGCATATTGTGGTGGTTGTGGCGGATTTCGTGGAGATTTTGCGCTGTAAATATTGAATATTATGCTGTGAATGTTTTGAAAATAGAAGTTTGAATGTAAAGGGAGATTTTTGTTTGTTTGTCTGTCATAAATTAAAAAAAAGCAATTTTCTTGATATGCATATCGATTAGTTTTTATGAAATTTTTGTTAAAAAACAAAAATATCTAATTTTCAAATAACACCATTTAAACGGGCAAAACCCTCAGGTCCCCAAAAATACAATAAATTCAGAAAACTCACCAATATTCAACTAAATTTGTGTAAATTGTGCAAATCTTCCAAATGAAAAGTTTACTTGAATCGACTTGAAAGGTCTTTTGATCTAAATTTAAATGTTGGTTAGTCTCGAGTGGTTGTTGTTGGTAGCTTGTGCAATTTTTTATGGATTCAAAAAATTTATAGAATTTACCAAGAACACAAATAGAAATGGAATGATTCAATGATGCTATTTTCTGGTTAGGTATTTTATATATTTTTGGCTCTCAAGTGGCTTTATAGTAAATTTTATGAGAATTCTATCCGTATTATACTTCAATTAACTTAAGAATTTTTAAGACGTACGAGTCTTCAAGTTGAAAGGACATCAAGCTGAGATTGTTGCAGGAAAGCCATACAAGTGCTTCTTTGTCGATTGCAGACAGTTTATGATATTGTTTGACTAATCAAAATTGACTTGTGGTTTATTTGGGGATTATGATGGAAAATCTAGTGTGAAATAATTTTTTTAAACATATGGTTTAGCTTGAATTATTGTAAAATCTAAAAAGACCTTCCACGAAATTTTCAACAATCCATCTCTATAAAAAAAAATAGATAAACTAAAAGCCATGTTAGCTCTCCTCAACAAATATTTATTCAATACAGTCACAGAATGGTGAATCTGAAAAAGCATTAAATTATGTATGCATTTTATCGGCGTTTATGCATTCCTCCACTTTCCTCGTAGAAATTATCGTTGGAGACTTGGGAAAAGTTTTACACATTATCGAGGTATTTTTTGTGTTTTATTTATACAGCTGTAATCTTATGCACATAACTTGATCTTTAGGTATTTTTGTTATTATTTGTTACAAAAACCCATTTCACTATTTTTCTCCGCAATTTCAATAACATCAAAATAAGTCAGTAAATCATTTGGTCGCAGAATATTTGGTGTTTTAGAGCAAAAACGAGTTAATTCTATAATTTCAAATTTTTTTTGGAGATTTCAAAAAAATGTTCAAGTTTTGATTTACTTGCCACATTTCAGCGAAAAGAGCTAGCAATTTTTCTTCACAAATGGACTTTAGCCTTCTCGGCTCCACATACAAATAAAACAGCTACTATTGATTTTTCATCCAAATTCCAGCAATTCACACTAGAAAGCTAACAAAAGTAATAAAACGAAGGGAACAGGACGTTGAGGCAATAAATTTCCTTGGCGGCTAGACAGACTGTTGTGTTTTCCTTTTAAAAAGAATTGCCTCAACAAAGCAGAGCTTTTCTTACAAAATTTGCACAAATCAGAGTAAATTGGAAAAGAAAATCTGGGGCCTCCGCAAGACTATTAATCAACTCACTTGTTTCATCGGCCTGTTTTAGTTAAATTTTACCATCAATTCATGATAGCAATCCATAATATCAATTCATTAACTTAATTAAAAGATTTTCTTTTTTCGATGTATTTTCATTTGTTTTGAATTTTTTTGCAGTTTTTGTTGCAATCAATGACGTCACACTCACACATACACAGTCAAATAAATTGCACAAAAATGTTGATAGCTTTGAATTTAAAGGTATTTACCTGATTGACGAGGAGCAGCACAGTCAGGATACATAGATAATTCATCATCCAGAAAGCAAGTGGTAATTTACACCGAGCCATTATTAGTTTTGCGTTTAAATTAATTAAGCAAGGAGATGCTCGAACCGAAATGAAAAGAATTGGGTAAACTCACTAATTTACAAAATAAATAATTGTACACTAATTATCTACACTAAGTGGATATTCTATTTAAAGCACTGCAATTGTTTATATCGCGGAAATTCTACTTTTATCCACTATTTTTCCGTCCCTGCATTTTTTGTTCCAATTCCAAAGCACTTTAACCGATCTCGAGGGTTTTTTCAGCTCGGGATTTGATCTTTTGGTGGTTAGCCCAACTGTGTGTTATTCCTTAAAAACACTTTTTTGGTGTTTTAGGGTCATATTAGGTTTATTTGAACCATTTTGTTGGGTTTTAATGTTTACAGTTTAAAGTTCTTTTTATTACTGAGCTTGGATTTTCAATGGGACTTAACTATTGTGAATCCCAGTGAATTTTCGATAAAATTTTGAGTGGCGCCCTCAGTGGCAATTTTGTAGCGGGTAGGCTGATTAATCGATTTCAACTGTCAATTTTCAGATTATTCGTTTTGTTTTGAATAACGAGGGTAGGGATGCTGATTAGTGAAATTACTAATCAAATAATCAGATTAATTAATCGACGGAAAAACTAATCAGATTAGTGATTAATCAGCCTGTTTACTAATCAGTGATTAATCAAACTAATCAATGACGTATGCTCAAATATAAAATCCAAAAAATTTAAAATTGGCTGAAAATTTTTCCAATTTGTAATTTTTTTATGGAGTTTAATATAAATTTCGTTATTTATTATTTAAATCACATATATTCTCATCTTAAAAAAAATTTGAAGTGCAAAGCTTCACTTGAAACGTTGCGAGCAAACATTATAAAAAATTTTATTTTTTTAACTAATCGACTTAAAAAAACTAATCAGATTAGTGATTAATCAACCATTTTACTAATCAGCAATTAATCAGATTAATTCGCATTGATTAGTTTGATTAGTTGATTACTGATTAATTAATCAGCATCCCTAAACGAGGGGAGACAGAAGAAATTTGGACGCTATTGAATTGAATCTATTTTTTAAAGTTATTACGCGTTCCTGGACGCCAGCTTCTAGTGAATTCTACTATATATTTTATAATCTACAAAATGAACACCAAGAAGACTTACTTACGGTCCAGTGCGGCAGCTAAAAAATCTTTGGCTCCTCGGAAGAGTAACATTATGAAAGATGATACTCTAGACGCTTCGTACTTCAAAGATTGTTTTGATAAGCTGCTGAATGATAAACCGTAAGTAACAATGCTTGTTTATTTTGGTGTATTTCTAATATTCAACATATTTTAGTGAAAATCTGAAGAAAAAGTCAGCAATTAATGCTTCATTTAATCGCAACAGCAGCATGGAGGACTCGATTCCTCGTAAAAAGTCCAAGCAAAAAAAGCGCAAAGTCAAATCCACTGAAGAAATAATGCTTATAGCTGATAAACAGATGGATGCTATTCTGCGTAAGAAATTGGTAAAAAAACAACGTGAAGAAGCCAAGAAAATCCTTTCTTCCACACCAGTCAGCAAAAGACTTAACAAGAATTTGCTCTTGAATATTTCTGCCATTGAGCCTGAGCCCCACAACAATTCCACAATATTGCACAATTACGTTGAACGAGGACCTGATAGATCAAGACTTCATAATCAAGACACTTTATTTTTGAATGATCCAACCCTTGGCAAAGAAAACTTGAGAGTGAACTCACCTGCAGCAAATGTTTCAGAGAATATAAAAGAAAAGGTGGTTGTTGTTGAGAACAGCTTCAAATCGAGTAGCGTGAACACGAAGCGCAGAGCTTATAGCAGAAAAAAGACTACTCTGGAAGTAGAGACAGACACTAGCTTGCTGGTGGTTAATGACGATACTCCTAGCAAGGAAAATGAAAAAAGACTGACTGGATTAGTTCCTAGTAAGAATCTTCAATCACTCTATCTATTTTTGATTCATTTATTAATTATTTTTATTCATTTGTAGGAATTCAAATCTTCTCAGAATCTAACGAAGTACTTCAAGATACTAGTAGTTCTCAGGACACAACTTTAAGTGACGATGAAATACTAACTGTGAACAGATACTCCAAGAGCAACAAACGACGCTTTTACAGTGCCAACAAGAAAATCATGGAAGGTACGACAGGTTCCACGGAAGATAATTTGTTTGACCGTTTAAAAAGCACTAGCGCAGATGGATCAGCTGAATCTTCGAGTCAACAGAGCAGAGACAATGACGATGAGAGTTTTGAACATTCTCAAAACTGTGAACCAGAAGAGGATGCAAATTTTTCTCGTGAATCAAGCCATGAAAAGGAAGCCAGTGGATCCAAATCAGTTTTGGCTGAAGAATCTCTGGATCAAACCAACAATTCAATGCCATCCTTCAATCTATCAACAGAAATCCAAAATGAAAAATTGATCTCACCGCCACCAGTTAAGCGAACTCGTCGCTCTGTTCACTTCCTTCCCAATCTTCCAGAAATTCGAGAAATTACATTCCAAAATAATCGAGAAAGTAAAGAAAAAGTTCAAACCAGAAAATCTCCAAGGATTGAATCTGAACCAGCTGGCAAAAAATCCTCCCTCAAGTCTGCCTCAACCAGTAAAAAATCCGTCAACTTCCCAGAACTTTCAGATGAAGTCGACGAAACACAGATTGAAAGAGCACCTGCTACTTTAGCTGCTGGAAAATGGAGAAAATCCATGGCATTATGGAAGAAAAGCAGAGAAGCTCCAAAGGATTCTGATGATAGATTGTCGCATCGAAGGATCAGTATGATGATTACCAATCAAAAAGACTTGAAGAGATTGACTAAACAAGTACAAGAATCGTTGTCTAACAGTGAGTATTGGAATTTTATGATTTTACATTCAAACAGGTTACATTCAGGACGCACATCATTTTTGTATTGGGGAAAACATTGAAATTGGGTAGAAAACATTGAAAACATTGCGATTAATGTTAAGGAGTGTTCCAAAAAGTTGCGTAATAATTAAGGGAAAATTTTTTAAGAATCTTTTTTGAAAGTCTTACTCAAAATTACCACGTGAATGAAATATTTGAAAATATTTCATCGAAAATCACCATGGAAAAAATATTCAACATCTTAGTGGTACACTCCACACACAAAACACTCTAAAAAGTAGTACAACAATCAATTTTGTCGTAAAACATTCAACATTGTAATTTCTTTTTGTTTGGTGGCGCGTCTGTTTTCGGAAAATCGCGAAAATCAATTAATTGCGCGTTCTTGAGTCGCTTAATTTTGTGCTAATTGTTGTAGTGTGATCATCTTATTTTTGCATTTTGTTAAAATTTGCTAAGGTATGCAGAAGAATAGTCGGAAAATGAATTTTTAAAATGCTAGTAACAATGTCCTTCAAATGTTGAAATTTGAAGCTAAATTGAGTTCAAAGTTGGTTAATTAATGTGTTATGGGTGGCTTGTTCGGTTTGTTGGCTCTTGTAAAGTTTCTGATGGAAAATAGGTCGTTTTGTGGATGTAATAGCCAGTTTTCCATAATTTTTCCAAATTTTCATAGTGGCGCCCTCTGCAACAAGCTCACTTTCTCACACTACCGTACATTTCTAGGAACAAAAGATTTGGTTTTTTGATGATGCAAGTGATATTTGATCTTTTCGGAATTTTTTTTTTTTTTTTTTAAGTTTTAGTAATTTTTTTAAAATCAAAAATTTGTCTTAAAAAAAATAAAAAATAACGGTATTAAAAATTTCCTAACAATGTTTATAATTTTGCATCTTAAAAAAGCGATTGCCCAACCAAACCCGCCTATCTTTTAATTTTATTATTTATATATTTCTCTTCACTTTATTCATTTGGAATATTTTTACAACTGTACAGTATTACGCGAGTCGCAGCTTGAAGCGAGTAAAATTGTAGAAGAACGGCAATTAAATCATTCAATTGAATTAAATTACTTGAAACTGCTTGATACAAACAGAATCAAGACGTATTTTCCCAAGACAACAGAAATACTTTGTGGTGCGAATTAACGAGCGGTCGGTTGAGTTTTGTAATAATTGAGTGATAGAGTGACGAATTTTGGACTGAATTTGAAATTTTGTTGATTTTGAGCATTTTAAAAATAATTTTCCGAGTATTTTGAAATATTTTTTGCATTTGAATTGAATTTAAAATAAA
This sequence comes from Parochlus steinenii, assembly GCA_038502155.1. Lineage (NCBI taxonomy): Eukaryota > Metazoa > Arthropoda > Insecta > Diptera > Chironomidae > Parochlus > Parochlus steinenii. Next base: position 4,222,267 of record JAXCIN010000045.1, on the reverse strand, counting down.
TTTGTTTGTGTAGCAGACAGAAGAATCAAATCCCAATTAATACTGCATTAACTGCATTACTGTACATTATAATATTGAAGTGAAAGTTACAAACTCTCGGGCACATAATTACATATATTTGTGATTTGGATAAAATATTGTGAATAACTGTGCAAGTGTTTTGTGAAGGAAAAAGAGTACAACAGTTTTTTGTCAATTTGCCAAACAAAGAACATTCGATAGGAGAAGTTTTTGATTGAAATACAATTCGCTAGAAGTTATTTGTTGTTGTATGCATCCAGAACTCAAGGAACTAGGTAAAAACATGGTGGTTTTTGATGAAATTGTTGTAGTTATGTATTAAAGTCCTCATTAACCATTTTGTTGGTTAAATTTTCTACACAAAGAGAAATGTCGGGAAAAATTTATAATTTTCATAATATTTAAAATTTGTTCTTTAAATTTTTGACCATTTAACTTTTTTCAAGTACTAGATATCCATTCAATATTTCCCAACAATATTCAAAAACTTTGCGGCTAGAAAAATCGACATTTTCCTTTAAAAATCAGTAAAAACCCAAGAAAACATTGGAAAAACACAGAAAACCTCATTAAAAAACCGAGAAAACAGTATAAAGTATTCTGTAAGGTCGTGCGGCTTGGACTCATACATAAACAGTTGCACGTCCTTGACTAGAAAGAAACTCGTAAATTCGTAATGCCTCGCAATGCTTGTAGTGCAAACAAAATGTGTGCTCTGTTTTCTAATCTGTTGTTTGGTGTTTGATGCCCCAGCCAGTAAAAGGTCGCCGGCAAATTAATAAATGATTATTGAACGCAAGTTTCAAACGAGAATGCATTACTATGTGGAAATCTCTTTGAGATTTTGATTATTCCAACTATTAAAATTATATAAATTTTTATTTATATTGACGCACGACTCTCAAACGTTTCAATGTTTTCTCGTGATATTTATCGATTTTTTAGTTTTAAAGGTTTTTGAGTTTTTCTTCTAGATATTTTTTTGTTGTTGGCCATTTGTCCGTTTGTTTGTTTAAAAGTTAGTTCATCTCCAAAGTCTCCAGTGACCATATCATTCAATGTGTCTAGATAGCTTGAAAATTCTCAAAAATAATTTCTATGACTTGCTATGCAACAAGTTGATTAATGTCAAAAATTGTTTAAAGTTCAGATGTTCAGAGAAATGCGGAAAATGTGCCAACTCTTTATTATAGTGTGGGAAATGCTTCATTTTGACTGTATCTGCGCTTCCTGATTAGATTATTTTGCTTGACTATGAGATACTAAGAGTAATGACGTCATTGTTTATCCTAGGAAGTGAAGTTTTTATTTTGATTAGTTCTGTGCAAACATTGCTTATAAGTCACTTTGTTGTGATGATTCACTTTGTTGGATATTTCATAAACTTTAAAAAGTGAAGCATTATACAATGTTTGGGGAAAACGAACGAGTGAATCATTTTTAATTGAAAATAATTGCGAATGATTAGGGGAAGTTCATAGATTATATCTTTACTCTAGATAAATTGGTAAAATCGTTATCTTTAAAAAAAATTTTAAAATGTGTACGAAAAAAATTAACTAATCTTTCCTTTCTCAATTTCCCTCCAGCACTCATATTGGCCCAATCAGATGAAACGAATTTATCAGCAATCTCAATACTTGACGACTCCACTGGACGACCATTACATGCTGACTTCATCAGCCGGCGCCAATCGCAGCGTGATCGTAGTCGCAAGACCAGTGTCTTTGAGAAATCCACCAATCTATATGGTGTACGGAAATCCTCCGGAAACGGAAACGTTGTAGAGGCTGCTATAGACTACGAGCAAGCTGTCCTTAGACGCTGCGGCCAAGTCGAGCCACTCGCTTTTGATGATATTTATTCGGAGGGGTGAGTGATTAATCAAAAACCCAATAATAATTTCTAAAACTAATAAAAACAATTTTTTGCTTAGACAACTACCGAATTGCCGCAAAATCGGTGAAGGTGTGTACGGTGAGGTGTTTATGAAAAAGTCGCTCAGCGACGGCGAACCTGTGGTCCTAAAAATCGTGCCCATAGAAGGACATGTGCTGGCCAATGGCGAACCTCAGAAAAACTACCAGGAGATTCTGCCCGAGATTGTCATCTCTATGGAACTAAGTAATTTGCGTCATGGCAAGGAATTTATGACCAGCGGCTTTGTTAATGTTAAAAAGGTAAACATTTGATGATTTTGTAAAAGTTTTAATTTACTTAAAATCAATTTTATTTTAGGTAACTTGCGTTCAAGGTGTCTATCCCTTACACTTACTGGACCTGTGGGAATTATATCGCGACAACCACGGAACTGAAAACGATCATCCAGAAATTTTCCCGGACGATCAATTGTACATTGTCTTTGAGTTGGGCAACGCCGGTCAAGATTTGGAGGCTTACAACTTCGACAATGCTTCGCAGTCCTTCTCCGCATTTTTACAGGTAATGTGATGTTTGGCTAGATGTTTATGCTTTTAGTGTTTTTTAGGCTGCTAGCGGAAAATGTTATTTGTGTGGAAATGTTTTTGTTTAAAGTTTTAATTTCAATGATATTTTACTTTATCGTGATTAATCGATGATTAATCAAAAAAATCGATTTAAATTTATAAAAAAACTTTTCTGCACAAATCGCTTTCCGTAATATTTAATCGATGTTGATTTTATTTTCTATGGCTTTCCCTCTGGATGAGTGATAGTTTAGTGCATTCTGTTTTAATGTAATGACTAGATTATACACTCATCCAGTGTGCAAGCATCAATTATCATTTTTATTGTTTTTGGCGCCAAAACTGATTTTAAGCGCCAATTTTTGATATTATTGATTTTTTTTTGGGGGGGGGGGGAAGTTCATGCATTACTTTTGAAAAGAATTTACTGGAAATGATGCGTAAAATGTGAACCTCCCCTAATTAACTTTTTAATATTGTTTTTAGCCTGTTTTTGATGTTGATTTGCATTATTATTTGACTTTGCCGTTGGGTGAGTGGATCTTTAGTGTCATGTGCTTTTTCGGTGGGTTAACCCCGTATATCATGACTAGATTTTCACTCATCTATCGCTGAAGTGATTGCTCGCCATTATATTTTGTTGTTGTTTCTAAAAATATTCGATGTTTTTTCGATGTTTTCTCGTGAGTATCGCTCAAAAGAGAATTTGAAGCAAAGTTTTAACAAAATGTTTCATTCTTCTCTATCTAGACTGCTTTAACTCTCGCAGTGGCCGAACAAAAGTTTCAATTTGAGCACCGTGATTTGCATTGGGGCAATATATTGCTCGCTCCCACATCGGAGAAAACCATCGAGTTTAAAATTGGCAACGATACCATCAAGGTCCCCACACACGGCGTTAAGGCCACTATTATTGACTTTACTCTCTCGCGTATGGTCTTTGAGGGGTGCTGCATGTTCAACGACTTGTCCAAAGACGAAGACTTGTTCTCTGTGCTTCCCGGAGGAGATTATCAGTTTGAGATTTATAAGTTGATGAGGAAGAAGTTGGAGTGAGTATTAATTTAAAAATACCGTGCATCCTTCAGAATTCAAAGTTCTTGGCAGGAAAATCAACAAAATTCCAATGTTTACTAATTTTTCCTCTTTTTATTCTTCTAGGAACGAATTCATCCGTTTCGATCCATATACCAACACTTTGTGGCTCCATTACATGATCGACAAACTCATCAACGGAGCCCGTTATCGCAACACCAAAACAAAGAAACATCGCGCGGCAATTCATGACATGATGCAACTCAGAGACGAACTTCTGGATTTCACAAGTGCCTATGACTACGTCAAATGCTTGTTTTAAGACAACTTCGAGCCAACGAGCTGGATATAGATCAGCGTATTTAATCGACATATATTAACACTTAAAAGTTTAATCACACATTTATTTCTTAAAAAACATATTTATCTTGTATAATCCACGTCTTTCTTACTTTCTTTCTTTTCTTTTGTTTAAAATTAATCCACTTTCGTGTTTTATAAATTGTTTTTAATTTGTGTTTTTTGGAATTCTTGCAAAAAAATCGATCAATGTAAATTTGTTGAAATTATCTAGATTTATTGTTCTCATTGAAAATTGTTGTCTCACAAAATGGAACTAGTTCATTTATATCAAAATAATCTGTTGAATCACTTCATTGTTAGAGTAGAGTGTTCATTAACCTACAGCTATACTTACTGCAAAAAAATAACCTTGGAACAGACCCTATTATATTTGTTTGTTACTATTAGAGAAAAGTTTAAAGATGAAAATAATAAATGGTTTTTGGTTTCAATTCTAGTGTTTTATTTTATTCTTTTTTGCAGTTTTTGGTGAAATAATTGATATTACGAAGAGGTAACAAAAACGCTTTATCAAGTTTTCTAAAATTCTGTATTTCCTAAATATTTCAGTTTTATCAATTATTCTTTTTCTAGTACATTATTTTCTTCTGCAACCTCTTCTTTCTCACTCAGCTCCATTGGTAGTCGATCTCCCCATTTTGTCGCCCTCGCACACCGATAAGTTAGCTTTCCTTGCTTTGAGGCCGTAAATATAATTTCTTCCAGTTTCCCTTCTTTGGTGCACATTCTGCAAATTGAATGTTTTGATCTCACTAAAGTAGGACGAACGATTCTGGGCCAGTTGGAATCTTTGGGTTTTTCTCCTTTTTTGATGACAAGGTAGGAGTAAAGATCTTTTTTAACGTAGGTGGACTCGCCAGCAGGTAATGTATGGTAGGAGATCTCGAAATTGCAAGGAGTGCCGTCATTAAGCTCTACTCGAGGACAGGGACTCTCGTGTGGACACTACAAAAATATAATGTTAATAAAAATCATTTAAGTAAATAAAAATACTTACAGGAGCAAAAATGTAAGCTTCTTCATTCTTCCCATTCATCTTGTTCAAACTCATCAAAAACTCCCTAGCCTCATTAATAACTTGGAAACCAGCATTTGATCCATGTTCCACGAGTACCAGATAATTAAAGCTTTTATTCCAAAGATTTGTCAAAACTTCCAGGCGATTTTTCAGAGTGGGCAACTCAAGCAAAGAAAAAGCTGATAGCACAATATCGTATTGTTCATCTCTAGCTGGTAAAAACTGTCTATGGAAGACGTTTTTGAGCCAAGTTTCTTTATTAACATCCCCATATCTTAGAATAAGGTCAGATAAGTCCACCATATGCTTTGACGCGTCCACCATGTAATACTCGAAGATGTGTTTCTCCCATAATTCAGAAACAGCCCAAGTTCCCGTTCCAACACCACTTCCAAAGTCGAAAAAGCTTCGTGGTTTGAAATTGGGATGTCTTTTGTCAATCTCTCGAAAGATTTTAATAAGGATGGCATATTCTTGAGCACTTCTACCGAACAAATAAGTTAAACTTTTGTACAAATCGTAGTTTTGTGGTTGCCAGGCATATAATCGTTGTTTGAGAATGTGCTGAACCTTTTGCTGTCGCTTTTCTTTGTAATTTTTGACACCTTCTTTGTCATTTTCGTGAGGACTTTTTGTAATCTTGAATTTAGCCGGATCTTCATCGATTTGATTTTCTATTTGTTGAATCTTCTCTTTTATACTGGCCTCTTCAGATGGTAGTTTGCGACATTGAATGTATCTAAAATTAAAGATAGGAAGTAAGAGAGGTGGCTTTAAAACCATTAAATTAAATAAATAACCTATTCAATGCTAGACCATCAACATTCAGTGTTTTCAGGGGATAATCACCAGCTACTTTGTTGATAATCTTAACAATATGTTTGGGCAGTATTATTGAGTTTGATTTGTTAACTCCAAAGTGATGTCTTGGTTTGATTTGCTCTTCGACCAGCTTCTGTTCCAATTCCTTGTCTAATTCAACATTAAGTCTTGTAGCAAACTAAAAAATTGATAGATTTGATGAATTCATTAAAGTTTGTGAATAAACAAATAATATAAATTACCTTCTGAATCCTGTTAACGGAGATCTGGGATCCTCTCAAACAATTTTTAAACTTCAGCATTGTTATGATTTCAATCTTCGAAAAAAATGTATTCATGTTTTATTTCAAGTAACATTAATTTCAAATTGCGCCAATTTTTAGTTTCAAATAAATAATTTTTATTTTCAAGTTACGGTTTTTTATTTATCAATATGAATTTTCACTTATTCATTAACCATCTGTTTTATCAATGTACTTCAAGTTATCGTAATCCACCCTCAATTCTTTAACTTTCTGAAAATGAAATAAATTATTGAGAGGAAAAAAATTATTTATGTTGATAATAATTTACTACCTTCTGAAAGTTTACATCTTCTAAATGGCACGATAGATTCATAGCTCTCAAAGTTATCAACAGACATTTCACATTCTGAACATGAGTGCAATTTTTACAATCAAATTTTCTTTTTTGTCCTTGTCATTTGTCGTGAACCTTTCGCTTGTGGGATTTCAGACGGTCTATGGAGTCGCAAGCTATGTGAGGCAAGCATCCTGGTACTTTTAAATATTTTATCACAACTTGGACAAGGAAAGTTGCTTTCTTCAAGATGGATAGCTAAGTGATATTTTAACATAGTGCGGGACGCAAAAGCTGAAAAAAAATATTTAAGATGGAGTTTTTGGTAGTTTGAGGTAAACCTACCTCTATGACAAGTTTCGCATTCATGAGGCCTTAATTTTTTGTGAACAAATTTGATGTGCACTGTCAGTTTTCCTTTAAGTCTGAAGGTAGCTTTACATTCTGGGTATGGGCAAGGATGATATGGTTGAATGAAATGGTATCGCTGATTATGCCGTTTCAAATCGCCAAAAGTAGAAAATGTTTCATCACAGTGCTCACAATTGTAATTTTTTATGTTAAAATGCTTCATCAGATGATCCTTCATGTACCTTAAATAAATTATGAGAAATTAATATGGAATTCAAAGGATTTTATGGTACTAACAATTTCTCATAGAAGAAAAATCCGCAAACATCACAGCCGAAATTTTTAGTTTTCTGATGAACTCTTTCAATGTGTCTTTGTAATTTTAGGTACGACACTCCACAAATAGTACAAAGGTCTCTACATTAAGAAATCATGATTCATTCATTTCTCATTTAAAATTATCAATTTCCTTACTTTTTTACTGTTCCACCCTCTTGTATTGCTTTATTTTGAGTAGGCTCTTGTTGGATATCAGTTTTTTCCAGTTTAAGTATAGGTCTAGGTGACTTTGAAGGATCAATAAAAGAAATATCATCTTTATGCTTCTCTAAAAGATGTGACGTCAATATTTTTTGATAAGCGAATGCTAAAAAATAAAAATTGATTATATAGAGTTCATTAAAAAATATCAACGTACTCTTATCGCATTTAGGACAACTGATCCTTTCAAACTTTTTGGATCTCACGTATTTAGGGTTCTTCTTTTTTGGCTTTTCTGAGATTTTACTGTCTTCTTCACTTGATACATAGTAATTTTCGGATGCTGTAGCTTCAGGTTCCGGTTTAATCTCGACAATAGTGAAGTTTTCTATTGGAACGAGCATTGGGTCCACTATTTCTGGTTTGATTTCTTGTATATTGTATCCTTCGAATGTTGTTAGTCCTTAAATATTAGATAAATCTAGATTATAATATTCACACTAAAAATTTAAGCTTACCATTATTATTATACTCCTTGATAACATCATTGTTTCTTATAATTTTAGCTCTATAATTATAAAAAGCTGTCATATGCTGTAAACATTCAATACAAATCTTGGAATTTTGTTTTTCATCTTGGTCAAGATTATTTATTTGAGTTAAGATTTCGTAGCACTCAAAGACAGTCAAGTTACTGTTCAAAAAGCATGAGAAGAACGCAAAGCTGCCATCAGCATCTTCTTTTAAACACAACCTACAGTTTACAAACATTTTAAAGCCAGGAAAAAGCTCATTTAGTTTTTTAAATTGAACTCACGAAATGTATGTTTTTGTTTTTTGTTTATTTTCGAAAACACGAAATTTAATTGAATACTTTGTGAATACAAAAAATTCAAACGAATTTTCAGCTGGAGGAAAATTTCAGCTCTGGAGTTTAAAATAACTTAAAAGCGATTATACTCAACTTAAAATCCCAAAATGAGCCAAGAAAAGTACCAGAAGCTGATGAAAGTACCTCCGCACATCACAGAGCAAGTTGAAAACTTCTGGCTCGAATATTTTGGTATGATTACTTGAATCTTTAGAAAAAGCCTCGTTTGATCCAGTGCTTTGACTAATTTTTTAATTTCATTTGTACAGGCAAGACTCGAGAATTCAATGAAATGGCTCAGGATGAAAATGCACGTTACGAGAAACAGAAATTTGGATCGGAAATCCATAGCTTGGAGTCTCAGTTGAAGGCAGCTGAAAATACCATTTTGATTTTAACGGATCACATACTCAATCTTGATTGGTCCGTTGCTATCAACGAAAAACAAAGGAAAGATATGAATTTATTAATGATGACGAAGCAACAGCATCTAAAATTGCAGAATGAGAGAAATTTAACCGTTCGGCAGTATATCCAGAAATTGACGAACAGAATCAATGAAAATGAAGAAACATTTGCTAAGATGCAAGCTGAAAAAGCGTCTCTTGAAGTCTTCCTGGCCAACGCAAAGCCAAGAATTCAGAATCTTAAGGCTGAGAAAAGTTTTCTGCTAGGGAAACTCACAGAACCTGGAATTTATCAGGAAACTCTTCGAATCCAGGCTAACGATAATCAGGAGATTGAAGAATCTGATGATGATTCGGAAGATTTTGAATTACATGACAAAAAATTGATGTTTGAAGATCAGCCAACAGCTAACCAGGTAAGCTATCGAAGAAGTTTAAGTTCATTTACATTTTCTATTCTCATTAAATCATTTTAAAGGTCAAGAAGTTCGTGCCCGAAATTCTGTTGAATGAAAATGAGATTAAACCGAAATTCTGCTTTCCTTTGATGACGATACCTTGTAAACATTGTGACAGATCTTTTGCTTATCAATCAGATGCAAAAATTCATATAATCCGCAACCACTTTGAACCACTTCAATGCGCAATGTGCCCGAAAACTTTTCAAGTCAAAGGAGTTTACAAGACGCACGTGCAAACAATTCATCAAGGCTTTCAAAGATTGATCAAAATGATTGATTCTTTGAGACCCGACTACGACCTGTTGATGTATGTTTAGAAGACTTGCTGTTACTTACTTTAATTATATTAAATTATTAAAAATCTAACAAAAATCATTTCAAGAATAATGCACTATTATTTCAAATTTTCTGTTCGTAGATATTCAATATGTGTTTTAAATATGTTATGTTAAAAATCTAAATAGAGAAGCATGTTAAAAGCTTATAAGAAATAAAGCACTTGAAATTTAACAAATTTTGTACTCATTTTCTGTTTAGGTACAAATATTCATACAACATAAATTGCGCTTAAATGGAAACATTTCATAATAATTTGAAGATCGAGTTACGTACTATGCTCATAGATAGTTCAAATGAGGCACCATATTCTTATAGTTATGAAAATTACCTGTTTTTTTGAAATTACCCGCCAAAAATATTTCCCATCCCATATCTGTCAACTGTTCCAAAATAATAATAAACACGAGTAGAAATTTCTTAAATTGATTTACAGCCTTTATTGGCCTTTATTTACACAAAAATGAATCAAAATAGTCCCCAATTGCTTAGCCAAATGATAGATTTGGATGAGCTGGCTAGCATTGGTATTGATATTGTTGCTAAGATTGAAAAGCAGTTGAGTGAGAATTTCAGTAAGTTTATTTTTTATGATTTTTAATAATTTCTTTTGAACAATAAAAGCTAATCTTTTACTTTGTCTTTTTACAGATAACATCCGCCAACTTAATATTCAATTGAATCATTTTCAAAATGAAGTTGGTAACCTAAGCGTTAAAAATACTAGTTTAGAAGCAGTAAGAATGATTTTCTTGGAAAATCGGAAAAATGATGTTTCAAAAATATCAGAATTAACCGAACTCACTAAAACTTTGCAAGCTAAGATTGAAGAACTAACAAATATCAATCAAGCAAGAAATACTGACATCGAAAAGAATTTGAAAGAAAGTCATCAAAAGATTGAAAGACTTGAAGAAGAAATAAAAATTTTAGAGGTTGAGCACGAGAAAGTTCTTACTATCTCTCATCAAGAAATTTTCTGCTTGAACCAGAAATTGGAAAGCAATCAGAAAGAGAAAAGCATGATGATCGAAAAGTTTAAAGAAGCTCATGTAAAAACAACAAAACTTTCGACTGAAAATGCAATTGATTCGCTTCAAACCATATCTAAGCTCCAAGCCAATAACGCAAAGTTAAAATTGGTGAAAAGTGAGGATGTCTTTGCCCTCCAAGAACAAAGGTTGAACTTTTCAATAAAAGAAGAGATAAACAATAATGAACACAATCATATTTTCCAAACTTCTATTCCTTATGATATTGGATTAGAACTTGTTGAAAACAACGACTCTTATGTCCAAGAAGATAAACCTGAAGTAAAATATGTAATAAGAAATGCAGTTGTAGTTATTCAGACCATGAACCAATCTGAAGTAGAGAAATGGACAAGTGTGACCAGTTGCGAGCAAGATTTTAAAAAAGAAAGAGGAACCTTGGATCAGTCCAAAGATGAAATCAGCAACAAAAGCAAAAAATCCTCGACCCCCACATCCCAGCCGTCAGTTGTAACTAGATCTAAAAAACGTAAAATTTGATGGGCACCTTCTTGTAAATGATACAATATATTATATTATAAAAGTTCTGTAAGTGCATTATTGACAAAAAAAATGCATCCATCCTAATAATTAAATTTTTATCTCAACAGATAAAGCAATACTCAACTATGCAATGAATGAAGCACCTACAAGAATTTGAGCTACACAAACAATTAAAGTGTTTAAGTAGTTTCTGTTGAATAAGGAATCCCAAGATGAAGAAACTTAAAACATATAATTTCACATATAAAGACTAAATAAACAATTTTTTATAAGGTTTTTTAATTAACATTATATTTTTAACTAATTTAAAACTTCATTGTTAAAACTTTTCAGATTTATTGATTTGAGCGAGATTTGGGAATTAATTGAGAGTTTATATTTTAAATCTTTTGCTTTTGGCGCCAATAAACAATCATTTTCGAAAAGACGACGTGAATACAGTTTTTCAAAACATATAGCATTTTATTTGAGCCTCAGTGTGGTTTTCAATTTTTTAGTTGTAATTTTGTTATTAGTGGACCAAACAAACAAAAAAATGTGTGAGAACTTCTTTAAGTGGATAGGTCAAGTCCTAAACACAACAGAATTGCATCAGATTCATCCAGTGGTTGCAGAAAAGTTGGAATATTTCTTTGATCGAAATTCAGGTATTTGTTCAGTAAACTCAATTACAGCTCTTTTATTTAGGATGCACTTATTTGAGAATTAATTCAACTAAAACTTTCAGATAAAGCAGTGAATCATATCCGAAAGAGTGAAGAAAAGATAATGGAATTGAATCAACAAATAATTTCTCAAGAAAATCAAATAAAGATTATGCAATCTGAGTTGGATGAGTTTGCAGGACAATCAAGTGTACATGGAATTAAAATGAATAAATTCAAGGAAGAGATGAAAAAGAAATATCACGATTTCTTGAACAGTAATATGCCTGATACTCAAAAGATATTTGAGACGGTTCATAAAATTCAACTAGACAATTTATTGGACAAAAATAAGAATCTTGAAATTGAGAATGAAAAGTTGAAGAAGGAAAGTCAGGAAAAAGACGAAAATATTGCTCAATTGCTCCTGACAACAACCAAACTCAAAGATGATTATGATGAGCTGAAAGACAGACAGAATCCTACTCTACAAAGTGAAATGTTTCGCAATTATATGCATAGATTGCATGCTGAGGCAACGAATGCTCAAATGTTACAATCTAACGTTCAACGAAAAACTATAACACTAATTGACCAGCAAGAAGAGATGGCCGATGAGCCTGAAATATCCTTCAAGATCGAGAAAGAGTGTGAGATCGTGGATTTGTGTTTAGATAGTGATTCGGAAGAACCTGAAGAAGCGTGTGGAATGAATCAAGTCACAAAACTGGAACAAAGTTCTAGTATAATAAGTATTGATAATGAGGAAGATAGTTGTGAACTAATTGAGAAATCGGCAAAGGAACCTCAATTTTTAAAACGTATAATGGACGTAATTTTGGTAAGAATTAGTTCATTTGATTGAAATTATACTTTAGTTTTTTATATTCAAGCCTCGAGATGGTGGATCAGATCAGTCTAAGAAGCAAAAAGTCATCAAACAAGAATTACCCCAATGTAGTTTGAAGGTCCAGAAAATGGACATTTGTGTACACTGCAATAGGAAATTCATTTCTAGTCCTAAATTGAGAGATCATATTCTTGATACCCATTTCGATAAGTTGAACTGCGAGCTGTGTGACTATAGCAGTGGATCCAAAGGCTGCATGATTGTGCATGTTATGACTCAACATGAAAAAGCTTCAGAAGAAGCTATTATAAATTTGGTAGAGTCAATCAAACTCTTGAAGCAGAATTGGAATAAATTGAAATATGAGTAGGAATTTTTCATTTTTGATTTCACAAAGTCATATTTTTCCTACAGATCTGAAAGTTTTATATTTTTCAATCCTTTTGCACTTAAAAGTAAAACTATATTATTAGGTTATTTTAAGATCTATTATCGAATTTTTAAATGTTCTAAGTATATTATAAGTTGATGAAAACCATAGAAAAAATGTATAATGAACACTCGAACTAATAAAAAAGCGAATCTCAATAGATTCTCACAAATTAAGTAACAAAAAAAGTATTATTGTGGAGGGAATTGGATTAGTGATGAAGGCCCAAAAACCTGTGGAGTCAAATAAAAATCTCAAGAAATGTTAAATTAAAATTTATTTAAAATCGGTTATAAAGTCGTTATAAAATCATGGGGGGCCAATACAAACTTTTTTTCGAAATAAAAATCCACCAATGCTCATGAATACCAAATCGCCAGCCCACCTATTTGAAGGTTAGCCCCTAGAATTCTATTTTTGCGGCGCTATAGTGAAAGTACTTCCTAGATATTTTAACAAAATTTGTTTAATTTTATCGAAATTAGGCTTAAAACATGTTTCAATCTTAGAAAACCCTAGTAGCAGCTTTGAATAGCTTTTATTGTGTCTTTTAAGTAAAGAATCAACGCTGTTTTGAAAGTTTTTCATTGATGTTTTATGGTATGTACCTACTTTTTCTATAGGGCTTTTCAACTTTTGGCAAATTTTTTGGTGGAAATTTGTTAGCGCCATTTTTCAAAAACTTGTATTCAGAGGGGTACATTCTATTGTCCATTCATTCATGTATAAAATGCGAAATCGTATCAAAGAATTCTAGATGCCAAATGGCTTATTGACTACATAAGCTGCTTCTTTATGATGCAAGGAACTAACACCAATTGCAGGAGTTGCTGCCTCATATCTTCCAACATAATCAATTCTTCTTTCCAACATACTTTCAAATCTAGGCTTAATAAAAGACCAACAGCCAAAGTTTCTATGCTCTTCCTGAGACCACAAAAAGGCCTTTGCGTTCTTGTATTTTGCTAACTCTTGTTGTAACTCCTGAATTGGGAATGGAGCAATTGATTCTACTCGAATGATTGCCACATCTTCAATTTTGTTGGAAACTCTCGCGTTGTTCAAATTATAATAGTGTTTTCCTGAGCAAAGAATTACTTTTTTAACAGATTTGGGGTTGGCAATTTTGTCTCCAATGACATTTAGGAAGAATGTACCAGGTAGGAATTCGGAGTAAGAGGAAGTTGCTTCAGCTAAACGTAAAAGGGTTTTTGGTGCCACAACAATCAATGGTTTTCTAAAGTTCCTGATCATTTGTCTTCTTAGGGCGTGGTAGTACTGAGCTGGAGTTGTAGGATTAATGACTTGCATGTTGACATCATCACCTGTGGATAAAAATTGTTTACTTTAGAATTTAGAATAAAATTGGAATCAATTACCATCAGGCGAAGACTCTTTGCTATCAGTTTGTTGCAAAAATCTTTCAATCCGGCAGGAAGAATGTTCAGACGCCATACCATCATATCCATGAGGTAACAACATAACCAAACCACTCGAAGTCATCCATTTAGTTTCTCCGCTGGCAATAAAAGTATCAATGATGATTTGTGCTCCATTAAAGAAATCACCAAACTGAGCCTCCCAGATGATCAAATTATTGGGATTATCAATAGACATTCCATACTCAAAGCCAAGAACTGCCTCCTCACTCAAAATACTGTTAGCAATTTCAAGTCTTCCACCATGTCCACCTTTCATTTGGTTTAATGGGATGAACATTTCGTTTGATTCTTGGTCCACCAACATTGCGTGGCGTTGGGAAAAAGTTCCTCTTCCAACATCTTCACCACTGATCCTCACATTATATCCCTGATACATTAAACTCCCTACAGCTAAGGTTTCAGCTGTAGCCCAGTCTAACTGCCCTTGCTCTAACTTCTTCAAACGACCGTTTATGAACATTTTATTTAAATGAGCATGAATGTTGAAATCTTCTGGGTACTTGACAGAGTTGCCTCCAATATAGCTTAGAAGCTCGTAGTTTAATCCAGTGTCCCAGTATGTAATGTCAGTTGGAGCTTGCACAAAACCTGAAATACGTATTGTAAAATAAATTCTTTTAAAAGCATCTAAAGTACCTGTCCATTGTTTGTTAAAATATGATCTTTCTGGAAGATAACTCTCTACGTTTGTCAGCTCATCGATATAATAGTCCATTTGGGTTTTCTTGATCTTGTCAGCTTCTTCTCTGGTCATAACTTTATCATAAATTAGTTGGTTTACGTAGTTTTCTGGGATGGATCTTGTGGAGAATTTGAAAGAGTAAATTAGGCTTCAAAATAAAGAAGGAAACCAATTCTTACTTTCTGTTATGAATAATCTTATACAAGCTCGGATTTGTAAAAGTTGGATCATCCAGCTCATTGTGTCCATATTTCCGGAAGCAGTTAAAATCCACAAACACGTCTTTCCTAAACTTCCTCTGATAATCAAATGCTAGCTTAGAGACCAACCCAACTAACTCAGGATCATCTCCATTGACATGAATCACTGGTGCATTAATACTTTTTCCAATATCCGAGCAATATCTACTGGATTTGCCTCTTTCAGATGGAGTTGTATAGCCAATTTGATTGTTCACGATCATGTGAATAGTTCCTCCAATCTCAAAATTTGGTGTATTTGTCATCATTAAACACTCTTGGTTTATTCCTTGCCCAGCAATAGCTGCATCCCCATGGAGAATCACATTGATCACAGAGCTGCCAAACTCTTTGGCTTTGTCATCGTTAAAAGCTCCTTCCCGTAAGCTTTGCTGTTTAGATCTTGCTTTGCCCATGCTCACAGGGTTTACGGCTTCTAAATGGGATGGATTGTGAAGCATTGATAAGCTAGAAATAATAAAGTAGGTTATTTGAAGAATAATCTGTACGGACGAAATTATCTTACTGCACTTTCTTCTGGTTATACATAAGGTCAACAGATGCATCTAAAATAAGTAAATTTTATTAAATACAGGATGGATCGCCTAAGCTGTAGTTGTTACTCACTAAAATGGTTAGGAATATCCATCATAGCCTTAGCTTCTCCATCAAACTCCGGAAGTCCTTTAAACTTCCTGAATATTTTCGCTGGTCTTTGTTGGAACATCGTCACCAATAAGTTCAATTTTCCTCTGTGTGGCATCCCCAGTACAATATGCTCCACATCGTCTTTAGAGGATTCAATGAAAAGAGTCCTGAAAAAGCTCACCATACTTTCAGCTCCTTCACCACCATATCGTTTAACGGAAGGAAATTTAATAGCCAGAAAATGATCCCAAGCTTCATAACGGATCATTATCTCTGCAATTTCTTTTTTTGAAGCTGCATCATAAGTTGCTTTTTGCTCGAGAATCTTTTCAAAATTTTCTGCGAACCATTCGCGCTCAAACTCGTCTTCAATGAAGGTGAATTCAGCAGAGACATTTGAGCAATAAGAATCTTTGAGTGTTTGCTTTAAATCTTGAATGTTGTTGAAGCTTTTGTCTGCAAAGTAAACTAATCCTTCCAGATTAGACAATTTTTGGTTATCTGGGATGCCATAACGTTTGTGGTCAAGCTCAGGTATGGTTCTGAAATTTTTTTTTATAAATTGTTTTCTAATTTGCATATTAATTCTTGAACTTACTCCTTAGTCTTCCTCAAATCAATTGGATTTACAGAAGCAATTCTATGGCCATGAGTCCTGTATGCATCAATCCAACGATATAAATTACTTTGAGATTGACGTGCTTCCAAAACTGATTGGGGAACTGTAAAGATCATATTATTTTAATCAGTGTTCGCTTAACTTTCATTTGGCGGGAAATCCGATCATCTAAATCTAGCTACTCAAAGTCTGACCTAAATACTTTAAAATATTCTTCAACAGGTATATCAAGCTCTATTCATGTTAGAGCATACTTGTAAGTAGTAAACAAATTACATAAACAAAAAATAAACCATAATCTAATAAATTAAGCTGTTGTTTATCCATAAAAAGGCTTGACCCCCTCACAAAATTGTGTATTGTGTTTCTCAATTACAGCCAATCAAATAGAACTTTAAAATTTCTTATCAGCAAAGTAATTCACTCAAACTTAATCTGGACATATTATGTCTGATAAAGAAAATATCTCCTGCCGACACGATTTTCGCATAAAATTTAATTCAAAATGCTCAAATTAAAATTTAGTCACTTTTTGGAGATGGTTCAGGTGTGAAATATTAATTGATGAATTGATGAATTCAAGTGCAATAAACTTATGATAAGAATTTTGAAATTTAACTGATAATAAAAATTAAGCATATACTTTCTCGCTGTTCCTGAATTTTTGGTCTGTAACCAAAATATCCGTTCTCGCTGTGATAACAAGAATCTGTTTGGTGCCTCGCCAATTTCACGTTCAACAGCTGACTTTTGCTGAAACTGCAGCCAACATTCTTTAATAAATTCCTGTACATTTTGTCACAATTCAATTTTGTTGCATTTAAAGCAATTCACACATTTAAAAACAATTAAACAATTATGTAACAGTGATAACAAGCACTTGACAATCAAATTGAAGCTTTAAAATTGACCACTGGCTGAATGCACGAACCAAAACACACTGAAATATCTCAATGAAAGCGAAAATTGAGAGTAAAATTCAATCAACATTAATTTAATTTTGCTGTAAACACAGCGAGACGCAATTCAAGAACCGGCACTTCCACTAGCTTGTGCTAGACAGTGTTGGTTTCATCAATGTGCTTGTGTTGCAAAAACAACAGAAACATTGGAATATCACATGAATTGAAAAATATTTTGGACAATATTTACGCAATTGTCATTCAAAATGAAGATGTGTGGAAGAATTGCCGAACTTCTTTGAGATTGTGGTGATGCTTTTTAGATTTCTTGATGTTTTTTTGTGGGTGCATAATCAAAGCAAAAATACATCTTACAAAAATATCCCAAAACACAGAATGTTGTGGGTAATTTCTATAAATGGTCTTTGTGTCTTCATTGGCCTTGAACTAGAAAATAATTTACAATGTCAAAAGTTCAGACGTGTTTTGGTTGATATTCAGAGGATTTATTTTAGTGTTGAAAACTTTTCCTTTGCAATCTTTCTTCTTCGCTTCCAACATTAAGGTTTTTTTAATTTGAATTTTTAAATTTTCAATTTTTGAAAGAAAATCCTAGAAACTTTCCGACTGACACGCGATCTATGCAAAATTCCCCGAAATTCTTATCAAAGAGCTTTCAATAAGAGCTTCAATACCTAAAACTGATAAGACTTTGTGTATCGTTGCGCTGATAAAAATTACTACATCACGATCTATTTATAGTTACTTTAGCCTTTTTTATGAATTCGCTTACTCATTCAACATTTTTCCTTCCTTTTATAGAGCAGAATAATATTTTTCTAGTTTTTATTAGCAACTGAAATGCTGGAAAAATAAAATTTTAATGATTACTTTTAATGTCATAATAGGGAAATTCACAGCTTGAATCAATATTTTATACTTTGCATACATAATAAAATAAAATAACATCTCATAAGTAAAATGTTTCTTTTCACTGGACAAATGGGACCCAAAAACGAAAAATGCGACCCACGAAACCTTATTTTTTAAGAATTTTAATTCAAAAAACGAAAGTTCAAAAATAATATTATCCATGAACCTAGGTTCATGAATAGCAATACTTCGAAAATTTAATTTATGAATGTTGGGACCCAAAAACGAAAAATGCGACCCACGAAACCTTATTTTTTAAGAATTTTAAGTCAAAAAACGAAAGTTCAAAAATAATATTATCCATGAACCTAGGTTCATGAATAGCAATACTTCGAAAATTTAATTTATGAATGTTGGGACCCAAAAACCAAAAATGCGACCCACGAAACCTTATTTTTTAAGAATTTTAAGTCAAAAAACGAAAGTTCAAAAATAATATTATCCATGAACCTAGGTTCATGAATAGCAATACTTCGAAAATTTAATTTATGAATGTTGGGACCCAAAAACCAAAAATGCGACCCACGAAACCTTATTTTTTAAGAATTTTAAGTCAAAAAACGAAAGTTCAAAAATAATATTATCCATGAACCTAGGTTCATGAATAGCAATACTTCGAAAATTTAATTTATGAATGTTGGGACCCAAAAACCAAAAATGCGACCCACGAAACCTTATTTTTTAAGAATTTTAAGTCAAAAAACGAAAGTTCAAAAAATAATATTTTCTATGAACCTATTTTCATGAATAGCAATACTTCGAAAATTTAATTTATGAATGTTGGGACCCAAAAACGAAAAATGCGACCCACGAAACCTTATTTTTTAAGAATTTTAATTCAAAAAACGAAAGTTCAAAAAATAATATTATCCATGAACCTAGGTTCATGAATAGCAATACTTCGAAAATTTAATTTATGAATGTTGGGACCCAAAAACCAAAAATGCGACCCACGAAACCTTATTTTTTAAGAATTTTAAGTGAAAAAACGAAAGTTCAAAAAATAATATTTTCCATGAACCTATTTTCATGAATAGCAATACTTCGAAAATTTAATTTATGAATGTTGGGACCCAAAAATCAAAAATGCGACCCACGAAACCATATTTTTTAAGAATTTTAAGTCAAAAAACGAAAGTTAAAAAATAATATTATCCATGAACCGATACTTCGAAATTTAATTTTTGAATGTTGGTAGATAGTCAAATTTTAGATTTTATAATTATATTTGACTAGAGTATTACCCGTGAAGGATCACAGGATTTGTTGCACAAAGTATCAAAGTCGATTTTGTTTTTTTTTTTGGTTTATTTCAATGGATGGAGCTTTAAATTATAAAATCAAATAATAAAGTGTTAATCAAGCTTCAAAATTCTCAATTGTGGACTGGAGCTACCAGATCATGCCAAAATATCGAGCTTCGACCAACCCGTATTACAACATACAACTCAGTTTATAATCCCAAACAAAAATTTTAATTAAAAATTTTAATTTATGAATGTTTTTGGACTCAAAAATCCACCTGGTTATGCCATTAGATGGAGCTGGCCTAACCCGTGATACACTAAAATACTCAGCTTATCATCCCAAACAATTTAACTCCAGATACGGAAGCTGTATTTTCAGCCATTCTCATGTTTTGGTTGTACCACCAGGTAGTGGCACCTGGATAAGTAAGTCCAAGTACTTCCAAAAATTATATACTTGATTTTCTGGACAAATCGTAGGATTCTAAGATTTTTTCAAAAAAAGTCATCTAAGGCCACCAGGTCATGCTAATAGGTGGTGCTGGACCAACCCGTGACATAAAATCAAACTCTGCTTATCATCCCGAACAATTTTTCCAAAGACACGGAAGCTGTATCTTCTGCCGTTCTTTAGTTCTGGTAGTACCACCAGGTAGTGGCACTTGGATACCTACAAAAAATTGTTTTCTTGGTTTTCTGGACGAATTGTGGGATTCTATGATTTTTCAAAAAAAGTCGTCCAAAGCCACCAGGTCATGCCACCAGCTGTTGGTGAACTCATTCATATGGACCAACTCGTTACCCTTAACATTTTTTCTCATGAAACCAAAACTCCAACTCAACCCAAACTCTCAGTATAAGGTGAAATATACTTGAAACATGTCTTGCTGCACCTTGGCTGGTGACCAAGAGGGTTGTGGAACTGGTCCAAAAACCATCCAGATCAAATTCTGTGACATGGATGAAACATTTGAGACTAAGATGCCCATACATAAGTCTTCAGGTTTTCGAGCTATTAGAGCTCAGTTAGCGTTACGCAGAAATAAATATATATAAATATATAAATATAAAAATAAACAAAACTTGCTCTTTATATTATGTAATAATTCAAGATGCCTAGAATTTAAAATTGTTCCAATCCATCCAAACATATCACATTAAAACTCGTTTTGAATTTTATAGCGGCCTTTTACCTTTTTTGTACCTTTTAATCCATTTTCCCTTTTTTTAAGGAAGCAATGAATCTTAAGAATTTTTAATATGATTGTGACTATGGGTTTGCATAACTTTCACAATTTGCTGTGAATTTGAAATTTCACTTTTAGAATTTAATGGGTTTCTGTTGACATTTTCAGGTAAAAATAGTTAAAAAGAATGTTTATTTATAGATTTTTGTTCACATTTCTTTTTATTTCGGATTTTCCAGGCCTAATTTCTGGGTGAACTTTGGATAAAAACGAGGTTGTTTGCATCAGAGCTTTGTAAATCTTTTATTCGGACTTTGAAGTTTGAAAGAACGGAGCTGTTTTAATGTAGGTCATAAAAATAAAAGAAATGTCGTGGGATTCATATGGAAGGTGATAAAATTATCGGGGCTGAAGCTGTTCAGAAATTTGGAAAAAATCATTTTGAACTTTTTGTTTGTCGCTTGTTCGATTTGCTCATCAAAATCGTGGAATTCAATTAAAAATTGCTTATTATTAAACTTTTCAGAGTTTTCTGCTTTAGGGAAATATAATGATGGAATTTCTAAAAATTCGATAAAAAGCTTTCAAGTCAGCACTTTTTAGCCATCAAGTTGATAAATACCTTTAAATAAGAAATACATAAAATCTCTCATGCCGAGGAACATAATCTGAGAAAGTCTCCACTAATAATAAATCCTTTGATGGAAACCACAAAACCTCATTTTCCTTCAAAAAGCTTGAATATACAAATTTATCGGAAAATATTCAAATCGCTTAATTTAACTTTTTTTTGTAATTTTTTATTTTTTGGGAAGCTCTAGCATTTTCAGCATTTCAAAACATTTTAAGTATTTCGGCAAATGTTGATAATGCACAAAGAGCCGGGAACAAGGAGTTCATAAAATGTGACTTAATTTCCATTATATTCAAAGAAAAAAAAATGATGAAATTTGTTCCAAAGCTTAGAGTTCAATGAAAAATTTCATTAAAACGGACTTAAATATGTAAAAAATGTTTTGCGAGTTAATTATGTTCTTTTATTTCTATATTTTAATATTTTTCAGATGTTATTATAAGCATTTTTAGAGTTTTCAGAATTTTCAGTGATTTGCCTCATTCATCATTTTGTTTTGTTTGGGGTTGAAATATTCAGAGCCTACGTAATTAAAATTAAAAGTTTTCCCAGATTTGACCTTTTGTTTAAGCGGTCCACACACTATGAAAGTAAATCACTGAAAGTTTCTTCTTTTTTCCGATTTTTTCAACTTCTTGACATTTTCCCGTGGAAGGATTTTTTTCAAAAAATAGTCAAAATTTGCGTATTAAAAAGACGAATTTATTGTTTGAAGAAAATTTGGAAAAATTTTAGGAAAAACTCTACTTTCAGACAACTTTCAGTGAATTTTGGTCTTTTTACTGGTTTTGCCCATGAAAGTTGCCTCAAAAATGATAAATTTTGGAATTTTTTTTTTCCACATCATTCATGCCATAAATATGCATCAGATTTGTGCAGTTGCGGTGATTAAATCTTCTGATCAAAATCATAAACCACAATAAAAACTGCGAGGCTGAACTTTCACGAAGAATAGAAAATTTCCTATTTTTGCGCTGCAAGTTTGATTTACTT
This sequence comes from Parochlus steinenii, assembly GCA_038502155.1. NCBI lineage: Eukaryota > Metazoa > Arthropoda > Insecta > Diptera > Chironomidae > Parochlus > Parochlus steinenii. Next base: position 4,200,091 of record JAXCIN010000045.1, on the reverse strand, counting down.
ACTCCGATTTTCAAAGTCCGAAATTTTTATTTTGACACATATCCCTTTTTTGATGCCAATTCATTCCCAATATGGTCTTTCAATGCTTAGA